>JAJGOT010000467.1:295000-415000 GCA_022457155.1 Cladopsammia gracilis | reverse complement strand
TATCTATATCTATCAATATCAATATCTCTATGAATTAATTCAACCGGTTTCGGTTATCCATAATTATAATACTAGATATGCCGCAAATCAAAACATGCGCAGGCCATTTTCCAGAACTAATTATGGCCTAGCAAGGTTTAGCGTAGTAGCATCACAGACCTGGGAAGCAATATCTATGAAAATTAAATGCCTCCCTTTCAACAGTTTTAAAAAAGAAAACAAAATTTTTTTACTTGACAGTCAGGCATGTTGAACAACTTTAATTTATTATTTAGCTCTATTTATTTAATTATTTAATTTAAATAGTTATTATAACTCATACATACTCTTCCTTTTCAATGTGATTAATTTAGCCAGAGCTTCATAACTAATTCCTAAAAGTACTGTATAACCTCCACCCACTTGTAATCGCTCTGGGGTAGTAGCCAACTCGAAAGCTTGGCTCCTTTGGCTGCTACACACTTTTTCCTTTGTTATGTTTAATTCAATGTATAGTTAGCTGTGTTCTTACTTCTTTGTTTTTCCTTATTGTTGTTGTATTGTAATTGAATAAGTGTGAATAATAAACTTGAACTTGAACTTGAACTTGCCCATGGCACCGCGTTGCAAGACGTGATTGAAGACCACCACTATCATTCATCAAAAGAAGACAAGAGAAACAACAATGCAAAGTCGAGAAATTGCACCGGAAATGAGAAATCTTATGGAATCCAAGTTCCTTGGCATATCCAAGGAACATAGCCAAGAACAGATTGGTGTTGAGCCTCTTAGACCGAGGATTCGCTTTACAAGAGACAAGTAATACAGAAAGACCTCAACTTTGCCGTGAATCAAGGTGCAGCAGACAGGCTAGCTACGGCTACAAAGCAAGCTTGTCAGTGCATCACAAGCACAAATACAGTAGACAGAGCTCTCGCAAAGACGACTACAGTGTCGCAATTTAACCACCAACCAGACTGTACATGCTCTTTTAACCAGTATTCCGCTAGACGAAGCTGTGCGTGTCATCAAACAGTAGGACTCTCCCTGGACATTAGGGAGAGGACGTGAACCTGAACCAGTATCATACTTCGTTGATAAGGGGGTGTTCTAAAAGCACAATCAGGGACAGCAGTTGGATCCCTTATCTGACACATCATGTCGTCATATTGAAAGGCAGGCCTTTGCTACAGACTTGATATAGATACATGGACGACACTTTCACCAAGATGCACCGCATTTAATTAATAGTTACATTGAACATCGTATGGCACTTGTTTTTTCTGTATAACGGTAGTAGGAAGAACATATTCTACAGGAAAGCCACCCACAATCATACGGATCAGTACCTTTAGGAATGTTCCAATCACATACTTCAAAAATGGTAGATGAATGCCTGTTTACCAATACGCAGGGCAAAGAAGCGGAACGGCAGCACATCAGCGATACATTGCTTTCTAGCTGTTTCAATAGGTGAGCTCTACAGACCCCAAAGACGACTCAGAGGGACAACACTCAGAACAAAAGGGACTCCAGCTTACCTCCTGTTCATCTGCTCATATCTATACCCTACACCAGATACCTTTTAAAACACCTGCCAAGAGCTTTTACGAACTGCGGGTTCCTCGCGTATTACAAGCCCAACAATACCCAAAGGTTCCTTCTGGTCCACCCCATGAAGAAGATCAACAAGTCAAAGGCTACAGGAGTTCTACGTGACATCGAATATGATTCTTATACAAGCGACATTACATCGGAGAAACGGCTAGAGGCTTGTGGAAGACTTGCACACACTGCAACCAGCCGACGTCTACAGTCCCAGATAATCTGGACGAGAGGGGCCACTCTGTGCAGTGGGATGAGATCACTCCCTGGAAAAGGAATCAGTGGCCATCCACATCAAAAGAATACAACCAGACCTGAATATTGACAGGGGGGTTGGACAATTACGAGTAATAATCTGATAATAAAACTTTTTAGTGATTAAACCTCGCGTCATTCCTTATTTTACTCATGTCATTTGTGGCCGGGATCATTTCCGATCAACAGTTGTACAGTTCTTGTGTTATAACAATTCAAAATCGGTACATTCTGCTTACATTTAAAAAAACTGCTGTATTTTAAAAACAACAACTTTATTATACCTTATATCCCTACAGATATATTGGCAAAATAATACTAGATAATATGAGTAAAGTACAAAATATAATGTCATTGCAAAAACAATTACACATCTATTAATTCTTTTGCTAATTCCTAAACATCATGAAAATATTTTGAAGATATATTAATAACGGAAACATCCTTCATTGAGAACAAATACAGGAATAAAGACCCCTTATCAAATACACGAAAAACATCATTGACGCAATATAACTTTTGAAGAAAGTCCTTTCTCAAGTTGACAAATTCATGGTTATTGCATTCAGTTATGTTATGTAGCTCATCGCCAATCCTGTTATCACTGCAAATAGTACAGATTCTAGAATCATAAGGTATCTTTTTGTACCGCCCAGTTTCAACTGGCAACCTATGTGCCGAGATTCGCAATCGGGTAACAGCTTGTCGATGTTTTACATTAGAGATTCTACTTAAATACTTCTCAAAGCACACATTAGATTTCACAAGTCCGAATGTCCGTAATTTACCCCGCTGTACTTCACGAGAGTCAGAATGCCCTCCAAAGACCTCATTTTCCCAAAAACTAGAGTACAGATCATATAACTTTGTTTTAATTACTTTTATAAACTGTCCTAATTGTTTTGAAGGGACACGGAGATTTGAAACATCGTCAAGACCACACAACTTTAAGATATAATGAAGAATTGTTTTTAATCCATTATCCAAAGTGTGGATTCCACGCCATTCCTTACTTTTTGGTGAGGTGATCATTTTCGGTCCGGGGATCATGTGCCGGCCGAGCTCATTTGCAGGCCGGGATCATTTGCCGGCCTGTGCAGTTCTTTTTAACTGAGTACAATATTTCAGCTGGCCAGACCAGCCTTCTTCAGGTACAAGATGTTACTAAATAAACAATATGTTATACGATGTTATATACAAGGAGAATTTCGCAATATAGAAGAATTAAGTAATACAGGATGTCACGAAATCGGAAACTAAAACGAAAAAGTATTACATTTCATCACGTTTGTTCATGCCGTGTGGCTCTGAAGTATTACCTTTATAGATAAGATATGATTCCCTGGCTTTACGTATCGAGTCACGGGAAGTGTGAATGGTTTCTAAAGGAATTAGTTGCATGTCGGAGTTAGAATGGTTAGGATTCGAAAGAAAATGTTCCGCAGCAGTAGTAGGTTTAGATCTGATGTTGGTTTTATCGCAGGCAGCCCAAGCTCACTTCACGGGAAAGCGAAGGGTTAATTATTAGCGGTGTGTGAGACGGGACGTGACCCTTCGATGAAAGCGGTATTGGGCTACACGGTGGCCGTTTTAAAAATTTAAGACTTTGTATGGGGAAAAAATAACGTAGATTTCGAACGCTTAATAAAGCGAAATTTAGGCATTAATTCAATAAAGTGATTCTATTGAACTCACCTCTGGTGTATTCTTTTGTCCTTCGGGGTATTTTCAAGCCGTTTTGGGTTGTTTTGTCACCACTAAGGGAATAACAAATTAATGCATAAATTTCGCTTTATTAAGCGTTCGAAATCCACGTTATTTTTTCCCCATACAAAGTCATTTTTAAAACGGCCGCCGTGTAACCCAATACCGCTTTCATCGAAGGGTCACGTCCCGTCTCACACACCGCTAATAATTAACCCTTCGCTTTCTTGTGACGTGACCTTGGGCTGCCTGTGGTTTTATCAACTGACCGTCTGTGTTCGGAGCTGTTCGGTGTTCGTTGAATCTGTCTCTGATGGTCGTCGTTTAGTTTCCCCAATATACTGCTTGTGACAGCGAGTGCATTGTATCATATAAATGAGGTTTCTAGTATTACAAGTTATGTGAGAGGTGATAGAATGCGTTTCGCCAGTAAAATAAAACGTGTAATGTTGAAAACCGTTAGCAATGTACAAGTAGCACAATCTTGTCCACAGCGGTAAGAGTCAAGCGGAAGAAGGATTAGATTCATTAGATGTGTTTTTAGGAAGTTGTGATTTTAGTTGTGTTTTTAGGAAGTTGTGATTTAACTGCGTCGAAAAGCAACGAAAGGACGATATTTGAAGATGGATTGCAGCGGTCAGTTAAAGTGTTAACGTATGATATTAGAAATGTGAGGAAGTGCTAACAAAAGGTATGTTGTGGGTGGACTGGGCAATTACTTCTTCCGGCTTCTTCCGGCACGTTGGATGTTGGTTAAGAGAGGCGTGATCCAATCACTGTCAAGATGACGTCATATTATAATTTCGGGCTCGTTTTCCCGGAAAAGTCCTGCGACTGCAAAACATTACGGAATAAGAAGGGTTCATTCGCTTTTTTCGCATATTTTCATGAAAGGTTGAAAGGAAGATCTCATCACAAAGGCGGTGAATTTGTATTAGAGGGGAAAGGACCGACCAGGGCTTAGAAATATTTCAAAATGTACGACGCAGAGGCAAACAAATATGGCGCCGACTACGCTCCATTTGATAACTCGATGGCTTTCAGCGATGTTTCGATTCGCGCTGGTAAAATTAATTATTTTCGGTGCTTTGAATATCTTGAAGATAAAATATTTAGTTTTTTGTCCAAGAATATCACTAAACTAGTATGTTTCTTTTCTTTTGCAGGATTTATCCGAAAGGTAAGCACTTGTCGATCAAGTTGAATTGCAAAACAGCTGAATTTTTACGAAGCAGGCTAGTTCACATGTACCTGTCCAAACAAAAAGGGTGACCTGTTCTAGCTTTAAACTTTATATTATTAGATTTATTATTATATTCAGTAGTCCTGGTCACATTTTACTTTCTTTTTTACCTTTAAAACAATCATTGGATGGGGTTTTTGTGATATTCGTAATTATTAATGTCGAGGTAAGCTTAATGTGATTGCAGGTTACCCCGCACACAGATTGTCAGTTCAAATCCTAAGCTATTGCAAAACTGAACACTTTAGCGATGGTTTAGGCCGAACATTTTCTTACTCAGTGAAGATGTACATGTAATGATATTATCTTGTAGGTCTATAGCATACTTCTCTGCCAGTTGGCGGTTACCATAGCATTTATCTGCTTCTTCTTGTATTGGTAGGTATAAGTTTACTTAACTACTGTCATAAATAATAATAATAATAATAATAATAATAATAATAATAATAATGATAATAATAACAATAATAATAATAATGATAATAATAATAATAATAATGATTTTTTTTTTAAATCCAAAGCAATACTTTATTAACAAATTTCTTAAAAATCGATTAAGCCTTAACATCAATTTTATGTACACTTGCAGGAAAAAGATATAAAAGTTCATTTATATAATAATATAATAATATATAATAATTATTAATCCACTAGAATGCTAAAAATATTCATAATTACAATCCATAAAATATTGTAAAAGTGTTACTAAAAAAAATTTCAATAATAATAATAATAATAATAATAATAATAATGATAATAATAATAATCATTATTATTGGTATTGGCAATTATTATTGGCAATAAATAGATAATAATAATAAAGAATTACAGAACTACTTACTATATCTAAGATAAAATTATACGTGGGTGTAAGAGAGATGAAATTTTATTGTGGGGTTCAACTTGATATGATCTCCATGTGAGTGCAACAAATGAGTGAGATACCATTAACTTTCTCTGAAACACAAAGTTCCAGTATTATGGTCTTGGTACCCGAGACAACCCTCCCCTCGAGACAACTTTGCCGAGTGTTTATATAAGAAATTTTGTCCCTGCTGACCAAGTCAAAGTTGACCCTACTTAATTATTCACAACGCTGCGTAAATATTCAGCCTCGTAGCTATTTCGGTGTAAGAGTTATCACAATTTTACTGGAGGGGGGGGGGGTCGAAAAGCCCCCCCCCCCCCCAGTCTGAATAGGGTTAAATACAATTTGCTTCAAAAATCTAATTAAACCAAGATTTTACCTAAGCAAAAAAAAGAAATAGAAATTCATAAAGACTTCTGATTAAACTTTCATAAAGTTTTTCCGAATTGTGTTATCAATGGTCTTAGTAATGATGCATGTTTGTTGTCAGTTGTTAATGCTTCAGTGCTTTATTGATGACTTGAGGTGAGAATGGCCAGGCCAGGCCAGGCCAGGCTCCTTTTATACCGGAACTTCGTGTTTAACAGACACCTCTATAAGACGGATACCTGGTGTTGGTCCCTGCCATTTTTCAGTCATTTTACTGTAACTTAAAATTCTCTATAAGAGGAACACCTCTCTAAAACAGACAATGCACAATTTGAAACTGTCAACAGACATATAGCTAGTTCAGCTTTATTATATCAGAATTACTGGTGTCACATTAAAGGCTTTGACTGTCTATAAGCCGGACACCTCTCTAAGACGGACAGTTGGAACTGGTCCTGACAGTGTCTGTCTTAGAGAGAGAGACGGTTGACTCTTGGTTGACACCTCTCTAAGACATGGACAATTTGAAACTGTCAACAGACACATAGCTGGTTCAGCTTTGTTATATCAGAATTACTGGTGTCATTATTAAAGGCCTTGACTGTCTATAAGACAGACAGTTTGAACTAGTCCTGACAGTGTCTGTCTTAGAGAGAGAGACGGTTGACTGTATCGAGTTGAACATGAGAAGAGAAATGTCATACATGTATCTCTAAACAGCCATTTTTTTAAATTTTGTTCATTATATAAACAACTCTAATATTATTATGAAGTTTTAAGCAATTTTCAGAAGAATTTCCAAAGATTGCTGAAGATTTTTTAAAATTCTCCAAAATTAATACGTACTGCCATTATTAGGATGTACAAAATGTTTCCAATCATTTTCCAAAAGTTTCTGAAGATGACCAAAGATTTCCAAAGATTTCTGAGGAAGATCCAAAGATGTTTTGATTGTAGACCAACACCTTTTTACAGCTTGTTTCACATTAAGGGCAAACCTGATACCTAACATGAAGATATTGACACATGTATTTTCACTCTTCCCCCTGAAGATAATTATTGATATCTGTGTAAAGATATGATTTCTGATGTCCAGAAATCAGTATTTCTAAGCAAATAACCTTTGTTTTTTATGCTTTACTCAATCTGGTATGCATTGACGTTTGACTTTATACAGTCACAGAATTACAGTTTCTTGTAAGCATATGATGCGATGGGATAGCAAAGACCTGTTCAATGTTTAATTAACTAAATATGCATTATTTTTGTTTGTTTTAAGTGACCCTGTTAGAGAGTATGCTATGCATCATGCAGGACTGTTTTATGGAGCTTTGTAAGTACTGTACATACTGTCACTATACTGTACACTCTTATCAATATCATGTTTGTCTTAAGTGTAGATTGAATGTATACCCAGTATGCAATCCAGGTTAATTAGCTCACCCTAACCCCAGCACAAAGCTAACTCTAACACAAAGCTAACCATCCCACCACTCGCTACATGTGCATGTATTTTTGTGCTACGGCTGTTTTTTGGCTTTGGCCGTTAGTTTTGTGCTAGGGTCAGGATTAACTTACCTGAATCAAATACAGGGAAGACATTAATTTTTTAACCCACTGTTGAATACTGATTCAACCTGAAAATGGATTTTACCTGCAACATACATGACTTGTGTACATGTACAGTATGCCAAATTAATTTCTATGCAAAACATTGAGTAACAAACAGCACAGAATAGAAATAATGGGTTGCGCTTCTTGTAGAAATCCAGGCATACACTGCATACAGAAAATCCTTTATTAAGCCCCCCAGGGGGCTTTTTTATTTCAAGCCAGCAGTTCACCACTCATTTTTTGGAAATTTATTCTGTCATGAGTTAATACTGTAATTATGATTATTTTTCAGTATAACTACTACGGTTAACAACTATTAGTGCCCAGATTGGTAACAGTAAAGTGTAAAAATGTACCTGTACTTCAGTCTATCGTTTATTGTTTTGGTTGTGAAGGAAAAGCGGGGGGGGGGATAAATTTCTTGCTCCAAAAAGGTCGGGCTTATTTGAGAGTGGGGGCTTCTTTTAGAGTGGACCTTTACAGGGGATTTACCGTACATGTATTTAGGTCCTTAGTCATTGCGTGACTCTAACATGTATTTAGGTCCTTGGTCATTGTGTGACTCAAACATGTATTTAGGTCCTTGGTCATTGCGTGACTCTAACATGTATTTAGGTCCTTGGTAATTGCGTGACTCTAACATGTATTTAGGTCCTTGGTCATTGCGTGACTCTAACATGTATTTAGGTCCTTGGTCATTGCATGACTCTAACATGTATTTAGGTCCTTGGTCATTGCGTGACTCTAACATGTATTTAGGTCCTTGGTCATTGCGTGACTCTAACATGTATTTAGGTCCTTGGTCATTGCGTGACTTTACATGTAGGACGTATATGTGGTGGTTTAAATAATTTTCTTTGGTTTGAAAATTTTCTCACCAGTTTGATTTTTGTTTCCCTCTTAGTTGTCTTACACTCCGGTAGTGAATCTGAGACAAAGGAAAATAAAAATTAAACTGGTTTGAAAAATTTCAAACCACAGAAAAGTTTAAAGCACAACATTTACACGTATAGTCCTTGGTAGGGCAAGGGTACTAAAGTTGTTGAAATTAAGGTGGCTGAACACAGTTTGCACGTGCTCTTCAATTTCAGCTGCTTACGTGAGTCAGCAGGTGCAGGAGTTTTGAGAAAAACAAACGTGGCGCCTATTCAGCGATCATTTTATTTTGCTCATCGTGGATCACGGAAGTGTTGTTTTTCGTCTTAAAATCAAACAATTTGTTGTTCGTAAAAATGTTTGTCAATCAATAGATAATTTATGGAACCATTGAAGAAATACACTGCCTTTTTGGTCGTTTTTGTCATTGGATCGCAGACCCATTCAAATGCAATGCATGCACAGTTGACCAAAAAATTGTGACTGGATATTTTAGCGACTTTCCTCGGAAATGTGCTGATTTCTACAGAACCACTTGTTAGAATTTCATGAAATTTGGCACAATAATAGTTCCGAATATGCCGAACTCACCTGCCATCAGAAATTTGAAATTTAACAGAGGAGATTTTTACAAAACGCAAAATGTATTAAACCACAAATTACGGAAGATTCCTCTGTTAAAATTACCTGAGACCAGTGTTAACATATGAATATTTTTACGAGTTTACTGAAGACAAATGATGGACAAAATCTAACGACTAGATTTTCTGAAAATAAACGAAACCAAATATTGCAGGCTGATTTACAATCCACCGTGTTGCCATGGCAACACCCTAAAAGCTCAACAAAAATATCAAAAATATATAGCTTGTTGCTTAATTGTATGCCTCACCAATTTTGGGCACTTACACGTTAGTAGTTAATTTTAAAATGACAATGGATGGTGCATAAGTACAGTGAAACTGTGTTCAGCCACCTTAAGTTCTTTTTAGTGGTACAGTTTGTGTTTAAAATAATCAGACATGTACATGTATTGTTGTTTGCAAAATGAAATTTAGGAAGTTTGCAACAGTTTTTTTTTTTAAATGAAGGGGTCTCACTGATTAAGAGGCTCCTCTGATCTGGGTTTATATAGTCTCTTGTATTTTTCAGTCCTTCTTCCCAGCAGCTTGGGAATCCCATTGACTCTTTTTGCGCCTCCCACAGACTTCGATTCCCCCTCTCTTTGTCAGGTTCCCTACAAAATTAACCCCCACCCCAGCACACACACACATACACTGTAGGGTACTTTCTGTGCCTACCTACAGTGTACACTTGTATTTGTACAGAAGCTGTACAGAGAAAAGCATATTTATCATGCTTCTTTCATAACATGTATTTCTGTTCTGAATGATTTTTATGGTCTCTTGTTAATTTCTTATTATTTCAGAGCTGTTACATTTGTCACCATGATTGTGATGGCTTGTTGTGAAAGTGTCAGGTATAGTTTGCCTGTCCCTGTCGATACATTGGAATTCTGCTTATTTATTAATAATTATTACGTGGATAGTACTAAATAAATAATTGCAGACAACAAGTACTAAAATTAGTGTTTTTGTTGTGTATTGTATAGGCGGAATTTTCCAACTAACCTGATCTTTCTGTCCATTTTTGTAAGTATGATATTATTATAACATTATGTACTGTTTTTTTTATTTGCATTGTCTGAGTGAGTAGTTTCGCAACTATGCAATAACAGTACAGGTAATAAATTCGTCCTTAAAATATCAAAGCATTACAAGTCAAGCTGTATGGGAATGTTTAAAGTTTTTTTGTCTATACGTTATACTAGGGACCCAGGCTCAAGGTACATTTAGCAGTCATAGATTTGTTAGAGGCTTAAATTAGGGTTTTCAGCTGCACACATTCACAACACTTGTCATACATGAACACTGACATGTCAGCTGATTTTCTTATTAGAATGTAGCATGCACAGCTTGCTGGAAATAAAATTACCTTGCAAAATACATGAAACATTGCATTGTTCATTTTAGTAAACCTTTATATTTTTAGCTGGTTTACTAAACTTAAATATCTTTAAAAAATTAATTATAATAATATTATAATATAATATTGTGTAGTTCCAGAAAAAATCCATACCCACCCCATAGAAGGTCATTGGAAATTCCTAGGGGGAGGGGGATCTTAAAAGCCAACATTTTAGAAGCAAAGTATGAAGCTAAACTGGAATTTCCTGGGGGGACGGGGGGTGCTGAACAAAAAACCTTCCGTGGGGGGAGTATGGATATTTTCTGGAACTGCACATTTTATTTCTTTGATTGTCATTCTAAATGCAGACACTTTGTGAAGGATATCTTCTTGGTGCTGTGTCAAGGTGACTATATATATATTAATAGTGTGTTTTATCAATTATGTTAGACCATGCAGCTCAACATTTGAATTTGTATAAAATACATGTATATGATTTAATGCTAATGATTTTTTTTTATTTAGTGTATATGAGAAAGATGAAGTGTTGATGGCTGTGGGAATTACTGCAGTAAGCTTTTTTTCATAATATTTATTTAAGGATGTTTGTGCTAATTGTTTATGTGCATCCTTATTGTGCACGAAATTCATGTCGCAACACCATGCTACGTCATGCATGAGCATGCGCACAAAAGAAGAAATCTAAGCTTTGCTTAGATTTAACTCGCTTGAATGGTCAGTGACCCCAAATTTTTTTTTATAGATAATTTTCTTTTCCAATTCTTGACAGATTGTGAAAAAAATGAACATGAACGGAAGAAATACCAATTTTTCAAAATTAGGGTCTCCTTTCAGATATCTTATGTCGGAAACGAAGTCAGTGACCCCCATTTTTTTCCATTTCTGACACAAGAAACTCATTACCTACATGTACATGTAGCTGTAGCAAAAGTTTTATAAAAAAATCAATGTTAGAAGATTTTCGCGCAAATGTCCTCAAGTAAAAAACGTATAAAAATTGGCCTGCTAATTTATTGTGCCACAAAGCAAAGTTCAACCTGGCTCTAATGCTTCTTTTGTTTTGTTGTAGGTTGTTGTTCTGGCAATTACTATCTTTGCATTTCAAACAAAGGTGAGATATATACTATTATCTGTCCTTGTCATAGTCACATGGAAGTTAAGTCCTTTTTCTCCAAGATCGTTGCATTGTAGCTCGATCAGCTCCGGATGAAACGCCAAAGTGTGACCATTCAAATTAAATCTACTGATCGGCATGAGCAGAACTTGGAATTTTCTTTTCCTTTTTTTCCTCTTTACATGTAGTTCTTCTATACTTAACTGACTGGATATTTCTTTTTTATGTTTTCTGTTGACAGTATGATTTCACCATGATGGGAGGTATTCTGTTTGTGGCACTGATCATCCTCATCTGCTTTGGATTTTTAATGATTTTCTTTCATAACCGAGTAAGTATAAGTATAATGCAGGTACATTGTATAATGTATAACTTTCTAAATCCCGAGTAAGTACAAGTATAATGCAGGTACATTGTATAATGTATTACTTTCTAAATCCCGAGTAAGTACATGTATAATGCAGGTATAATGTATTACTTTCTAAATCCCGAGTAAGTACATGTATAATGCAGGTATAATGTATTACTTTCTAAATCCCGAGTAAGTACATGTATAATGCAAGTATAATGTATTAGCGGAGCACTTGCCAGGCCGAAGGCCTGGCTGCGCAGCTCCATACTCATAGAACCTGTGCCGCGATTTTTCATGGTCATGGCTAGCGGAATGTTTCGCGGGCGCGTGTGTGTCCGTCCGCCCGCCGTGTTGGAACAACATCCGGGATCTTAGCAATTTTGTTTTTCGCGCGGCCACACAGCCCTGAGCTCGGTAAACACTTTAGTTGTTTTGTTGTGTCTAGCGGAGAATTAAAGTCGTTATTTTCCTGCATTTTTTCGCGGTTTGCTACTCAAGACAGGGATACTAATTAAGGTATACTCAGAAGCCGCTTTAGTGGAAAAAGACGAGCTTTCAGGGATAAAATCTTGCTTCGACGAGGAACTTCATGTATTACGTTTTTATCAATGCGGGAGTAGTTTGTTTTCTACGGATTTCAGAACCAGAAGCGGAGATTTGAATTTCCAAGCAAGCGAGGACTTAAAGGTAAAACAGATTACAGTTTTCGATGAGAATTTATGTTGATATCAATCTGTGAGTGACTTTTTATTAGTGTTATTGTAAGTTTTGGAGAATTGATTTTAAAACGTGCTTAAATTCAATTGTATCGATCTCTTGAATTTCATCGAAGAAAGTTTGAACTCGATGAGCTATAAATAAATGGTACACGTTTTGCTTTTAAACGTAAACTAATGGAAATTTGAAAAAATTTTTTAGAAAGAAGATTGTGTTGTCCATTTTTGTGTTTGTTCATTCATTAGATAGATTGAAAAGCGATTTTATGTAAACAAAACAAGACTTTGATTTTATAGTACAGTCGATCTATCTTCACTCGCATCGCCTTATGCAAATAAGCTTATGTTTGTGTATTTTTGCAATTTTTGATTTTCAAATCAGTTTCTCGGGCAATTTTTGACAAACATAAACTGTATTTTATTCGGAAACTAGTGGTACTAGTTATTCTAGACAGAGAAAAGTTGTTTTTGTGAACTTTTGTACGGTCTATAAAAATGTACTATGCAGACGGACGCGTAATAAGCTTAAGCTTAAGCTTACTGTTTTTGAGAATTGCTAAAATTGAAAAAGCTTGAACTCGATGAGCTATAATTAAATGGTACGCGTTTTGCTTTTAAACGTAAACTAATGGAGATTTGAATAAATTTTTTCGAAAGAAGATTGTGTTGTCCATTTTTATGTGTTGGTTCATTCATTAGATAGATTGAAAAGCGATTTTATGTAAACAAAACAAGACTGATTTTATAGTACAGTTCTATCTTCACTCGCATCGCCTTATGCAAATATGTTTGTGTATTTTTGCAATTTTTGATTTTCAAATCAGTTTCTCGGGCAATTTTTGACAAACATAAACTGTATTTTATTCGGAAACTAGTGGTACTAGTTATTCTAGACAGAGAAAAGTTGTTTTTGTGAACTTTTGTACGGTCTATAAAATGTACTGTGCAGACGGTCGCGTAATACTGTTTTTGAGAATATTTGCTAAAATTGAAAATAGCCCGTTCGTCAATCTTAATTCTTGTGCTTCCAACCTTTCACCATAGTTAAGTTTCACCTTAGTTAAGTTTCACCTTAGTTAAGCTTGTTCAAAGTGCGACGCTGTTAGGCTTGGGCTATGTATATATATTACTTTCTAAATCCCGAGTAAGTACATGTATAATGCAGGTATAATGTATTACTTTCTAAATCCCGAGTAAGTACATGTATAATGCAGGTATAATGTATTACTTTCTAAATCCCGAGTAAGTACATGTATAATGCAGGTATAATGTATTACTTTCTAAATCCCGAGTGAGTACATGTATAATGCAGGTATAATGTATTACTTTCTAAATCCCGAGTAAGTACATGTATAATGCAGGTATAATGTATTACTTTCTAAATCCCGAGTAAGTACATGTATAATGCAGGTATAATGTATTACTTTCTAAATCCCGAGTAAGTACATGTATAATGCAGGTATAATGTATTACTTTCTAAATCCCGAGTAAGTACATGTATAATGCAGGTATAATGTATTACTTTCTAAATCCCGAGTAAGTACATGTATAATGCAGGTATAATGTAATACTTTCTAAATCCCGAGTAAGTACATGTATACATGTATAACTTCCTAAATCCGTAACTTTATACCATATATTATGCAGTCCATGTTCAGCTGCATTTTGCAACCCTATTCCAGACTAGACGCCAAATTTATGTAAGGTTCTTTTGCTTTCCTACTCTAGACTAAATTTATTATACCAGTGATCACTTTCCCAGTAAATGATACCCTATTTAATTCTAGACCAAAACTCTCTGATTTCTATGTGCTATTCCAAATTAAAGTTAACTTGCAAACAATATCCTTCATAGTGGCTTCATGGTATGGCTTGCGCATGGGGAGGGGGGGGGGGGGGGTGTAAAAACTAACCTTGGAGAGTGCAATCTAAATAAGCCACTCCCCTGGCTTGTAAGTGTTCCTTAATTTCAGTTTTCATCCTTAGTGTGAATACATGTACTCTTGTATGTTTAATTGTTGAAGTTCAGGCATTTCTTGTTATTTTCCATGCAGGTCCTGTCAATCGTTTATGCTTCACTTGGAGCTCTCATATTTGCTGTGGTGAGTTGTTCAATATACTTGTACTTCTTTAAATTTAAGCTTACTTCAGTGTATTCTCGTTGTTCCCTTCTGTTGTCAGTTGAGAAAATGACAATCAAAAAGAAAAAATCTGCTAGATATATACATGTGCATGTATCTCACAAAAGGTTGTATTGATCAGGGCAAATAAATTTTTGTACATGTACATGAGGGCTCTTGGGATTCATGAGGCCAAATAATATTCGAGTATACTGGATTTAATAAATTTTAACTTTCATGTATTTCATAAAATTTACGTGATTTTGCAAAATTTGTATTTAACTTAAGTCTTGCTTAAGACAATACATCTGACATCTGCTTGTCAGTAGGTCATTTGAAGTACTATAAAGATCTTACGCTCCACCCCTTCTTTGTGACACCATCACTGCTTCAACGGCTAATCAAAGATGGCTGACACTGTGAGCAACATGGAGGAAGACCGTTGCCTCCCAAAATAGGTCTAATTCTACCTTCACCAGTTTAATCTTGTATACGATTTATCTTTCACAAAAATAAAACTAAAAACATTATTTGAATCTGTGCGTTTTAGCATGGATATAATATTTGAATTTCGCGCCGGTAACGGTTCTCCATTGGCGAGAGGATGCACGTGATGTTGACAGTTTGGTGTCAAGTTTGAAATGACTGGCGGCTTGGCCAGGCCAAGGTTCCTTTTATAGCGCGGGTCCGTGTTTAATATGCCTTTGTGACACTGTGTACAGTTAAAACATTGTTTAAGTATTATGGTTATTATGTTTATTGTTTAAGTATTATTTTCACTTAATATAAATCTTTTGTCACCAGTAAAACAGATTTTAATCATTGTTGAAAGAATGGGCATGCACTTTCTTGGTTTTGCAGATGTTGCGATCGTCAATTAACATAAAACGAAAGACTCAAGCACACTAAATCATACCCAGTGGCACCACAACAGAAAAGCTAACCAACAATAGTACCACAACTCTAAGAAATCCTGCTGAATTGAGCTTTAACCCTTTCATGCTCGGAGGCAATTGTGGCGACATGTAATAAAGTTCTAACTTTTGAGTCTGTCAACAAAATTCTATGGTGTGACAATTCAAATGAAACCTCTTCGCCAGCCGTACTTTTGCATGGGAACATTAATATTTTAACAAATGAAACTGATTTGGGATTTTTCTTGAAGTTTGATTTTTGACACTTTAGTAAGTAAATGTTTAAAAAGTTTCTCATTTATTGTCTCTGTGTTGTGATGTTGTTTCAGTACCTTGTGTACGACACACAGATCATGATGGGCGGAGGCAAAATGTATTCCATCTCACCAGAGGAGTACATCTTTGCTGCACTGAACCTGTATCTGGATATCGTCAACCTGTTCCTGTACATCCTCCAGCTCATCTCGGCTGCAAGAGGAGACTGAAGGGCTCCTCCAATGGGTGTGTTTAGGTCCTAGAAATACAGTCAGCTCTCTCTAAGGTGGACACCATTGCAACTACAATTACCTGTTTGTCATGGAAAGGTGTTTAGAGCAGTTTTCAATTGAGTGTTGAAAGTAATTGTGATTTCTTTTTGGTTTTGCATTGCTACGCTCTGTGATCGGCCAAAGAATCTTGCGCTATTTTCTCAACCAATCATAAGTAAACCCAAAACCAATCGTAGGGGTGGCGAATGGTACCTTCAAAATCGTGGGTCTCGGAAAATTTTGGTCCGGTCTCGAAATCTCGGCAGTTTTTGTTTTAGGTCTCAAAGTCTCGTTTGACTGGTGCTTTTTCTGTCTCGGAGTCTCGGATTTTTTTTGCTCAAGGTCTCGGAGTCTCGGATACTTTTGTCAAGCATTCTCATTCTTCATCCTTGTTTGTTGTTTTGATAGGTGAATCGGATATTTTTGGCGCTAAGTCTCGGGCTCGGTTTTTTCCCGCATTGGGTCTCGGGCTCGGATTTTATAACGTAACTGTGGTCGCGGTCTCGGATTTTGAAACAAGGGTCTCGTCGTCTCGGCGAGTCTCGGATTTACCATTCGCCAGCCCTAATCGTGGCTTTCTTGCACGCAATTTTTCACGCTTGCTGCCAGCTTCATGTATTTGCTTTGAGTTCTGATTGGTTCGTTGGATTGTCTGCCTCTGTTTTAATTGGTCAGTGTAACGACTTTGGTTTTGGTTTAACGACTCTCAAGTGATTACTGCTCTATTTGAAAGACATTTCAGTTTCAGCAAAACGAGGGGCTGGAATGTGGTTGGAACCGACTTCAAGGTGTCCGTCTTAGAGAGACGTCTGTTGAGGGTATTGACTGCAATAATGACTTAATTATCCTTTCGACTACTAATACTAGTCAATTTGAAGAGCAGTTTAAAGTACCCTTTTGTAGCATTGATGTTGAAAAATTACCAGCATCATTATTTAAGAGTAAAATTTAAAAAAAAAAATGCTGCTCAGTAGTAGCCTTGATTAATTTTATTATTTGATATAGTCAAGTTTCTTTGTTTAAATATTGCTATTTCATTTAAGGGGCTATGTCACTGTTTTTAGTGTTTCTTTAAAAAGCCAAAGGACGTATCTATATCAGTGAAAACCCCAAAATAATGGTCCAGTTTTGTTTCAAATTATTCTATATTCTATTGGGCTGCAGATGGCCAGGATGGAAATGGATTGCATCTTGAAAAAATTAGCTTATATTTTTTCAAGTTTATCGCTTGTGTCTTGGAAAACTCGCTAAAACTCTGATTATGGTTTATTTTCTCTTCGAAAATTTACTTGATATCTTCCTCTTAGTGTTCTATAATTAGTATTTCTTGTGCCACAAAGGTACTTAGTTTTGACCCAAAAACCTGAAATCGCCATGACAACAGCTCCTTTAAGCATTGGCTCATAATTTTGGTTCGCTTTTAGCTACCTTATCGAAAGCTATTGTAAAAAGTCTCCAATGGTAACAAGGGTCGTTTATTTCTGTATTTTACAGAAACAAGATTTGTATTATGTTATTCCATTTTCGTTAATGAAAGTTAGCCGAAGCTACGTTCTGTTATTTTTTTAAATTGGAATTTGCTTTGTGTTGGATTAGAGAGCATTTCCTTGCTCGTTAATCATAAAAGGGAGTGAAATATTTTCACACGGCCTAAAATAGTTAAAAACACCAAAACATGTTATAGGCCGACGACGGAAAATGTCCTTTTGCTCTGTGTTAGATTGGGTAGCATTTCCTTGCTTGTTTATCATAAAAGAGTAAAAAATTTTCACACAGTCTCATGACTGTTTTAGGGCACAGAAGAGTCGAATAGGAAGAACATTGCAAATGTTAATTCAGATTCAAATCTTTATTGTGAGTACCTTTGAATACCAGTGAAGAGATAATGAAATGCGTTAATGTTTTTAAATCTGACTCTTTCGAGTCCTATTGTTTGTTGTTTTAAAAAGTATTTAAAAATGCGTTAGGAGTTAGTGAAAGTGATTGTTTTATTAAGCGTTATCGTTACGTTTCATTAGATATGCAAGTGAAAGCACGGCATACCTTATCAGTAGTTGGCTCGATTTCCAGCGTTTTTGTGCACCGCGTTCCTTCGCGCACACCATACAGTTGTTTCGAGAAAGGTTGTCGAAAAAAAAGGGCAAAAGTGCACACGATAATCCCGAAAATTAATTTGGGATATGATCACGGAATGTTAATAAGTCAAATAGATACATCAAATCCGCGATGCCTCGTCCGTACAGCGACGATCTAAGATGGTGGGCCATATGGATAAAGGAGTTTTTAGGATAAAGCGTTGATGACTACCCATAATATCTTTCGGGATTGTCGCGTGCACTTTTACGCGTTTTTCCGACACCCTTTCTCGAAACAGCTGTAAACGGACTCGACGCACGCGCAAGCGCCAGGAGCAAATTATTCTAATATGCTTATGCCGTGTTGATTCCTGATGAAAACATAAAATCATATAATAGTCATGGCGCTTTGCCAGTGCTTTCGCTTGTGTTTGAAATACTTGTGAAAGTTAGTCTTTTTTCAGGCACATTGATCTGCATGTTCAATTTAAAGCCGCTAGTGTTTTGAGTGGTAGCTGTTGGTGATAGTTTCATTTGAGATTTACTGACGCTCAAAATTATACAGCTATTTCAATAGGCCATTTGCACGATGACGTTATTTGACTACTACTACCAGAATTCATTTCGTTTTTCCTTTCTTATTTAAATTTCGTAATCCCAGTGCGGTTTAAATAACAATAGCCCTAATTTGCACTACAAAACAAAAAAACTGAAGGATTCTGGTAGTAGTAGTAGTCAAATGACGTCATCGTGCAAATGGCCTATTAACGTCGGATGAAAAGGGGCGAAAAGCCAAGACCGCAAAGTTGTATGGGATTTCATGCAACAATACCTTTAACCCTAATCCATACTACGTTGCGGTCTTGGCTTTAAGCTTTCATCCGACGGTAGAATCTACCTTCCCATAGCTCCGAAGGAGGTCGGACACTTATTGAGAATTATATAACGTAATGTCGACACTCAGAGTTTTAATTTTCATTACATTTTTAAGTGTAAAAAAGAAAATCTGAAATCCCCACTCAGGATTGAACCTGTGACCTCAGCTAGGCTTAGGCTTACACAGCCTACCGTACCACTGTACCACCTAGCTTCTCGGGTTGCTTAGGCCTAAATTAAACTATATAAACTGCTATATAAACTATATAAACTGCTATATAAACTATATAAACTGCTATATAAACTATGTAAACTGCTAACCCCAACCTCAACTGAAAGCTAATCAGTTACTCCGTTATATAAGTCTCAATAAGGTGCCCGACCTCCTTCTGAGCTATGGAATCTAGACTCTACCTCATCGAACAACGTCAATTGAAATAGCTGTATACAATGGCGGTCAGTTGAAGTTATCAACTTTTTGAAAGATAGATTATAAGAAGTGCTTTTAAAAGCCTTATAAATGAGTATGTTATAAGAGACGAAAACCTGTTTTGGGCAGGTTTCTAAAAAAGAGACGAGTTTTATGAACTGAAAGATTAAATAAAAATAATTTACCTGTCGGATTTTGTATTGTTTATTCATAAGCTTCGCGCCCCGCAAAACCTGGTGTGGGCATGTCTGCGTTTGGTGGGGTTACGCCGTACAGATATTCGATATGGTTGTGTTTGATGGCAAATGTTAACGAAAAAATACTGTAAAGCGTAAAATTACGAAAATAAGTCCACCAAATCTCGGACAAGAAACCCTTCTCAAATACAGTCAATCCCGCATCCCGCCACTACTTTTTCTTTCATCCCGCCATCCCGCTTGCTTCGGACATGTCGCCCCGATCCCGCTTCCAAAATGTTTTTTTTGGCATGACAAGTCGCAGTTTTTTAACGGACGAGACGCGATTTCTGCGCGGACTAATGCATTACGACCTCGATCTTTGTTTACGGTAAACAGCAGCAGTCAGTTTAGTTTGGTAAATTTATTCTCTTTTGA
The DNA here is from genome assembly GCA_022457155.1 of Cladopsammia gracilis. Taxonomy (NCBI): domain Eukaryota; kingdom Metazoa; phylum Cnidaria; class Anthozoa; order Scleractinia; family Dendrophylliidae; genus Cladopsammia; species Cladopsammia gracilis. The sequence goes on along the minus strand of JAJGOT010000467.1, from coordinate 394,760 downwards.
GCAAGTGTTGAGGAGTCAAACAAAATTTTTCCTTATCGGCCCTCCGTCACACCAAACTGAAAAGCAGGCAGTTGCCCAAAAAGATAGATAAAGACAGGCCTGCGCGGACTTCTCACGTGGTTTTGTGGTTGCGTTGCATTACAGCCTTAAGATTTTTGCTCTGTATGATATACACGACCCTAACCCCAACCTAAACCTGAAGATAGCATTGAGGTTTAAACGGGTAGAAATTAGGTGATAACTTTGAGCAAAGAAACGAAGTTCTAAGTTTACAAGTTGTAGTGAATTACCACCTCTTTCTCAAAGAGCGTACAGAAGCACCAAATTGATCTAAATAAAGCAAGAATATCGTTTCCTATTTCTGTATAGTCTTCTTAAATAACATTAAGTGTATTATATCAAAAACATTTGGATAAAACCAAAGAAAAATGAGAAGTTATACTCACGTTTTCACACGACGGCAAACCTTGCTATCTGACGTCAGGTCCGGGAAAAGAACGTCTAGATATTTCCCGCCAAACGTGCGCAATGCGTCATTTTGGTTTTCCCTGACAGTTTTCGCGTCGCCGTTGCCGTTCCGATTCCCGGTGCTTAAAGTCCCTATATATACTACTTGTGCTTGCGCTTGCGCTTGCGTCGCCAGTGAAAACCAGGCTTTACGAATTATTATCTGTAAGACCCTGAAGAAGAAAGGCTGTGCCTTTCTAATATTGGATGCTTTACAAATATAGTTGTTTTCGTACCGTTCGTGATAAGCCTTGCTTTTTTTATCAAATCGTTTTTTCATTTAACGGTTTTTGTGCCCAGAAATTAGCGACCTTTAGATTTGACTACGAGTACGAGTAGGACTTTGTAACTTCGAGATAATTGTATCCCCCTAACTGTAACTCCTTCCTGTTGCTGACTAACACAAAAACGTTAGGGATAAGATTGGTGTGATAAGAAATTATGAGGCACACGAATTTGGCTTGAAAACTCGCACACAATCTCGTACTCATAGTCCAATCGAAAGGTCGCTAGTAACAACCCCACGAAAGTAACGACTCGTCCCCTCCACAATCAGGTTTTTTTTGCAGAAATTTTCAACGGAGTCATTCAAATTCGTGAGACATGGCTGCAAGCGCCCGCTCCTTCACCTCCTCCCCTCCCTTCCCCAATCCCCTCCCCTCCCCTCCCCAATCCCCTCCCCTCGCCCCCAACGGTTGAGCCCGAGAGCTTTCTCGCAGGCTACAGCAGTCACAACTTTACATTTGTACATTTTACGCACTGTAGTTGTTTTTAGTCGACCGCAATTCGTCATGCCCAGATGCACAAATAATCTAATTTACCTCAAGTCATTCTCTTGGCCAACCATGTTCCCAGGGTCTATCTTCTTCCTGCCCCTTGGAGCGAGAGAGGCGGCGAGAAGAGATATCCCGAAGACGAGGCTGTCTCTTGGCAAGTGGCATTACGAAGCACTTTGGACATTCCAAATTAATGAACTTTTAAACAAGTTAGCAAATGTCTCTTTTATTTCGAATTCAAACATTATTAAAATTTTTAACAGTTTATAGTATGAGATTCGATTTTCATCAGTTCTCCACTCAACTTGCAAAACACGCAAGTGAACATTTTTGTAAAAGAGTTCCTTTTTAAGGCGTACTTAACCTAAACGCCATTTTTCCGCCACTTGACATGGCTTCAATGGAAATATCTCGTTCACGTTTCATGAATCTATGTTATGGGGTGTTTTGTAAATTTTTGGGTGATTTTTGGGTATGTTTGGGAGGAAATAGTTTTTCTCAAAGGATTTGTTAAATTAGGAGAAACAAGAAATATTGAAGATTTAGTAGAGTTTTAAAATTAGAATTTGTAAAAACTCTTATTCTTTGGCCATTTCAACTTTAACAGAAATAAAATACACACTGCGGTTATAAACATGACAAAGCAACGCACAACATGACAAAACAACGCATAGAATTTGTAGTTAATAATCAATAGATGGACACCAAAATAGTCCACTAACAACCTGGGGTGCTCTTGTGTGGGTATCAACTGTCTGTTGATGTTCCAAAAATCATTTTCGTTTTCCTATCTCTTCTTTAAACCTCTTAAAGGGAACCTCCATTGTCAGAACAAATTGACATTAAATTGTTAGAAATAAAGTCGAAATTTAAATTAAAAAAAAACAGGTGCAAATATATTTTAGAGTACAAAAATATGGATATGAATATCGCCTATTTTCGCTTTTAAAATTTAATTTCCCGCGCGCCGCCATTTTGAATGTTTATGACGTGTTACGGTTGCCGCTATTGTTAAGAAAAACCGTAACACGTCATAAATTTTCAAAATGGCGGCGCGTGGGAAATTTAAAAGCGAAAATAGGCGATATTCATATCCATTTTTTTGTACACTAAAATTATATTTGCAACTGTTTTTTAAAAATTTCTAATTCAGACTTTATTTCCAACAATTTAACGTCAATTTGTTATAACAATGGAGGTTCCCGCCTTCACTCGTGAATACGCGAAGCGTTGGAGTTATAACAGTGGGGCACAATTTCACTTGATCGCTCGATCAGCTGTTAACATTGAAGTGAAATCTGCAAGGGACCGCAAACGATGTAACTACGATTGAGCAAGCGTTATGCAATGGTCACCTGTCTTAGCCATGGGGACAGCATTGGAGGGAGGGGAGAGTGGGGAGTTGGACGCAAGGGGTGGGGGGTCAATGGAGCAAAACGGTTATGATAGGGTAGGGTGGGTGACATTGAGCCCGCGACATTTATTGGTCACCTGCCTTACCCATGGGTATGGCATTGGAGGGAGGGGAAAGTGGGGAGTTGGACGCAGGGGGCGGTGGTAAGCGGGGGGGGGGGGGGTGAAGCAAAACGTCTAGGAGAGGATTGGGTCCGAACGCTTTGTATTCACGAGTTGGTTCACATGGGAGCCTTTGATTCTTTTTTTATGTTTCTTAATACAATTAACGATGTTTATTTTTACAATTTCGCAGGAAGAGAGACTTTTTTTATATTTTTGAGGGGAGGCTTGGGCAAATACCACCACCCCTCCGGCAAAGCGTCTCTAAAGTAAACTGAAAATGTGCACAGCTAATCGAATAATAGAAGTACCTTGCACAGCAATTAGTTTAACCTGCGAGACAGACGTGCTTTATTAGAACATTGCCCGGCCCTTCTCCCGCCGTTTCATCGTTTATAAAACATACTAAGGGGGGCTACGTCACCTATTTTAGCAGTATTACTATGAAACGCCGAAATACTTACCGCGAAATGCCGGTTACAAGCAATGGGTTTATTTGTAAGTTATAAGGTGTTTATGGTCGGCTTATAAGCAAGGGTTGGCTTATATCCGGGGGGCTGATAAGAGGCACAAAAAACCTGTTTCTGAATGAGCCGATAAGGCATAAGGTGAGACTAACATATAGCATTATCAAACTACGTTTTCCACTTACCGGTCTTTAATTAATAAGTTGAATCGTCACAATAAATCGATAATTCATTTCAATATTGTTCTACACTCTACATGCCTTATACTTTCCTAATTTTCTATTTGAAGGTGTTCAGTGTCCCCTGAAAATGTTTATATTAAAAAACAAGGAAAAGTAGAGGGCGGCTTATAATCGGAATATTTTTTATGTTTACAGGTAGATGGCCCGAGATGCGTGGGGTAGATGGGGGGAGGGGGGGGGGGGGGGGTTATAACCGGCAAAGAATGATCAGTTTTGTTTAAAAGTACTCTGATCTACTAGCACACTGAAACTATCATTAAGTGTGCAACAAAGTTGATTCTTATCTCCGTGTTATATCTTTTAAGTAAAAAAAATCAATTACTCAGAGATCAAAATGATCACAGGACAGGTGTTGTTACGAGGCTTTGTTGCCCACGGCACCAAGACGTGATTGAAAATCACTGAAAATTGATTTCCATCTTGCCCACGCGCATGAGTGCACATTCATGAAGACCAGGGAAACAACAATGCAAAATCGAGAATCCCAACCCAGCCAATCCAAGGAATATAGCCAAGAACAGATTGGTGTTGAGCCTCTTAGTTCGGGGATTCACATCACAAGAGACAAGTAATTAGAAAGACCTCACCTTTGCCGTGAATCAAGGTGAAGTAGACAACATCGTTATGGCTAGCTACAGAGCAAGCTTGTCAATGCATCACAATTAGCACGAATACGGCAGACAGAGTTCTCGCAAAGACGACTACAGTGTCGCAATTTAACCGGCGAACAAGGGGAGGGTGACAGTCCTCTCGAACCCACTGGACAACGAGAACAAGGCAATTGCTCTACTCGGAGACAGGAACATCCGAACATCGAAAAAGAAAGTCTGACCGTTCCAGCAAGTACAAGAATACTCTGCTGACGATGATGAAGAGGAAGGAAGTGATCTATGGAAGAGCCTTTAACCGACCTAAGAATTCGTCCCGAAGTTCTACGGGTTACGGGGGGTGCACAAGAAGGACGTCCACATCAGATCCATTGTCTCCAGCGGTGGCTCCAGCATTGGCATCAGCTGTATCACTGGTAGGGGAAAACAGAATAGACTACCAGAAGTTGGTATCTTTTGAAGTGACTGCGCCGGCATGCTCTTTTAATCAGTGGGTGTCATTAAACAACATTTACAGTAGGACTCTCGCTGGACTTTAGGGAGAGGACGTGAACCTGGAACAGTATCACTACTTCGTTGATAAGGGAGTGTTCTAAAAACACAATCAGGGGACAGCAATGGGATCCATTATCTCACACATAGTCGCCATATTGAGAGGCAGGCCTTGGCTACAGATTTGATATAGATACGTGGACGACACCTTCACCAAGTTGCACCGTATTTAATAAATGGCTTCAGTGAACATCGTATGGCAGCGTTAACACCCAGAGAGATCACTTGGCTTTTCTGGACATCTGGATGACGGCAGTATGAAGAACATATTCCACAGGAAAGCCACCCACAATCGTACGGATCAGTACCTTAAGGAATGTTTTCATGTTCCAATCACATACTTCAAAAATGGTTGATGATTACTTGCTTACCAAGAAAAAGAAGCGGAATGACAACACGTCAGCGACACATTGCTGGCTAACGACTACACTAATAGGTGAGCTCTCTAGATCCCGAAGAAGACTCAGAAGGACAACACTCAGAACAGAGGAGTCTCCAGCCTACCTCCTGTACAAACCCTACATCTGTATTTATCTACCCTACACCAGATACTTATCCAAACACCTGCCAAGAGCTTTCAAGAAGTGCGGATTCTCCGCGTATTACAAGCCCTACAATACCCAAAGGTTCCTCCTGAAGAAGATCAACAACTCGAAGGGTACAGGAGTTCTACGAGTGACATCGAATGTGATCCTTACAAGCGACATTACATCGGAGAAAAGGCTAGAGTCTTGTGGAAGACCTGCACACACTGCAAGCAGTTGACGTAACTACAGTTGCAGAATATCTGGACGAGACGGGCCACTCTGTGTAGTAGGCCATAAAATCGATTGTCATACTGAACAAGGAATCAGTGGCCATCTACATAAGAAGAACACAACCAGACCTTACAATTGACAGGGGATACGACCTTCCAGCGAGTGTTCTTCAATCACATATTGTCACGTGGCAACGTAACCATCTAACATTAATTGCCAAACAAGAGGCTACGCGTAGCCTATACTCCTGCCGGTAATGTACGTTAGCCGCGGGCAAACACTTACGTAAAACAGCAACACTGAAGCAAATAAAACAAATTATTTTCGCATCTTTTTATATGCGTGCGTATTCAAATCAGACACGAAAACACGAAGAATTAAAACGGAGAAAAACAGAAAAACGGAGGGCGAACCTTACCTCGTTGCCGCATCCGGCACGAGTAATTAGTTGCTGTGATACTTGCGTAACTTTCAAGCTAACCTTTATTTTTATTTCCGTGAAAATGATTCACTAATAGTAAAGGGAAAATAGTTGAAATAGGGCAATTTATTGAAATATCGCCTCCTTTTTGAGGCACAGAAAGGAATAATCGCCCCCCAGCTATTATTCGATGAAATTATTCGATAAGATAAGTACGTGTCTAACTACGGGATGGGCAGAGTGGAAATGGATTGCAACTCGAAAAATTGGACCAATTTTGTCAAGTTGATTCCTTGGTTCTTAGAAAAATCCCTAAAAACTGATAATGGTTTGTTGATCCTTATACCTTGCTCTTGGTGTTCTAGGAGCGTTTCTTGCTTGAGAAAAAGTATTTAGTTTTAACTTCTGGGCCCCAGCAAGGCGAAAATTCTTACCGAGGCAATATCAGAAAAAAAACTTCTTTTTTATGCACAGCCAAGGGAGATCCAATGCTTGTACTAGTTTTTACCGAGGCAAGTGCTTCGGTTCGCCTCATGCAAGCTACGGCCCGTTTCTCGGAGTCCCGATAACTTTCCGGGCCCGGAGCTAAATTTTAAAATCAGTATCTTTTGGGTGTATCAACCCCCAAACTAGCCGGAATTATTTCGTCACCTTAGAATTTTATTGCTTAGCCTTTAAAACCAACAAATATGCATCTTTAAACAGGAATTCCGGTATAAAAGGCTTAGCTCCTCCCCCATTTCACATCTTTTGGGTGTGAAATACAAATTGAGGTGTCTTTCAGTCACAAAACGTGGATAACTTGCTTCAAAAATCTAATTAAACCAAGATTTTACCAAAGCAAAAAAAAAAACAAAAAAAGAAATAGAAGTTCATAAAGACTTCTGATAAACTTTCATGAAGTTTTTCTAAATTGTGTTAGCAATGGTCTTAGTAATGACGCACGTTTTTTGTCAGTTGTTAATGCTTCAGTGGTTGATTGACGACTGGAGGTGAGAATGGCCAGGCCACGCTCCTTTTGTACCGGAACTTCCTGTTTAGTGTGAACATTGCAGAAAGAAAATAGCTTTCAGGGGATCCGTTTCTCAAAGGTCCTGATAACTTTTCGGGCCCAAAACGATATTTTAAAATATAAGAATCTATAGAATGAAAGTGTAGTTTTTAGCCTACAAACCACCCCGACTTGTTTCGTCAACCCAGAATTTTATTGCTTAGAGGCTTTTAGAACCAGCAAAATTTTAAACATTGCGCGTATAAAATAGGTTACCGGGCCCGAAAAGTTATCGGGACTTTTGAGAAACAGGCCTCGGGCCCGGAAAGTTAACGGGACTTTTGAGAAACGGGCCCCTGAACTGAAAGGGACAGTGCCATGGGTGATACATCGGTTGTTTACCATTTACCCAAAAATTCCGGAAATTTCGGTCAGAATGTAAATGTTAAGACAATTTTGGCTCGATCGACACGGAAAATTTCCGAAATAAACGGAACGTCTTGAAAGGTAGTCCAAAATTCCCAACCGAAATTTCCGAACGGAAATGTGTGTACCATTTGCTTTTATCTACCAGTTCCAGACCCTGCGCCAGTTTTGATGCATAGGCGTGGTTACTCAGCTTGTTTCTGGTGTCAAATGGTAAATGGTACACGCCAATCTCATACGGAATTTCCCTTTCTGGAGTTTTGCTTACCATTTACACAAACCGTGGACCAACGGGTTTTCCCGTGTAAATGGTAAACAACCATCGTGTTTTCATGATTATGGACAGGAGCGTGTTTCTAGATTGCTTTATTATCTTGAAATACAAAAAAAGGTAATCGTCAAAAGTGATAGAAGCAAAGAAATATTTACTAAAAAGGCAAAATAACGGCAAAAAAGGTCAAATTTCACAAGAATGGCAAGTTTGATTTCTTGATTGCCTGTCACGAAAGCAAATTTAATGAACTGTAATCCACCTCCATCCCTGCTATCCTGCACTTTATCTCTAAACTACTGCTTATGTTTTTCTCTACAGAATTTATTTATCTAACTAACGTGTATATGTGGTGATATTTGGTGATATAACATGCAAAAAAAAAAAACAGTAAGGAAAATTTTGTGAATTTGGCCTGTTTTGACCCACACACAAGTATGGTGGCCGAGGACTGCCACCGGGTTTTCTGGGCATATTTCAGTGGCAGTCCTCGGCCACCATACACAAGCATCCCCTATAACCCCTTTCAGTAAACTCCACACTAATTACCCTGCCATAATAACTAGAAGGCTGATATATTAAGTATCATCATCAAAATGCTCTTGGACGTGCATCTCGAACGCAGTTTGACCATAGCTTTCTGGAAAAAAGCGCTCGCACACAGGACAAATTTTGCCTCGGGGCAAACCAGCACCGACAAAATCTTCCTCCTCTTCAATAACCTCAATATCGCTCTCTCCCGTTCTCGTGCTTTCAGATAGACCAGTTGCCATACCGCTTTCGCCACTATGTAATCTCAGATTATACGTAGCTTCGTTAGAAGTTACCACACTTGCTCCAGCGTTTTTCAATCTATGCATCTCCGTTTCTTGAACTGCAATACTCAGTGGAGCGTCATCAGAGAACACACGCTCGAAGTTCTCCTCTCCGCTTCTGTGTCCCTGGAAAAACGGTCTTTCTCCCCCTTCCGCCCCCTGAGACCGTCCCCTTTCTCCTGGGGAATCGGGAACATCTCGGGGCTTTGGAGCGCCAACTAACTGTGAAAAATCTTTAGTGATTTTTTCTGTTAAGTCTATCAAGGCACATAAGCTCTTGTTTTGTTTCTCCAGGTGCTCTCGGGTTTGTTTTATTTCAGTTACTTGTACTTTAGCAGCAGCCAACATTGCTTCAGCTTTCTTCTGAAAAGCAGTGCTGGTCTGTGGCGTGGTCCTTTTACTTGTGCCCCTACTCGCCTCAGTTTGAGATTGTGCTGAGTTTGGCAAACCTGCGAGAAGATAAACACGGTTTAGAAACGAGAAAATGGTGAACTGTCGTAGGTACGTAAGGGATTTTCCGCGGGCTTATTAGCGGCTGAGGCGGAGGTGGGGGAGCTTTAGGCGTATATCCGGGGGAGTGGGTGGGGGCTTATAAGTGGCATAAAAACTGTTCACAGGCTAAAGAACACTTAGTGCTAGCACCGAGGGCGGCGCTTTCCTTTCTTTCTCGCCTCCCTCGCACTGCTCGCGCACCTCAAAAGCGCAAGTTGCGCGGACTATAGGAGTGGGAGACAAGGCCAATTTAATGTCAGTGCCTAATGCGTCAATCGCCTGAACTGTGACAAGGTATCGAGTACATGCAGCCAGCATGATCTTCAGTTATTTTAAGACCCTGCTTGGTGGTCCTTGTCTCAATCCTTGCAGTTTCCTTCATCGTCAACTGTCACAACAGGTATCCACACCCTGGCTTTGCGTAGATTTTTACCAGATCGGGTCATGTAGCTCTCCTTAAAGACCTCTTCTTAAGTCAGGCTTCTTGTTGTACGTATCATTTCTGTTTCTGTTCGATCTCATACTCAGTTAACACTGAAACGCATTTGATCGTCATTTATCTGCTCTCTCCTTGGGTGGAACAGGGTTAATGATCTTTCTCTTTCAAGCTGCTCCTTCTTTAGCTGTTTTTTTTTTTTGCCTCCCTCCATGCGATGAATCCTATTTGGCTCTTTCTTTTATCTTAAAAGTTTCCCTTTTAGATCTGATTTTTATAGCCTTCAAGAGCATCTGGTTTTAGTGATCGTAGGATTGTTAGAGTGGTTTTCAATTGAGTGACGAAAGTAATTTCGCAATTACTTTGGTTTTGCATTGCTACGCTTTGTGCTGCCAATCCCCCACATGTGTAATATTTCGTTTCAGACAATGGCCTATTTATGTCACGTTTAGATGTTTTGAATACGCTAGAAATAGTTTTTGTAAAGTCGTGACTCGATGCGATCATTTTTTTTTCCAAGTGTCGAGAACATAGCGATTTTATAGTATTTATTGTGTTCTCAGTTAGTACAGGTCTTTCCGGCTTAGAGCGTATATTTCTTCTCTGAAGAAAATCACGGTTTCATTATGCAAGAGTATGGAAGAGCAATTAAGAAGTCAAGATTTTGCTGACTGTAAACTGAATACGGTTATTTGTTGGTTATTTGTTTTTCTAAGTATCGAGAACACAGCGATTTTAGAGTATTTATTGTATTCTTAGTCAGTACAAGTCTTTCCAGCTCTAAGCGTATATTTCTCCGAAGATTTCGTTTGCCATGATATAGCATGGACATTGGGTGTTGTTCTAGTTTGGAATACTGAATCATTGCAATTGTTAGATGCATGGTTCAATTCCTACAGTTACCATCCCCCTCCCGGGCACACCCCCGGGGATTTGCCAATTTTTTCTTCACTTGGAAAAAGAAAGAGGTAATTCCCCACCCCCGGGACACTCAACAGCAATCTGCACCGTTTCTCAAGAAGACAGAAATATTTATTATAAATCCACCGAACAGTTTACAAAATAGACATGGACTGGACTAGACTCGTATGGTTACAAAGATCAGGAAGCATCTCTCCCATTGCTTTTCTTCCTTGCTCGCGTTTCTTTAGCTTTAATCGCTCCTCTCTTGCGGTTGTTTCGTGTACTGAAGATGTGTTCTTCCCAACACTTCGCATCATCCACTGACAGGCTTTAACTTTGCCAAATCGTTTTCTTCCATCCAATTACTAACAAATTGTAAGGATTTCCCAGCAAAGAAGTCCGCTTGTTGAGTCATGTCGTCCGCCATGTGCTTCGACGAAATTTTCGCCCCATAATTCCTTGCGCACCTAGATTATCCCCGCCCTCTACCCCCGGGACAAGACTGCTTGCAAAATTCCCCACCCCCGGGCCACAGAGGCCGACGTTGTCCCGGGGGTTGCTCGGGGGGGGGGGGGGGGGGGGGGGATAGTAACTGTTTAACGCTTTCCATATTCACGAGTTAAAAAAACACAATAATAATCATTACCTTGCTCTGTATTTTCCGGTTCAACTTTTTGCTGCGCCTTGGCTCTTAAATTCTGCTCCATCACTTCCTTGAATACTTTATAAAACCGACTCAATTCGTCAGCTTGGTCCTGTATTTTCTTCTTCAGTTGAATGATCTCTGCCTCTAATACTCTTCTTTTACTCTCCGGCTCTTTATATCCTTCGGGCACTGTTATCATCCCTTCAGTTTCTGTAGCTTTATCCTGTAAAGTACTCCCTTTAAATGCTACTGTGATATTCCCATCCGATTTATCTTCTATCCATTTTTTCAGATTATCCCTATCTGTTAGTATTACAAACGACTGCTCTTTTTCTTCTACCACTTCTAATCCCATTGTTTGTAGTTCCTCGGTAATAGTTATATATTTTTTCTTTTCCGATTTCTGATCCTCCTCTGAGGTTGAACCAGGACGTGAACTGCTTTCACCCTGCAGTGCAAGAGAAATTAAATTTAAATTTACTGCGCCTTTCAGTAACACGAAAACTCTAATCTGCGATCAGGCACTCTTTATTTTCGGAGCGCAAATACGCGAAAGTCGGCGGAAGGGCGACGGGGGGTGGATTTGAAAGAACGCTCTTTTTTCCGTCCCCTCTTTTCTTCCCTCCCTGCGCTCCGCCGACTAACGCTGCGAAAAAAAGAGCGCCTGATCGCAGGTTACGAAATCTCTGAAGTTTAAGCCCCACTAATATTTGTTTTACAATGCTGTCAATCATTGGTTTAGGAAAGCACTGCAAAACTAGTGTACGATGCACTGACTTGCTCAATCCAAAGATTACTGCAAGGACTGATTACACGATGTGTAGAGGCGTAGTTACAGTACCGTAAAGGTCCGAAAATAATGAACCTCCGAAAGTAGCGACCCCCAACAGTAACGATCTCCCAATACAGAGGCTGGCGTGTCGTCATGGGACATCTCGGGACTATTTAACAAGGGTTTGGCGGGAGATATTTATTATTCTACGTCGGCCAGTCTTCTCGAACGTTGCCTTTTTCGTTTAAGTTTTTATTTTTAAATACGTTGGGTAATGAAATGTTGTACAAAGTATCAAGTAATGTTATCAGGTTTTGTACCATTTCCCCGAGGTCCAGTGCTACTGTATAACTAGCAGTAATCGGAGATTATGGAGGCGCGTTCGAAGGAACTTCCGGCGGAAATGAGCCCCTGAAAAAAGCAATAGGGGCGGCCATTTGGAAGACCGTCTACCAAAAAATCTCAAATTTTACTGCATGTAAACCACAGGACAACCAACACGAACCAAATTAGAATTGCGTTCTTCGAACGCGATTATCAGAAGCTTATCTCGTGGTCTCTGTCATGAGCTTCTGATAATACGAATACGTTTCCACATTTTTTTTTGGCCAAATTTAAGTGGTTTTTCGTTTCTGGCGTGGCATAATTTTCTGAACTTTTTAAATATAATGCAAGTGAAATGTAATTTACAAAGATCGAGAGAGTAGACAGAATATGTTATTTGGAAAAAAAACAAAACAAATGAATTCAAAAATTGAATTCCCAAGGATGCGTGACACTTATACACAAGAATTTGAAATAGAAATAAACATATTGGAAAAATAAAATAAAATGTTTTGAGAAAGTGCCAAGTTAATTTCTAACAACGACGCTTTGACACTTTCTCAAAACATTTTATTTTATTTTATTTTATTTTTCCAATATGTTTATTTCTTTTTCAAATTCTTTGTTATTAGGATACTATTTTACATTGAATGTCTCGTGATCATGGAGTCAGAATGTAGTAATACTCTTAGTTGCTAAGTTTTGGCTGTGTGGAATTATGTTTGTGCTATACTGTGTTAAAGTGACTGTGTTCCGCGAGGGTTCACAATAGGGTTCTCAGTTCCCGCCTTCCCGCCCATTTTTCCCTAGTCATCTTGCCATCCCGCCCTTCTTTACGTCGAAATCCCGATCCCGCCGTCATTTTTTTTTTAATTAAATGAAGAACGATACAGCTACACACAAAGGATCCATTTTTTAGACCTTCGCACGCTGGCCAATTCATGAAGTCACGTTTAGATTGTAATCCCGTATCCCGCTATACTGTACCTCACGATTCCCGCATGCCGACCCCTCAAAAACGCGATATCTCGCTCCCGCTCGTAGTTAACATCCCGCTTTCCGCTCCTGTTTTTAACTCGCATCCTGAATCCCGCCCTTAAAATAGGCCAGATCCCGCATCCCGCCAAACCTATTGTGTACCGTCGTCCGCCGATATATCGAAATTTCTCTCACCTTATTTCCATGCTATTTTGCCAAATGCCACTAATACAACTTAATTGGATAGAACGATTCAAAAGAGCAAACAGAAGCAGTAGCTTGGAGATAAAGTGCAGGATCAAGGATGAAAGTGGATTACAGTTCATCAAATTTGATTTCGTGACAGGCGGTTAGAAAACAAAAATTGCCATTGTTGTGAATTCTTTTTGCCATTATTAATTCGCCTCTTTGTGACGATATTTCGTGCATCTTACATGACGTTCATTTGTCTTACAAGATATGAATCACCGTTTTTATTGGTTGAACCCATCGTTACACTCTTGAGTTATAATTCTTTGCTTTCATATTTTTTGGCAATTGTTTTCCCTATTTCAAGATAATAACGCAAACCTAAAGCAAGCTCCTGGACATAATCATGAAAACATGATAAATTACCAGCCAGGATACCGTCCTTTTTAATGCATTTATTTACTTTTAACTTATTACATGTACCTGTGCAATAGCCTCTTGACTCAGCCTCAAATCCTCCTTTAATTCTTGTATAATCTTTTTAAGTTGTTCATTTTCACCATATTTCTCTTTAAAAGCAAGGTAGCTTTTCTGCAGATGGCTTTGTAGAGCATCTCTTTCTTGATAGACTCTATCATGTAGTCCCTTCTTGTCTCTTTGTTTTATCTTTATCTGCAATTCAGTATTCAGAGCTTCTGCGTCTAAAAGACGTCTCTTAACACTTTTGAATGCTGATCAATGGTGTGTACATTCAAGAAAGGAACATAAAATTTAATTATAATAAGAATGATTAGTTTTGCAAGTACCGTATTTTCTCGATTAAACGCCGGGCCCCGAATAAACGCCGGGTATAATAGAGGAAGTTGTAAGTAAGCTCCTCAAACGTTTGTTTGTGGTATAATAAACTTAAGATTTAAGGGCAAGGTACAAGGCTGCCAACAAAAACGAATAATAACCCTTTCTTAAAAAATGGCGGGCGAGAAAAATCTGCTGATACAAAGAAACGCCGGGTCGACTAGGCCAAGTTATAAATAAACGCCGGGGGCGTTTAATAGAGAAAATACGGTAAGTTATTATCATAACAATGTTTCAAATGTCTCAAACTACAAGTGGTCACAAGTAGTGTGTTAAAAAAAAAACAACGAAAAATTAAAGTTGCCGGGGTGGTCAACCACTGCGGTTGTCATAAATAGGATGGGCACAATGCTACAATTTAAACCCTTAAACTCCAAGAAAAATCCCAAATTTCATTTCTAATGTGAAATATTGAAAAACAACTGGTACCATGCAAAAGTACTGTCAAAGAGATTTCATTTGAATGGTCACACCTTAGGATTTTGTCAGCACACTAAAAAAAGTTAGAACTTAGTAGATCTTTAACAAGACAATCTTTAGGGATTAAAATGGTTAAGTTGCATTGGAGAATTAAATCAATAATATAATATTTTAGAAAACAGGACAGTGAAGTAATAATGAATGGGCACAGGTTTACCATCATCTCCTTGATGGGCATACTGTGCATTTAAGATTGAGATATGTACATTAAATTTTTATATCACATTCCATCACTCCAAAGGATGGTAAGCCTGTGGAATGGTCTGACTTTGATGTAAAATATTGTAGCAGCTGTTTAGTTCATCGGACATGAAATCTAAGGTTGGATTTGTAAGCCCTAACAGTGGATACCCATCATTGTGTCTTTAGGAACGACACTTTACATGGACTCTTTCCACTCAGGTATAGAATCAATAACTTGTGAAGGGGTGGCTTTGTAAGGAATCAGTGGACAATGAGGTTTGGGGAAGAGGTGACAGAGGAGTTGCAGATTATGGACGGGGGGATGGACAGGGGAGGGAGGGGGGGGGTTGGGTACTCTCATAGATAAGTTATATGGATATGTGCTACTGTGAAGGATATGGTTTTCAGGAAGTTTAGTCTGGGATAGTTATTCAATAGGGTATCATTTGCCAGGAAACTGATCAGTGGCAGTGAAGGGGAGTCCCTTTCATCTGTAACTGCCACTGATCAGTGGGGCGCAAAGGTCCTGGGGCCCCGCTATCTTGCCAAGAAATAAGGCCCAAAGGGATGAAAAAAATTTTATCAGTCTCTAATGTCTTCATTTCCCCCCATCCTATTCACTCTGCCCCCAAGCCAAGCTTAAAATTTACCATCTTTCTATAACAATGTTTGCTTGCACATTAAGTAATGCGATTTTTTCGAAAATGTTGCATGTGTAACCAGCATGAGGGTGAACTACATGACATATTATTTTTACAGCATGGTGTGGACACCAGTGCAGCCACATAAGAAGCTTGTTCACGGGCTTATAAGTAAGTACACTGCTAACCGCTCACTTGTTACCTCTTGGAAAGCCTTAGAT
Organism: Cladopsammia gracilis; assembly: GCA_022457155.1. Lineage (NCBI taxonomy): Eukaryota > Metazoa > Cnidaria > Anthozoa > Scleractinia > Dendrophylliidae > Cladopsammia > Cladopsammia gracilis. The sequence continues at coordinate 379,291 of JAJGOT010000467.1, read as the reverse complement.
AAAAGAACATACACTGTAATCATGTCTAAAGCTATCTAACAGGAATGAAGTACTAAGGATTAACACTCATCTTAGCTTTCAACATGGTGGTTGATTGTTAATAACTTCCACATTTCACTTTAATACAGTGGGAATTATCCCCAGCTGTTAATGTTTTATTTATAGGGACTTTGACCATACATGGGTGGGTAGCTTGGTCCAGTGAACCTTTACATTTTGGAATTAAGGGGGGGGGGGGGGGGGGGAGAGGGGGGGGGGGGGGGGTTAGAAACTGAAAGGTAAGCCTATTTCAATAGAAAGGCATTTGTATCTGATCATCTTGCTGTTTTTAATTTATTGGTAACAGGACCAGTGTTACACCACTATGAACACATGCATCACAACTGACCAATAAAGAGTTTTTAATACAGTTGAACCTATTGGGACAGACTCAATGTCTGCATTAAAGAGGTGTCTATATTATAGTCAGGTAATATAGATCATAATATAGATCATAATATAGATCATGAACTGGTACCTTTGGCACCAAGAGAAATGTCCATAATAGATTGGTGCCCGACGATATTATGGAGGTGTCCGTAAGGAAAAGTTTGACTGTAATGAAGATTTCATTAAACTTGGGAATGAAACGAGAAGGCTACATGACCATGAGCTGGTGCTATTCCATCAAGTGATATTTACATACTTGCAAAAGAATGTATATAGTCACTGGGTGGATTAAAATCAACATGCAGTCATGGGGTATTATATTGTTTCCACAGTTAATGTTGAACTGAAGGCAAATCTGAGTGAGTGATCAGTAACCCTTTGGTATGTAAATGTATGGGACATGCAAGAGCCATCTCTATCTCTATCTCACTCACACACAAACATTGCGTTGTTATTGTCCCAGCGGAGCTTTGTGCAAAGGTATGTCAATTGATTATTAATTACCTTCTTTTAGAGCAAGATATGCCTCTCTAGCAACCGGACCACTTCCACTGCCTTCGTCTTCTACTCCAGGGAAATCAAACACATCTTCATCGCTGTGTAAGTAGCCACGGGAAGATGTGGTCCCTTGTTTGGCATGTCCTTTTCTTTCCATTATTAATATTGCTGAATATCTGTATCAAGTTTGCTTGATCATCACCTTTTAGTTAAAAGTAAAGCGTTTGTCGACAAGCGTCTTTCACAGTTCAGGTAGAAGACCAAAACCACAAATTAACGCCAAGCTATACTTCTTCCGGATAACTTGCAGTATTACAAAACCATCAAAATGCTTTTTTCTGAATAAGGGTGCTAGCTGGGTTGCTTACCAACATTTTTTAGCTGCAAGTCACTTCCGTCAACTTCCGCATGGAGCAAAAGGGACCACTGGGAAATGAAACTGAAACTGGTGCCCAGTGCTTCTCGCCTCGTCGAACTTAAAAATCCCAAACCCTGGGTTCAGGTTCCCCTGAGGGTGTTGATGTGTGATGCACAATCAAGACACTGTGCATAAATTTGTACTTTCTTTGTTGTGTGCCTTTTTGTTGTACAGTGGTAGATTGCAAAACAGAAGCACATTTCGATCCGAAACGATCGCAATCTCCTGGAGCTGTAGTACACGAGAGCGAGCTAGTGAAAATGGATAACCTAAACGTAAGTTGTGTACTATAAAGCGCGCACCTTATTTTTTACTGGGAGACACACGAGCTACGTAGTAGTTGATTTCTCCCTGTACTGTTACTAGTATTGACAGACCCCTGTTTTAAATCAACAAACCAAGCAGGAAATATCAATTGCGCAAGGTCATGTTCTAAAGTATTTACTGTAAACGAGCATTTCTCCCAGCTGGAGACGGATCTTTGATTAGCGATCTTTTTTAGCTTCCGTGACCTCGTTCAGTCTTCTCTTTCATCAGTAAGCTCATAAGCTTATGCTTTTTTTGGTTTCAAGTAACAGCCGATTGAAGAGATTTGTTGTGATATGTAAAACAAGGTTTAATAGGTCAAAACGTAGGTGTGTAGTAACGGTACTGGTAAAGTGCATTAATCTTACATGACTACAACTTTACGTCTTGCATTCGAACAGAGACATAAGGAAGGACATAAGGGGGCGTATATTGGGGCGGGTATTGTTTGTTTATGCAGGGACTGTGGGGGGAAGAAAGACTTGGGGTGCTTTGATCCCCTTCCCCCACTTAATCTTTTACAATTCAATTTCTTTAATGAATTTTATAAAATGTGCTATAGTTACAGTCTATCTGCAAGTAGGGTGTCAACTGACATAACTAATTAAACGGTATCTGCATTGGCAACCAAAGAATCACCTCAATTGAACAGTGGGGCGAAAATAGATGGAAATCTTAAAGGGCCCTAAATGTTTTGACCTCCCTCCTTGTTGGTAAACATAAGGTCTGAATGGCCCAATTTTACGTGTGGAAATAAAATGGGGTCGGGGGGGGGGGGGGGGGGTGGGGCTGGGATATGGGTGTTTTTTGGAACAAATCATTCCATAACGTAAAGTGGATTTGCACTGTCGCGTAAATTTTTACTTGTGTGAATTAAAACACACATAAACAATTTCCACTGTCGCATAATTTTTATGTGCATTTATGTGCGGAAATAAAATAAGAGACGATGTATTCATGAATGGCTTGCATAAACGTAAAAAGTTGAATTGTACTGAACTTTGTACATTTACACAAGCTGTTTATACGTTGTCTCTTATTTTATTTATGTAAAAATAACAAGACTGTGGAAATGGTTTATGTGCATTTTATTTATGCCCGTTTTACGCCCAGGGGATATATACTCTACAAATTTTTGGGTGGGGGTGTACCGCTGGGACTCTAAGACCCTTAACCTATACTAGACCATTTTTGCTGCATTTTGCAACCCCATTCTAGACTAAACACCAAAAAACCTACCCCATCCTAGACCTATTCCAGACTCACTATTGTTCCAGAAACTCGTTCACTATCACAGTTTTTAGTTAACACGGGTCAGTAAAATGCTGTACTTCCCTCCGTACCGATTTTTAAATGCTATTTGCCAGTAAATCTTATCTAGACTAAATTTCTTCACACAACTGATCAGTCTCGCGGAAAATGATACCCTATTCTAGACCAAAAATCTCTGATAACTATACCCTATCCCAGACTAAACTACCTGAAAACCATACCCTTCACAGCGGCACATAGCTATATAGCTCATATATGGGAGTAACCCCCCTGGGATTTTAGGCTTGTAAAAGTTACGCGACAGTGGAAATTATCCACCTTTAAATTCTGCTGCTGAAAGATAAGGTGTTGCTTGACTAAAATTTTGAGTGTCCTGAGTTGCAAATTGCAATGTGTTATTAACTGCAATGTCTCTCTCATGTTGAAGGGTACTGACTCATCATCAGCCTCACAATTTGTGAGTAATCCTCATTTAAAGCTGCTGGATGATGACATGCTCTTTCACATTGGAATCAAAGCTGGTGGTCAAAACCTCCAAAAATTGTTTGGTGATGTCAAGGTACTGAGCTTTCATAGAAGTGTTGAATGTTTATCTTATCACTATCATTGTCACCTTTGAAATATATCACAGACAAATAATGGCAATACATATGATGCAATTTCCTTGATCCCAAATCCCTGAATTGGAAGTCCTCATCTACACCCACTATTATATATCTCATTGACCAAGCATGAAGGCCGTACTGGGAGAATATTGGCCCGAGGTCTTGACAGTACGGATCGAGTGCATTGAGGTCTGTACAAAAAAGACCGAGGGCTTTAATTCTCCTAGTACAGTCCCGAGCAAGCTTGGTTAACCCTTTGCAGACCAGTGTCCGATATATCGGACACCTTAGGTGACTGCAGTACACAACTCCTGTCGGCAGGAGGGTCGCGCGGGATCATTCGGGACATTTGCCCGGTCCAATACTTAGAGATTCTTGGATTGGCAATCGAGCATTCTGATTGGTTGATTGTAGTTATTGGCCCTCTGACTGACTTAGTTGTGTAATAAATACTGATATTAAATGACTCCTCTTTCACCTGACCCTACCCTCTAGATTATTAATCCACTCTTTGAAAGATCCCTCCTAACATCCCGTATTGGAATTCCCTTCTTCTACTCCAGTGTATCTGAAAACTGATCTCCCATCCTTTATACTTGAAGGCCCCTCTTCAATGCCTTCTATTGGAATTCCCTTCTTTTACTCCCTTCATTGCTTAACCAATCTCTTGTCCTTTATACTGAAAGACCCCTCATCAATGCCCTGTATTGGAAATATATTCCCTTCTTTCACTCCCTACATTGTTAAACTGATCTCCCATCCTTTATGCTGGAAGGCCCCTCTTCAATGCCTTCTATTGGAATTCCCTTCTTTTATTCCCTTCATTGTTTAACCAATCTCTTGTCCTTTATACTGAAAGACCCCTCATCAATGCCCTGTATAATGGAAATATATTCCCTTCTTTCACTCCCTGCATTGTTAAACTGATCTCCCATCCTTTATACTGGAAGGCCCCTCATCAATGCCCTGTATTGGAAATATATTCCCTTCTTTCAATCCCTGCATTGTTAAACTGATCTCTCATCCTTTATACTGAAAGACCCCTCATCAATGCCCTACATTAGAATTTTGTCCTTCCACTTCCTGTATCTGAAAACTGATCTCCAATCCCTTATATACTGGAAGATCCCTCCTGCAATGCCCTGTATTGGAAGATCCTTCATCGTGAAATTTGTCACCCTTAAAAATTGTCACCTTTACATGACTTAAAATTTTTTGTAAATATGATTTTTATCATATATTCATTGTTGTCACAATTCATTTATACCCAATTTCATGATTGCGTGGGGCCACACGTGCAGCAATGTCAGCAAAAGACCTTGATTTCTGTTTATTTTTTACCCAATCGGAGTCAATATACATGTATTGTTTTCTGTTTTCCATTTGGTACAGTTTGTGTGCATGGGAGGAAGTACAACTCGCCTAAAGTTCTTTGCTAAGTTCATTCAAAATGAACTCAAAGACCATTTGAAAGGAGATAAAGAACCTTGTAACCTGTCCAAGTCAGATCGATATGTCCTGTACAAAGTTGGACCAGTTCTAGCCGTAAATGTAAGTCAAGTTACATTCAGTACAAGGCATAGGGTGGGGCAAAGGGGGGAGGCATGGGGTAAGGGGCTCTCAAGAATGTCAAAGGTCAAGTCAATTAAGTTACAATTACTTGTTATTAAGAAATATAGGGTAGGGCAAGAGGTACACGTAAGGCAACAAGGGAGAAATGGAGCTCTCAAGAACATAGGTGGCGGGTATACAATTTTTAAGGGCCATTTTCTTGGCTACAGTCATAAGGGGCTCTCTTGATTTTTAAGGGATGTGCACTTGAATATATTTGTGTTGAAGGAGACAAGAATATAACAACCCAGGAATAAAAGGGAAGGGAACTCTGGGAGTTGGTGAGAATTAGGAGCAGGCCTTTATCCAGAAATAGATGGTCATCCTGGAGGCATATCTCTTTGACACGAAATTTATAAACTTACTAGTAAATGAATTGTTCATTAATTTCTTTCAAAACTTGCCATTCCATAGAATCCCCACCTGGCTGGTTAAAAGCATGATCAGAAGTACTGATATTACCCCTGTAAAAATTTCTTGGCAGCATTAAAACTTGTTTCGCTCAGGTATCTGGGATGCTCAATAAGATTTGAAATGACCAAGATCTTGGCAACAAGGGCACATTTTCAAATGCGCTATCTCTGAACTCTGCCATTCTTTTAAAAATCGCAACAATATTATTTGAAGTCTCCTTTATCGCGGTGCAATCTCATGTGTTTGCGGCATGATTGTGCTCATCGCGAAGTGATTGTGCTTGTCACATTTGCAATTGCCATAAAATTTTTACATGGGTATGCAACTTAACATTTGGGATATGGCAGGTTATGGGAGAGAGTAAAAAATTGTGCACCACTGCACAGGTAGCAAAGGAGAAATGTGGTGCGAGCCAGTAAGAATTAGAAAGGGGTTTGGTATACTAGGAGTAATAATTTGAAAGTGGGAATTTCAGACCACCTGGCCCCGGTTGTTCAAAAGGTGGATAGCGCTATCCACCGGATAAATCTCTATCCAGTGGATAAGCATTAGCAAAACCAATTGTGTTATGCACTGGATAGTGATTCCGATGGATAGCGCTATCCACCTTTTGAACAACCGGTGCCTGTACTACAATTTACTAATTTTCTGCCTTAATTATGGTCAGGGTATTTGTTGTAGTCAGTTCGTTATTTGCAGTGATCAATGTATAAATATCTCATTGTAAGTTTTCTGACCCATACAGCATGGTATTGGAGTTCCCTCACTGATGGTTATTCTGCATGAAATTCTCAAACTGTTGCATTATGCTGAAGCTCAAGATGTCAAATTCTTCCGTATTGGCACGTCAGGAGGCTTGGGTACTAATTAATGAATAATTATTCTAATAATGTAAAATAATGACTCTTTGTATGTTGGCAAATTATTGTAAGGACCTTCACGATCAGGCCATAGCTATAGTGTTGACTGAACAGAACTACCCTATTTCTTTTAAATTTAACAGCCATCCATTGATAAAATTAATGCCCAGTCCTTTATTGTCTTGCATTTTTTTAAAAAATTTTTAGAATTATTAAATTTAACTATAAAGTTTCCCTTGTATTGATTTTTTGAAATATTTTTTCCTTGTTTGATATTATGTAACCAAAGGTTTGGAGCCTGGAACTGTTGTCATAACGACAAGAGCGGTGAATGCTCTTTTGGAGCCATTTAGTGAGCAGGTAACCTGGCTTGAAAATCCACCTTTACTTAATATTTATTATTTGACTCTCAACTCTGTTATGGTGATAAATATAGTACAGCTTTTAAGGATGGTAGAACAGGCATTGCAGCAAGGTAAACTTGGACATGAGTCACAGGCAGCAGGCCCCGGGGGGGGGGGGGGGGGGTACTCCCTCTAATGGGCTATACGGGGATGCTCCGCCCGAAAGGGGTACCTTTTTGAGGCTGGAGGTATATGAAAGGGTCGTGATTTCACGAGTTGAAGTATATGAAAGGGTAGGGATTTCACGAAGAATAGGAAAGGGAACCGAAAACACGCCGTTGAGGCATAAAAAAGGTAGGGAAAACTGCCATTTAAGTCTTATAAAAAGGGCCTTTCAAAATATATCAAACAGACGTAAGTAAAGGCTATATGAAAGGGGTACCATTTTCATTGAAAGGTATATGAAAGAGGTACCTTTTCTGTCAAAGACGGTATATGAAAGGGTAAGGGTTTGGACCTCGGGGCGGAGCATCCCCATACAAAACGTTGTTGAGTACCCCCCCCCCCCCCCCCCCCCCCCGGGCAGCAGGCAGGGTGGGACATCTTGCCTTAAGTCAATTCCTGTAGCACAAATCAACTACGTACAGATGAATGGGATGTTAGTTTATCACAGCGTTACACCAAGCATAATGCTTGCTTGTAGCTGTCACTGGGTAAAGAGAATGCAGAGAAACGTTTCTTGTTTTAGAAAAAAATAGCTCAAAAACAGAGACAGGCTATCAGCGGCCCAGATTTAAGTTCTTGTATTGGTGTTATATATTTTTTTTCTTTTGTGCTTCATCATCTACAGTATCATCTCTCTCCTTGTGGAGAATAGGGACCAAAAGAACTGACAATGGTGGGGAGGAGCAGGGGCAGATCCAGGATTTTGAAATGGGGGGTGAAATTTTAAATGCAATAGAACCAAAGCCTGGTTGAGGTGTTTGAGGTCAGTGTATCAGCAACATGATTGTTAGAAAAAAGAAAGAAAGGGTCTCAGAAAAGGGGGGTGAAAATTCACCCATTTCACCCCCCCCCCCCCCCCCTGGATCTGCCCCTGCCCAGAATGCCTGCATCTGAAAGGGGTATCATTTCAATAAACGTTGTTACATGTCATAGGATAAGGGGTTGAACCTCCCGTAACTGTGAAACTTGATTCAGTACCCCCTCTCCTGGTATTTTGTATAAAATTATTCAATACTGACAGTAGAACCTGTACTAATGGCCACCTCCCCATAAGGGCCACATCTCCACAACAGCCATGTTTTCTTGTCCTGCCTTCTCATTTACTCACTCAAATGCTCTAATTGATAACCTCCCCATAACAGCCACCTCTCTACAACAGCCAGAAAGGTCTGTTCAAAGGTGGCCGTTGTAGAGAGGTTCGACTGTATTACATCCTAAAAGGTACCAGGATCTCATTTGTTAGGCGTTGCTCAAATCCTAACCTAACCCTAAACCTAACACCCCCGCCCCTGATGGTCGCTTAACTGAAGATTGTCTTGTTGATTTTATTTTGTTTCCCTCGATCCATATGCAGGTGAATTGATTCCTTTTTTTGTTACTGTTTCAGGTGATCTTAGGTAAGGTTGTGAGATTTCCAGCAACTCTGGATGAGCAACTTCAGAAGCAGTTGTTAGAGTGCAGTGGCGATTTATTGACAGCTGTCGGTGACACCATGTGCACACATGACTTTTATGAAGGTAAAAGAGGGGTGGACTGCATCCCACACCCTTGGTAATTTGCATTTTGTCATTCCTGCAACAGCATAATTATGAGGGGGTGGCGGGGGGGGTACTCATAAAAAGAGCTATATACATGGGTATGTGCCACTGTGAAGGGTATGGTTTTCAAGCAGTGTAGTCTAGGGTAGGGTTCGGAAATCAGAGAGTTTTGGTCAAGAATAGTGAATCATATATTGGGAAACTGATCAGAATGAAGATAGTTAGAGTTTCTGAAAAATAATAGGGAACATTGCAAAATGCAGCTGAATTTGGTCTGGTGTTGTATAAGGGTTGTAGATTCCCAGTGGCACATGACCACATGGAAATCAAGCCTGTCACCTCAGCAGGGGCGGATCCAGGGGGGGGGGGGTGAAATGGGTGAATTTTCACCCCCCCCCCCCCCCTTTTCTGAGGCCCTTTCTTTCTTTTTTCTAAAGTATTTTTTTCAAATAAGTAATATTTTATTTCTCTGATATCTTTTTTCACCCCCCCATTTCAAAATCCTTGATCCGCCCCTGCTCAGCTAGTGTCTCGGATCAGTTGTCAGACTGCCTACACTAGCAGACAACCTCCGAGCTCCTCAGTTCAAATTTTACATGACTAGCCTGTTCCAAGCATAATGCAGCGCGCTGCCCATCCTGCACTTCCAACTATTTATCCATCTGTAATTCTCAGTAAGTTGTTCAAGGTGGTGTAGGTGGATGTTATCTATAATGACAACCTTTCTCATTAACTGTCCTTCAGGTCAAGGAAGGTTAGATGGAGCGTTCTGCGATTACACATTAGATGACAAACTCAAGTTTCTGCAGAAGGTCTATGATGCTGGTGTACGTAACATAGAGATGGAGAGCGTGTGTTTTGCCTCAATGTGTAACCGCGCGGGTGTCTCAGCAGCCATAATGTGTGTCACTCTCTTGGACAGATTAAAAGGAGACCAGGTTACTTTGACTCAGGAACAGCATGAGGACTTTCAAATGAGGCCAGCCAAACTTGTTGCCGAGTATATAAAGAAGACCCTGGAGCAAAGCAGTGGAGGGATACATTCCTCTCCTAAGAGGAGACGCCAGAAGGCAGATTAAAGTATTAAATCCTAGAATCATTTTCTATTTTCCATGGTTCCTACAAAAAAAGGTCTTAAATTTTAGCAGTCGTCTTGAAAAGTCCTTAATTTGGTTAAGGTCCTTGAAAAGTACTTGATTTCTTTATTAGGTCTTGAAAAGTCCTTGAAATTTAGGACTTTGTGTACGCCCTATCACTTTTCTGATAAATTAAATGATTTTGCTACAAAAAATTTGGCCACCAGCGACTTTTAAAAACCTGAAAAAAACTAGCGAAATACGTCGGCATAATTACGTGAATGCGTACATGAAGCAAAATTGTATCTTTGCCTCAATTTCATGCACCAGGGGACAAAGAGTTTCGATTTCGTAAATAAAACATAGTCCTTGAAAACTATTTTTTGTCCTTGAAAAGTCCTTGAATTTTATTTGTCTGAAGTTGTACGAACCATGTTTTCTCCTTTCTTCTTCCAAGTTATTTATCCCCGACATACTTTAAAAGGCTTGAGATTCAGCCATTTCACGCACCATTAGTTTGACTCGGTCCACAGATTCAATCCATCCAGAAACCCATAAGTGGGTTGAAACGTGCAACTGTCTCTTGTACGCTTCAAAACAAGCTTCCGATTATTCAATTTGTTAAGAAGTTGTTACAGCCATATTTGGAAAATAAAGATAAAAATATTAACCAATCAATTCGCGAGAACAAGATAAATATTTAGAAGCTGTGAACGCATGTTACATGTTTCAACCCACTTATGGGTTTCTGATACAACTTCATGATACATTTTGGGGGACAAACAAATTCAGCTAATGCATTGTTATGCCCAATTCAACCCTTTTGGGATCAGAACTCTTTGTTCATCATATTTCCATATCAAAGGAGCATTGACATGGAAATTATATTGTGATCGAAGGATCTTATTCCCAGAAGGTTTGAATTGGGTACAATGTGTTAGCTGAAATTGTCTATTATAGGGTTAACCTCATTTAATTATAACTGTTCTTGGGTACAGAAATTGCAAGTCAATTTTTTTTGTCCGAGCAGGAATTAGGTAGTCTTCTACAATGACAAAATAAATAATTAATTTAGGGTCATCACACTATAATAAATGTGTGCATAGTTTCCCAGGGGCGGGAGGGGGGGACTTCAATATGAAAATGATGGGGGTGCTCGTCATACCTTTTAGGGGTCACAATTTGTGGATGTTGCTGAAATCTAAAATGACCATGTTTAGAATTAACAGTACCTTTAGGAGATTGAGCTGAAAAAATATGACAGAAAATGTCGTGTTATGGTAAAATTGGTACCTCGTAGGGGTAAAAATATCATTTGAGCCACGCCTATCAAATAAGATTCTGGTAACTTAGGGTGTTATTCGAAATTTTCTGACGAGCACCCCCGTCATTTTGATAGGGGAGGCCCCCCCCTCCCCAGGACAGTTCAATTGTGTCAATTATAATTACATAATTTTGTGTGACAAAGTAATTAATTTAAAATAATAATTATTTACATGTTTTATAGTACTGGTATTGTATTGATAAATGGACAATGAAGAAAATATTTTTTTACTGTCAGTAAGGGAAATAATGATATGACAGGAATTTTATGCATTTTTTGATGATTTTGTAGGTGACATAAGGAAATAGGACTCATGATAATAATAAATAAATATTGCCTTGTCTGGTAAAGAAAAACTAATAAAAAAGGGTTGAAAAATTGACCAAAATAACCACTGTTTCATTTAATAGTCCAGTTTCGAATTCACTATGGTCGCTGAACGAAAGCACTGAAGACACATTTTTACAGGGTTAGCCTCAATCTGAAGTGATAAATTCACAAATTCAGGCGAGAGGATGACCTGTTTAGAGCTCTATTGTTTAATTTTCAAATTTCACGCACCTTCTGCCAGTATTTGTGAATATTTTACATCAGGTCAAGTCTAACCCTGTATCAAGGTGTTATTGGTGTTTGAATTCAGCGATAATTTTAAATACAAAAATGGCTTATTGAGAAGGATGGGAGGCTTGAGAGCAAGAGAGAGAGAGAGAGTGAGAGCCCATGAAAGTGTATATTTTTATGCTGCTTTATTATCATTTTCGTTTCTTATTATTTTCAATTTAAGAGCTTTATTGCAAGCAGACTTCAGAATAGCAAAATATTTACACTCTTATGGATTAAGACACAGCTCTGTGGCACAATTGTTTTCATTCCTTCATACAATCTACCTAAATTAAAAATAAATTATTTTGTAGTTGAAGGCTCGTGTGGAAAAGCAGCATAAGTGTCAATTTTGCCTTGAAATCATTGCCCTTAAAAAGATTTATTTTAGCACAAAGACTGGTTATCATGTTTACAAGAAACTTAGATCAGTCTGTATTTAAATATTTTTTGAAGAAAAAGGCTAACACTAAAAATAGGCATAATTTGTATTAAATACACCCTAACCAATGGTTTAACAGATCATATGCACAGATATTTTACAAGTTGTGGGATGAGAAAAAATGCAAGCAATGACTAAAATGTCTGTACATTATTATCTGTTAAACCATCGAATAAGGAATTTATTATTCACCTGAAATTCTTATATTTATAATAGCTTGTGTCTAGAAATTGTCACAGTCAAATAATAAAGCAAATTCTTTTCAGTTATTGATCGACAAAGCCTTTTGCTCCAAAAAAATAAACAACAACAACAACAAAAAAACAACTAAACTTCTAACATGATAACCAGTCTCTGGAGCAATTGATTTGGATTTTAAAGCAAAATCATCACTTGCATCTATTCTCCACTGAGCCCTTCAATTAATGTCAATTACCTGACTTTGTTCACATGAAAATCTTCTAACATTTTTTATGAAACTTTTGCTACAGCTTGGTAATGAGGTACTTGTGTCAGAAATGCAAAAAAAGAATATAAATAAATGGGCAGGGGACACTGACTTTGTTTCCGAGATAAATGGTATCTGAAAGGCGACCCTAACTTTGAAAAATTGGTCTTCCTTACTCGATATGGCCCCATTGTCTGTCGGTCTAAAAATATTGTACAGAATCTCTAAAATTGAACTTTCATACAACTAGGTCTGCTAAGCAAATTCATTCAACTGGTGACATCCTTAATTAAAGTAAATCTAATCTTTAAGTGGTATGGATGTCGAAAAATGGAAAACTTTATACTTCTTACATTGAATTTTTTTTCTAGAATCTCTAAAATTCAACTTTTATACAACTAGGTCTGCTAAGCAAATTCATTCAACTGGTGTCATCTTAATTAAAGTAAATCTAATCTTTAAATGGTATGGATGTCGAAAAATGGAAAACTTTATACTTCTTACATTGAATTTTTTGTTCATTTTTTCACATTCTGTAGAGAATCAGAAAAGAAAATTGCACCCAAGAAAATGGGGGTTGCCGACCATCCAAGCCAGTTAAATCTAAGCAAAGTTAATGCAATGGCTACCAGCTGGTAATGTGTTTAAATATCTTCTCTTGCACATGTGCTCATGCATGACATAGCATTGCGACATGAATTGCGTGTGCAGTAAGGATGTGCAAAACAATTAGCATGAACGTCCTTAAATAAGCAGTAATAATAGGACAAACTATACTGTATAAGAAAAAAAATGAGTTGAAACATGCACCGTAGGTCAATCCCCTCTATTCCCCTACTTTCAAAGTCTTGCCCAACATTTGGAATTGAAATCTGTTTTTAATGTTCTTGAATTTTGATATGACATAAGTGCAAACCAGCAATATTTATAGCCTTCTCTGCAGGCACCTCTGGGCAACAGAGGAAAAGAAAAGAATGAGGACAAGAGACAACCCTCCAAGGTGTGACCATTTTAGGTGCCATGGTAACAAAATTTTAGCAATGGCGACCTGATTGAACAATCATTTTCCAAACTGACAGTCAAATCTAATGAGTCAGTTGCCACGTGGCCACTTGAGTAAAAGTTAAGTTGGAAGGTTGAGAGACATGTGAAAAGGACAAAACTCTGACTGAGTAAGTAGGTGGGCAGGAGGAGAGAAAAAATAAAGAAGAGTCTGTAACTCTGCTTCTCATTTGCCTCATCTCCCCAACCCCTCCCTTGCTATTTTTTGTTTGCCTTTTTGCCCCACTCCCCAGAGTTGCTAGCGGAGGAGGCTTATTCCTCGTCAAGAGACAGCCGAAGGCCCAAGCATAGCTAGGTTTATAAATTTGTTGCACATGGATCACTCTAAGGCTGTGGAAACTTGGGTTGCCTTTATATAAATAGGGTTGGTGTCCTGCAGTTGCTTAGCAACAAAACCACAACAAAGCTCCAGTTGACGTCATCCAATGTGACGAGCGACTGGGAATGAGAATGTCTCAACTTCAAACTTTGGGCCGTTGTGGCCATGCAACCCAACCTCTCCAGTTAAACCAGAAATTCCATCTCTCACTCCCCTGTCATTAAAATTTTTCGGTGCTGAGCTTTGCAAGGTTCTGTGAGACATGTAATTCTAGTTAATGTTGTGTTCTTGGGCAATTAGCTGTGTATTTTTTTGTCCTTGTATCTCTGACTTAAAGAACATTCCTTGACTAGACAGGTGAACTGTCTGATTCTTGAATCATTGTTGAAGGAGCCCCTGGTTGTTCAAATTCTTGAGAGCATTGATCACAATTTCTTGTAGATACTACAATAAAACCAAAAATAGATATAATATAAATGACTATGTACTGTGTATTTTTACAAGCCAATACAGACAAAAAAATGTGAAAATGTGTATGGTACATTTATGTATATTGATTATACAACCAAAACTTCTAAAAAGTGATATTTTATTCCACATACACTGTCTGTTATAATGAAACACATTTTAAAATTGTACAAGAATTATTAATTATTAAGCATATAAAAAGGTTACAAAATAAAAAATGAAAAAATAAAAAAAATTATGTGGTAACAAACTGGTTTTCTACTGTATTATAAACACTATACAATTGTCAAATATTGTGGAATATTAATTTATACTCATTTTTCACGTTGTACAGTAATAACAGGTTTTAATTGATATGCCAACCCTGTTAAATCATCAAGAATTGGTGACCAAATGAACGGTTTTCTGCCAACTGCATTTTCTTGTTTAGCTCAACCAACTCCTTACCTGTTTCATCAAAATTAATAGCTATTGTAAAACAAAGTAAACCAAGCCATTACCAGCCAGTCACTAACCTGTGGTTTGCAGTATTCTTCCAGCCAACTGAAAATACAAGCTGAAAGGGCTTCAAAGTTGTTCACAGTGACAGACCCATTAAAGGACAGGAACTGTGTTTCCATGATTTGCCGGAACTGAGAGAAGGAAATAACTCATTATAGCTTGAAATGGAACAAGAAGTAAGGTATTGCAGTTTGTTTATCTGATATGAAGGTCATTGGTTCAAACTAGTGTAGTTTCCTTGGGCAAAAAACTCTAATCAACAATAAATTGCTCTAAACTTTCACTTCACTTTTGAAACTTGATAGAAAGACTGTCCTTCTTAGTTATTGATGATTTTAAATTCTTTAATAATCCTTTCATAAGCTAAGTTTACTCAAAATGTTATTAATTTTATTTCTAAAAGCTTAGTTTGATTGTTGTGACTTGCGAGTTTTCCTACATATGAATGATATAGAATGTACATACAAGTCATGTAATTATATGTAACAAGTCTGTATTATTTATTAACAGGGATGTAGCTAAGAGCCGGTTACCAGCTACTGTAATTTCACCAGCTGGAAGAGAACTTATCACCGGCTGAAATTTCACTAGAAAACAAAGACTTGGGGTGATTTTGAAGGTGCACAAGCCAGAAAAACTGGCTGGGCTTGTTAATGAGCCTGCTTGTTGTATAACCAAGAATGAGGCCTAGTATTGTAAAGAGTCTATCTGATATAAAATTATAAAATATATGGATTTTAATATACACCAAATACCCATTTTTTACAAGTGCCTAGTCATTGGTATAAACTTCTGGTAATGTCAATTTGTGCTAATATATGCAAACATACATGCTATGCATGTAGTGTAAATGTATGATAACAAAGCTCTAGCATAGCAACAATACTCACCACACTAAATTTGGCCTGATCTGGAACTTGCTTTTGCCCCTGTGCTGGCTGGAAAAAAGGAAATGGTCTGAACTTAACAATTAATTGTTCAAAACAAAAGGGAATTTGCAACATGGCTGATGGCTCAATTGGCTACTAACAGAACAAGTGGCCATATTAAAGTGCCCATATTAAAGTGCCCATAACCTAATTTCTTTTTTTATCTGAAACTAGACATTACTACAAGAACTTCCGTGAAAAAATTTTGCGATTAAATTAAAACACAATTTTTTTAAGATTTTTAAAAACGCTCAAATTTGTCGCCATTTTGGCACACCATTCACATTAGTCTCCTCTCGGTCCCTCTCGGTTAACAAAGGATCCGTGACGTAGATTAAGGAACACGTAACTTCACACAAAGGAACATGTAACTTCAAACAAAGAAATTGTAACGTAGATTAAGGAACATGTGAGCCCGTTGGCCTTCTTAACAGCGGGACGGGTATACCGCAAAAAAAAAATAGGATTTTGAAGATTTGAAATATTCATAAAAAATTCGCGTTTTGTGCAAAGTGTGAAATTGTTTCACAGAGGTTCCTTGTGTGATGTTTATTCAGATAAGAAAATAAAAAAATTAAACGGGCAGAATTTTTGAAGAATTTTGCCACAGTTCTGGCAATGCACACTGCATAGTGAAATTTCTCGAAGCTAAGCCTTCAAGAACAGACCAGAAACAAATTAATACAGATCAGACTTTGAAACCAAACAAGTAAACAACAACAACAACAGGCCAATTTCAATATAATTAATTTTAATTAGAAATTAGAATTCTTACATGGTTCTGAAGCTTTATAGGGGAATAAACCAATGAAAACAAATCACATTAAGGTTCAGGGATGAATAATTTTTTTTTTTTGTTTTATTCCCTTTGCCTCAGAATTAAGTTGTAATAATTTGACCAAGTGGAAGGGGTATAAATAATATTAGTATCTAATAAAACAGTAGATAGCAGCATTGTTGGAGCGCTCTGATTGTCTACTGAAACTTGGGATAGCAAGTGCTATTCACCTCCAAACAAATTTTGGTCATCTGCGCACAAAAATTGTAATTGTTGACAGGAATAAATGAGTTAAAAATCATCATTTTCATGCTATATTATCTCACTGTTTTAGTATGTACTAAAACAACTATTCATCTCAGTCTTGGTGGCCAGTGGTGGATATTAGCCACCAGCCACCTCTACTTCGGTGAATACTTGTTAATTATTGTAGGATGGACATTTTCCAACTGAGATGGAGGGGCATGTTACTATCTACAACAAAAATCTGACAAATTGCCATTATTGTGAACAACCATTACCTGATTTTGATGAGCTTTGGCTATTTGCTCATAATTCCTGTAAACATACAAAAATAAAATCACTGCAGACATGTATAACAGTATTTTTTTTTTCTGTTGAACCTCTTAGGAGGCCAGGGGACTGTTGGTGAATGGTCTTCACAAAAATGTGGGTCTCCCAAAATTTTAGTCAAATTTTGCGGGTCTCCTAGACTCAATTAGTGAGCTTTTTCCTACAACTTTTTCCTACATCTCACAATTGAACTAGTTATCAGTATGATCACGAATTCATTCACCTTATTCGATGGTGTAACAGATAATAGGCAGAGATATTTTATGAGTTGCGTAGTATTTTTTTTTTTTGAGCAAAACAGGGACAAGAAAAATGTGAGTAATGAGTAAAATGTCTGCATATAATTATTAATAAATCAATAAGGGATTTATTCTTCAACTTAAATTCTTGTTTTTATAATAACTTGTGTCTTGAAACCGGCATGCTTAGCTGTAACACAGCAATCTACTTGGATATTTTGCGTGTTCTCTTTCCCTTATAAGGTAAAATGACACCACAGTCAAATACAGTCAAACCTCTATTAAGCGGTCACCCCCTGGGAATAGCTAACTGACCGCTTAATAGAGGTGAGCGCTTAAAAGAGGTCAAGTTTACAGTAAATATGGGGAGCGATTTAATTCCAGGGATTTGTTAAGTGACCGCTTAATACAGGTTCGACTGTAATACCATAAATACTGTGGCCTTACGTCTTCATGATTTTTAGTGCCATGACTTCCTTCCTGAGTGCTTCTAACTCTTCTTCTTGCTTTTTCTTCTGCTGATGTAGGAAGATGATGTACTCAATCGCTGAAAGAGAAAATAGCAACAGACATGGAATCAGTTAAACTGATTGGATAACTAAAACTCCTCAAGGCCAACTTGACTTGGGAACAGGCAAAAAGAACAGCAAAGAACAGACCAAGATGGTGAGCTTCAGTTGACGCCCTATGTCCCCCTCTGGGACAAAGAGGAATAAGTCAGTAAATCAAAGATAACTAAAAAACTGGAAAATGCACTTTTTCCAGTCTTTGAGTTATCGTACATTGTATGGAAGCAAATGGCTTGAAAACACAGGATGTTTTTTGTCTATTTAATCTAATTAGAGATACAAGTCGGTCAACCTTCACTGAGGGAACATCTTTCATAAGTAACTACCTCTCTTAAAAACATGTAATAACACAACCAGGGCTAATTTTCTGGGTTAAAAGACCTTTATATTGATTAGACATTTCACATAATTGGTCGAACATCATGACACAATCTACCAGCACACATGAAAGGGTTTGTAATTTGAACAAACAAGGAAAGAGTAACTAACTAAAGGAAGTTCACACAATCATTTTCTACAACTCAGATTTATTTTCAACCTATGCTAAAGCCAGATTATCAACATCAACTTATTGAGCTGCTTACATTTCTGAAGAATGATGGCTTTACTTAGCTTCTGAATGGCTGGGGCACTGTTTGGCTGATGGCAGGTGGGTACAATGGTCTGAAGGTCATCATATCCTTTCTATAAAGAATAACACAATAAATTGAAATAAATAATAAATAAATAAACAAACAAATAAATGCATGTAGATCGTCATTAAAGTGCCTATCACCACTAGAAAGTTATTTTAAGGATCAACTCTATGTACATTGAATAGTTGAATGGTAAAATATTTCTTGTTTTGAATGTCGCATTTGTGAGTTACAGAGATTTGAATTTACAAAATGCTTATTAGATGACATCAACCCGGGAATTTGCCATTATTTCTACGCCAATTTACAATGCGCAGTTTACAGCTTGAGGATAATTAATTTGATAAATACTAAAAATAAACTGTGGATAGTCAATCGATTCGTAAAAATATTACTTGGAGGTGAAAACAAGTAGTTGTATAATTAATGATTCCCGGGTTGACGTCATCTAATTAGCATTTTGTAAATTCAAATCTCTATAACTCACAAACGCGACGTTCAAAACAAGAAATATTTTACCATTCAACTATTCAATGTACATAGAGTTGATTCTGAAAATAACTTTCTAGGGGTGATAGGCACTTTAAGGGAAGTAGGCCTGTCTATTGCCGGCTACTTATGGACAGCTATTATATGAGGAAATATGGTATGTACCAAATAATGTTTTGATTGCAAATATGACACTATCACACTAATCAAGGGAAGAATTTTCCAGGACTTTTTTGACTGACCACTTCAAGTGTACATGAAGTGAAATTTCACTATCATTTTGTTTCAGGGTTTTATGTTGTTTACATTGTATGTCACCTAAACTTTATATATCATTTTCAGTCATTTTCCGCTTTTGCACAAAGCGGGTCCACTATTTTTAGCGGTTTGAAAACTCCCACCGGAGCCTGAAATTTGCAACATTTTGAGCGCGACCAAAAAGGTATTTGTGACATAATTTGTGTGTTCGATCAGAAGATCGCACAACAAAATGTGTTGGAGAAGGGGACGAGCCCGGTATTAAAATACTCATCGCTTTCAGCCATATTCAATTGAAATAATCCTACCAGAAGTTGCCAAAACTCCACTGTAAAACAAGTGACATGCTCAGTTGTTAACATACTAATGATGTCACTAGAACCCAGGTCCTTGTTTAATATGCCCAACTTGCGTTGCTTGTTAAAATATGTTCCCACCACTTCAAGTGACTGATTTGCCCATCAAAATATTTCTTAAAACACCTTTTTTTTGGTTACCAGAAAAAAAATGATAATGAAATTTCACTTCATGTGTACTTTAATACAGATCTGGTTTATACATGTTTGACCTCTGTATTGCAAACACTGCAAAATTCAAATAAACACTTACCCTTATGGCATCCCTTCGTTTTTGTTCTGCTGCACTGTGTGCAAAGCGTCTTTGTTCTTTGGCCACAAAAACATCAGTTTCTTCATCTTGAGAATCCACTAAGCAAGAACACAAAACACCATAAAATTGTCACCAAGTTATTTAAAAAAAAAATCATAAATAATGTCATTGCAAAAAAATTAATGTGACAACTGGTGGAAGATTTCATATTGCTGTTTACCATAATGTATTCTGGATGAATCTTCTTCAGGGCTAGCTGGCTCTGACTTCACATCTGTAGTGTCAACTGCAACGTGCAAAATACAATAATTATACCATATCTACATTAGAGGATCCTGTAAAGGGGGATACCCATCAATGAAAAACATAGGGGTATATAGGGGGAATTATGATACTAAACAAGAGGCTCCAAGCAGCCTTTACTCATGCGCACGCGTAAAAAAAAAATTATGATATATTTTAAACATGATAAGAAGATGTCCGACCTGGAAATAAGTTACTCCTTTCATTCAGTCATCGTTCCTGCAAACCACATTGTTTACTATTGAATGTTTTGGAAATGAAGGTTGTACCACAATGAAGCCAGTGATTCTTCGAAGTCTTATATATACCAAACATGAACATAGTAATGTACGTAGGGTTGTAGGAGATGCTGTCGTGACACGTAAGTAACGCTCTTTTACCTGAAGTCACTAAACAGGAAGTGTAAATGGCGAAGACATGAACCGGAAGTGCACAATTTAAAATATGCGTGCATAAATTTGCATGCAAAATCGTGACACAAAAAATAAAAATAATAACAAGAAAAACGGAGCTGAAACCTTACCTCATGCCGCTTCGCGCATGAGTAATAAATAAATACATATAAAACTATAAAACTAAAAATACATATAACTTAGACAGTTAATGGTGAAAAATGTATTTACTGCATGTGGAATTAAATGAAATGTACATGATATTATACTCAAAATTGTCATTCACATAAATGATAGTTCTAACTCTTTGCTAGAATTTAATAAACATCTTGGCAGGGAATTTGTAGTGAAGAGTCCTTTCTCTCTCTCCCCAGTTTCCCCTCTCCCTGATGCCTGCTGTGCAGGTTACGGTATATAGGCTTATTCTATGTTTAAATAACAATATTAAATATCCATTTTATGAATCAAATATTTGAATATTACAGTTTACCTTCATAAAGTTGGTCACTGCCTGATGGAAGCAAGGAAACAAGCTGAAAGCAAGATAGTTAAACAAATTAATGTTAAACATACACTGTCCAGAAGTACACGTAGAACCTCTTATTGGTTATGAAATAAGTGTGGTTTTCCGCTGGCTGAGGCACGAATGAAGCGGAAAACATTTTTCTCACGCACATCTGGTGGCCTGGGTGCTAGCGTGCTGGGGGTATAGGTCACATGGTTTGTCAAGGATATCAGTTTTCTTTTTGCCTTCGCCACTGCCTGACCTCCCATCCGCCAACCCTTCCAGTTTGGTAGGTCATTTATTCCTCTCTTTTCATTCTTGTAAGGCCAACGGGGGTCCATGAGTTTTCGGTAACCAGTTGTTGCCTAGTTTGTAATGTTTTTGTCACATTATCGTTAATAAACGTCAGGCTGCATGTTTTGGCTTGGCATGGCTACCAGTGTGTGTGAAAACTAGTCTTCCCGTTCAAATTTAAACTTAAAATTCGGCATGGGAAATATTCAGCACTTCTGCTTTCCAAAACTGGAGAGAAAACTAAGGGTATTTGAAGCAAAATAATTACTTGGCGCAGCAGCCAAGTATAAAAATGCAGTTTGGTAGTGCACAATAATTGGCAATATTGTACAACTCTGGTTTGTCCATGTGAGACGAACGTGACAAAGTGCGAGTTGTGTTTTCTCTCTCTTTCTCATATTTAATATATGTAACGAAACTCAAGAAGACACTGCAAAAGTGTTTGACACTCTCGCAATGAATTCTACGATACCTTCGGGATGGAAACCTGCTAAAACATGTTTAAACGAACATGAAGAAGATTTAGACAAATACATAGCACTTGTTTAATAAAAAGTGAACACTGGACAGCGAAGGAAGAAATATAAGCGTGGTAGGAATCCCAATTAATTTCACTTCTTTCGGTTGTCTGCCTTTCATGAATTTTTATTTTTTACTTCGGGTGCAAAAATTCACCGCTGATAGAAGACGTAAGCAATGCACCTGTCTTGCGATATGTTTCTTGCGAGTTTCGCTTGCGCTAGTGAATGTTTCTCAGGAGAAAATAACCTTAAAGCGATCACTTTTTCACTAATTTTCTTTTCTATGTTTCATATACAGAGGAATAAAAATTGGATATATTTTCGTGTGTCTGATTGCGAGATGTTTTATGAAACAGCTGCATTATGCGTTACTGGAAAGGTTTCAAATAATTATTACTTTTTACATTATGCAAATTGCAACATTTTTACCTCAACTGACAAAATATATTTCAAAGGGCTAAATTTGTTTCTCTCCTCCTAAATTATCACTTCTGTCGTTAACTTTGATCAAATTTTTAAGTTTCATTCAAAATTTATCATTATAATGGCGGGAATACTTCCAGCAAAACTTTCAATTTGAAAAGTTGTTTTGACCCAGGTCCGGACCAGGCAAAATAAACTGAAAGATTCATGGCTTCGAGAGGCCACTTTGCAGCTAGTTTGCGGCTTCAAAAGTGTCGGAAACAGAGACCAGAGACAGAGACAGAGACAAGATTTAGCTAAAACCAATAACAACCATCGGGAAACTTTAATATATGGCCTTTTTTTTCAACGGTAAGTACAATCATCGGGAAACTTTAATATATGGCCTTTTTTTTCAACGGTAAGTACAAAGTAGGTATCGATTTGTATTTTTCAGTACTCTAGTCTTTTGACACCGTGAACACGTTATTTTAATCATCATCTTGCACGCTAAGTGTGCTGTGTCTTCTTGTTTTTGAAGGTTAAGGAGCTTCTTTGTTAGACTGCTCACATTATCCCAATACTCCCTATCATCAAACCGTGAACTAATGTGCATGCAGATTCCCAAGACATTTATTTTCCAATATTCCTAACACAACAATGCCCAAGTATATGCTTCCACAGCGTCTTGTTTATTATAATACAGCAGAATCCCGATAGCTTGAACCTCCCGGGGAGAGGGACATTTGGTTCGAGATATTGAAGGTTTGAGTTATCTAGGGTAAATTTGCAAGCCATCTTTAGTCAAGGGAAAAAAAAGTTTGGTTCAAATTAGCGAGACGTTAGAGTTATCGAGAGGTTCAAGTTATCGGGATTCAATAATTATTGTAGTAGTAACTGTAGCACTTTACATAACTATTTATTTCCTTATCTAAGCATTTTTTTTGTAATAATGTATCCGTCATCATGTTCTTATTTTGTTAATGTCATCTTACAAAACTAAAGCTGAGGAGGCCTAATAAACATAAGCTTCATAGTTTCTTTTAGGCCTCCTCGCCATTGTTACCTCTATTCTTCTATATATTAATGTGTTATTGTAGTATGGCAAATTAAAAAATAAAAAAAAATAAAAAAAAATAAAGCATACTTCACAAAAACATTCACTGTCAACCATATTATGGATTGATTTGGGAAGAAAGATGGAGAGAATTTTTAAAAGTCTAAATTTAATAGCAAGGAAGGAAGGGCCCTGAGTTTGTCATGTTTATATCACATGACATAAGGTTACATGTACATGTACAAATAAGACAAAGCTAATAGTAGCTTTCAAAACACGGCGTCAGGACAGTTTACAATAGAATACTTTCTGTGTGGTTTATAAAGGGAAGCTTGGAAGGTATTCTAAATAAATCACGCAACCATGTTTGGAAAATACCTACCTGATGTCCGGAGCTCCAATCTTCTTGTTCCACATCCACCATCTTGAATCCGGAATACAGTCCCGGATGTGGTTGTTCCGGATGTCCCGTATTATGAAGGATTGCAAAGGACTGTGGGTGGATGAAGCTCCTCCCAGAATATTTCCAGATTTGGTCATAAAAGCGTACCGTACGCTGAGAGCTATTTTGAGGAGTTGGTGGGTTTTACGGCGTTATAACGCAGTTTTGGGCATCTTGATCGAGTGGAACTGTGCCTCGGATCTTCAAGATGAATCCTCAGTGTGCTCGTTGTAATAAAACCGTCTACCCGATGGAAAAACTCAACTGCCTTGATAAGGTGTGTATTTGTGCGAGCCTCGCAGTTCCTGCATGGCTATGAACATTTGGGATTCATCACATTCATTGATATACATTCATATACTAATATGCTGTTTCTTTTTCTATATTTTTGCTAGTACTGGCATAAGAGATGTTTCACTTGCGAAACCTGCAACATGACATTGACAATGAAGAACTACAAAGGCTACAACAGGTTGCCTTACTGTACAGCGTAAGTAAAAGATTCTGCACATTTTCCACTTCTTTGAAGTTCTTCTATGCCCTTTCTGTCTGAATGTCGTTATTTATGCATTTTACATTTGCATAGAAATAAGTGTTAAGACTCCCTGCGTTTTTAAAGGCCTAATCTTGCGTGGATATCCGTGTTTAATTGTGTTGTCGAATTGTGCTGACAGCTAGCAAAAAGTTAACTGGCATCATTTCTTTCCTCGTAAATTTACATGGGCTTTTCGTCTCCAGACACTCCACCGTTTTACTTGTCGATTCCTCGCCGATTCCTCGCCGTTTAAAGCGAAACAGCTGCGGAATTTATTTGCACTGATTTAAATTACTGATCACAAAGCGAAATCGATTATGCTTGCACCGTCGCACGTTTCTCTATTGTTTGGGTGCTTCGATGTTCGTGGAATTTGTGGGTTTGTGCGAATTTAATGCCTGCTCATCTATTTCACATCCCAAGAATTTTGCTTTTATTTTGTACCGCTGAAAGCTGTTTTAAAAGCTAAGGTCAAACCACAAATTGGATTCTTCGGGTAAAATTAAATTCATACTATATAATATTGCTTTTGTACTTAAAGTTGTACACACAGGTTCTTGTCAAGCGTCACACCCTTCGAATGGTTCAATTCTATCGTTTACGTGTAGTAATTGAGAGGTTAAAGGTGATTTTTACAGATCGGATAGCAAATGCCAAACAACTTAGTATTCTCGTCTACTTGTAGGTTTACAACTTTCGTTTCAGCATAACTTTCGATTGTGTAACATGACTTGTCAGAGAGTTTACATAAAGATTGTGAAAGAATGTGTGAATGATGTTGTTTACACGCAAGATAACGTGGTGTCTGGAGTTTATTCATTATAGTAAATAAATCAGTAAGCGTGCATCATGACTGAATGAACATATAATGTTGCAGCTGTGAATGAATTTATGTGGTAGATACACAATATATAGATTGTAATCTTTATGGATCATTTGGCTATTTTTCAGATAATTTCACAGTATGGTGTATTGTTATTAAATGTATAAACAAAAGTCGTTGCACTGAAGATCTCTCTGCCCGTTGGCCATCAAAACAAAGAGTTCTTTTGGTTTAATGTTAAACAGCTGGTAATTTTTAAAGAGAAAGGAAATTAAATTTGACATTAGTGTTTGTACACACTACATATAATGGATAATTTCCATGCAAAAGCAAATTGCTGTTGTGTTTTCAAAGTCAGTTGGATGCCATGTTGCTCGTGCCATCTGGGAAACATTGTTCAAAAATCAGGACAATGTATCTTTGGTGATCATTTCCTAATTCACATGTCCTTTTTGTTGATCATACAAGGAGAATAATTATTAACCCTTTCACACCCAGATCAGTCAATTATGAAAACATGTAATGAAGTTCTAACTTTTGAGTCTGTTAATAGCTGTGGTTACACGTTTCAACTTTTACCTAGGTAAACTCGAAACAACAATAGTCAGTGCACGCTTAATTTGAATTAACAATAGCCCTTGCACGCTTAAGTGTGCAGCGGCTATTGTTCTTTCTTTATTGTTCTTTCTTTTTGTTCTTTCTTTCTAAGTAAAAGTGGCAACTTGTAACCGTAGCTAATGAAATCCTATGGTGTGACCATTAAATGAAACTTTTTTGGCAGTACTTTCACATGATACCATTTGTTGTTCAATATTTTACAAAAGGAAATTTGGGATTTTTCTTGAATTTTGAATCTTTGTACTTGTGGGAGTTAAAGAGTTTAGAGGCTAATCACTTACTCCTGTTACTGCCAGTGCAGAAAAAGAAATATACAATTTGAAGGTGTAATAGTATGGGGTGCCATTTGTAAAATTATTTAACTTAATTTTGTCATTTTTTTCATTGTTTAATAAATAATGTTTTGTGATATGATATCATTGAAGACGCCATAAATTATTTCATATGAAATCTTATTATTTCATAACATGCCTTTATTATTTGACATAATAAAAAATTGTTTCATATAAAATCTTATTATTTCAAATCATGGCTTTGTTAGTAAATTTTGATGTAATAAATTTTGATTTCAAATCATGACTTGCTTATTAACATGTAAATAGAAGTTTTATATGTGAAATCATTGGTTTGCGATTTCATATCAGTCATTGATTATTTGTTATCTGGCGGATTATGGTTAATTCAATCGCTTATTTTGGAAGATTCCAATAATCAATTTTAAACCAGAATTTTGATTTCAATAATGCAATCCATTCCCGATTAATGAAAGTCATAATAATAATAATAATTGCATCCGTTTTGATTCGTATTTGCACTCTAGAATGCTGTTGAATAATAATGGATGCTTATTTCAGGCATTACCCAACCACAAAATTTACAGCAGTGGCTGATACTCCAGAAAATAAAAGACTGGCAGACAACACTAAGAAGCAAAGTAATGTAAGTTATTTTTTATCTATCTTGATTTGTCACTCTACTTGCTAGAAGTTTTCCTTTAATGGGGTAAAATAAAAAGTATTATATAGAATGGTGCTCTGTCAAAAGCATTGATTTGGGGCAGGGGTGGTGTGGGGTGGGGAATTGCAGGAAGTGTCAAGAGACAGGACTTGATTTTTTTATAGCATAGATGTTGTGGTTCAAATTTTGTTTGAAGTTTTAAACCAGTTTCATTTTTATTTCCTTTTGTCTCAGATTTCAGCGTCAAAGGAAATTAAGAATCAAACTTGTAACTTACAAACTTGTGGATAAAAATTGAACGACAACATACACACAATTCTTTAGGTTTATGTTCATACAAGGAAAACTCAACCCACATGTGAGATATTCACAGTAGAGTGCAAGTACATGTACGCATTGCATAACTTATTTATTCCATGCCTCAATAACTTTGGTACCATTGAAGGTCTTCCGAAGATGTCCGACAATTTTGTGAACATTTTTGGATATTATTTGCAAATGATATTGTGCTATTTGAAAGTTTGCGATCAATTTTTGAATTTTTCTAAAGATTGTTGAAGACTTCCAACAATTTACGGACATTGTCCAGTGTTCCAGATAAGAGATGGGTCTCGGGTCAAAAACCCGACAAGGCTGGCTTCCTGACCTGACAAATCAAATGGCTAACTTGAGAAGATTTAGAGAGACCCACAACCTGTTGACCCCTTAAAATTATTCATTGACTCCCTGCCTTTATAAGTTAACTGGAACACTGATTGTCATCAATTTACCGAAATTGACATTTACCGAAATGGTCATTTTGCGAAAAATTTTCCAAAATTTATTGTTGAGACCAGTTCAATTTATGATGCCAAGAAACTACCATTGAATACATCCTATGGGAGACGGCAGAATATGCAACTGCTTTCCAGCATTCTGATTGGCTGTATTCTTCATGGCATGGGATAACAGGGCTCGAAATTGCGCCTGTATCGGGCACATTTGCGACTAAAGATTTTGCTTTTGCGACTAAAGATTTCGCTTTTGCGACTAAAATTTGTCTATTAGTCGTGATTTTGAGACTGTTTTACGGCCTAGCTAATATAAAAGTCTTGTGTCTCACTTGTAACTGGTAGTTGTAATTTTATCCGAAAAATCGTGCGAAATTCACGTTGAATGCTGCATGACTTAACCGTCAATTTCATGCTTCATTAATGCTGTTTCCAAGAAATGTATCACAGGCACACTTTTCCAGACTTTCTCAGAAATTTTTTCCAGTTCCGATAGTAGTAGAAATCTTATTTATTTTATTTGTTATTTTTTTGCGACTAAAATTTTGGAACTTGTGACTAAATTTTAGGAATTACTCGCAATTGTGATTGAGATTTTTTTTTAATTGTGTGGTTCCAGAAAATATCCATACACCCCCCCCCCCCCCCCCCCCCCCACGGAGGATTTTTTCAATTTGACCCCCCACCCCCCATGAATTTCCGTTCCAGAGGGTCTCGCCAAACACCCCCCACCCCCTCGGAAATTCCTCGATTTTGCCACATGGTCCCCATACCCCCTGGAACATTCCATAAACGAATAAATGCAAAAATTAAGTTATTTCTTTTTATTCTATCACCTTGCTCCTTTTATAAATCTCCAGCCGTTAAGTGTACACGTAGATTTTAAAAAACGTATTAATCGCAGAATAAATATTTTCTTACGGTAAACTTTTAAATATGAACATTCAATTTGCCCGCATCACATTTGATACTAATTTTTATCGTGCATTGAAAATATATCGAAAAAAACATATTTGTTAGGTTCAGAATAAACTTGTTGGGCTATGAGGTGTCAGAGCTGTGTGATAAACTTTCAGAATTTTCCCTAAAATGAACACGGAAAAGTCTAGACAATATGCAAATACGACCTGTTAATATTGAAGTGTTAATTAACAAGCAAATGAAACCTAAAATGTATCTCATAAAAGCTCATCATTAGATTCAATCATCAAAGGAGACTTTCACTCAGGAATAAAAAAAAGACTGAAGGTAAGGCGTTTAAACAATTTCCAGATGTTTTACACGGTTGACTTTTTAATTTATGCATTGTCAACACAACATATCAAATTACTCTACCCGCGCGCTAATGAGATTTATGCGCACACATAATTTTAACTTTATAGACTAACTTCTAAAAATACACGAGTATTAATTTCCTTGATATTTTGGTATATCGCAGGTACGAAATTTAAAAGAAGCCATATATTTGTGAGCAACAAGATATGCAAGAATTTTGGAGTGTCTACACTTCAGCAGAGATAATTTGAAAGCCACTAGTTGTCACGCAATATTTTTTAGATCTTCCTTTAGGAAACAATCTCATCAGTGAAGTCATATGCTTTGTCCTTGTAGTTTACATTTAAAAGTTAATTCAATATTGTTGAACCATGCATGAAACACATTTCACAAACCTTACGCAAACTTAACAAACGTAAGTAATTGCATCGCCGCTATGTATATATACAGCTGAGTATTCTTCAAAACAAACGCCCTGGCGAAACGTTTGCCAGCTGGTCAAGACATCTTCAAAATAGTCCCATTAAGATAATTACAGTGTAGTTTGGTTATAATTGTGGCTTCGGCCACCAAATAAAATAATTATCTTCTAGTTTTTGTTCCTCAATTATCGAGAGGCAAACATGAGTCTTCACCTCACGCGGTCTGTCAAATTCAAACCATGTGTCGCACAAGTGATCACGAAGTATTTTGAGATTTCATAGAGCAAAGGCTTTTTACACGTACACCCGCAAAGGTTTTGTGATATTTTTTATTTAAGCGGAATGATTTATCGGAAATAAATATTTCTACAGAAGGCCGAGACAGCTACCCTAATTAGCGCCACGTTTGGCCCGTTAAATATGGAAATGTCGCGCTTTTTGCTGTCGCAGAATAAAAAACTTTGTTTATCGATAGTAATCTTCCGCTATCGTTCGTGTGAAAAGCTGATTCAAACTTTTGGAATTTGACACGCAAACATGCAACGTTTGATGATAAGCCAACATGTTTTTTCTTCGCGTACATGTATTTCCGCTTTGATACAAGCAACAGTCTTGCTCGCGATGCGAGCAAAACTGTCGCTCTATTTCTTTTCACACACTTTCACTAGGGAGCCTGTTTGCAGGCACATCATTTGAATAACGCTAGGAAAAAGGTATAATTACTTTTATTGAATTTTGCGGGAATGAACAGTGAAGAGAAGTGCACTTTACGTCGCTTCACGTCTAATGCGAGGGGACTGGGGACAACTTTGTGGTCGGCCATTTTGTTTGTTTGTAATCCATATCGAACCAATATCTGCATCATGCTGCTCAGAAGCACTGTCTTCCATATCCGAAGTCAAAACAATAACGGAAAAATATGAAAACGAATCATTCATTATTTCTGCTTGTCAAAGTTTCAACTGTTTTGGCAATCGAATAAGCACGTAAGTATTTTTCGATTTGCACATTTTCAAAACGATTTCGAACCCCCTGGAAAGTAAACTGTTCGTGTAACCCCCTAACTTCTCGGAAATTTAGCGCTTTCAGACCCCCCTCCCCCTCGGAATTTCTGTGATCCTCCGTGGGGGGGAACCACACATTTCGAGCCCTAGATAAAAAGATTTATCTTAGTAGACTTGTGTAATGTTTCACATATTATTTATCTATCTGATCCAGATTCAATACCACAAAAAGTTTGAAGAAGAGAAGGGTCACTACACGCCTGTCGCTGATGATCCAGAAACATTAAGAGCACAGGAGAGCAGTAAGATAGCTAGCCAAGTGGCTTATACTCAGCACTCATCAGGACAGAGTCGTCTTGGTATCCAGCAACGATCAGAAGCTGGTAAGGGGTGATGTATTGTATCAAGCACGAGGAAGAGTGTTTCATCAAGATGTCCAAACAACGAGAAGTGGG
Source organism: Cladopsammia gracilis (assembly GCA_022457155.1). Taxonomy (NCBI): domain Eukaryota; kingdom Metazoa; phylum Cnidaria; class Anthozoa; order Scleractinia; family Dendrophylliidae; genus Cladopsammia; species Cladopsammia gracilis. The sequence goes on along the minus strand of JAJGOT010000467.1, from coordinate 348,677 downwards.
TCGAAAAACGAGCGCAGCCAGGTTTTTTTTTAACCCACTTTGAGGTGTTTGGATACAATAATACAATAATACAATACTTTACTTTCACATTTCCATGACATTTTTTTACAAGAAAATATATATCTAGCTAAACTAAAATTACTAAAACAATAGGACGAATAACTAAATATAAATAACAATTGAGGAAATGCCTAGCGTCTAAGTTAACCATACAGTTTTCTAGTTAGACACTAGTCTTGTATAGTATCAATTCACATGTAGACATCTATTACAAACACATAAACACACACACTGCACACAAATAGCAAAAATAGCAAAAAATAGCGAAAATTATAAGACGACTAGGGTTGGACAGTATATCTGTTTTGATACATGATGAAACACCCTTTTGAGTGATTGATATAGCTTCTCAAACTGATCATTTAATGCGGAGAAAATGAAGGAATAAAATCGCCAAAATCTATGCAAATTAAGACCAGGCATCCAAACCTCATTCATGGTAGTGATTTGCTTTGTGTTCTCGTTGAATAGGCCATTTGCATGATGACGTCATTTGACTACTACTACCAGAATCCTTCAGTTTTTTGTTTTGTAGTGCAAATTAGGGCTATTGTTATTTAAACTGCACTGGGATTACAAAATTTAAATAAGAAAGGAAAAACGAAATGAATTCTGGTAGTAGTAGTCAAATGACGTCATCTTGCAAATGGCCTATTATCAATGGGTTTTAGATGTTCTTTTGAAACATCCCGGGGCAACTTAAGACATGTTTTGCCTTAACTGCAGCATTACAGATGCAGGGTCCTATCTAGAGGGTTTAAGGGGTAGAAGCTTCTCCCACCCAAATGCCCAGATCAAAGGGGGTGTGTCCTTCCCTTTTTTAAACTTTCTCTGTGTTTAAGTACATGTATAAGTAGACTTGAATCTGATTTGTGGAGTAGGGCATGTAAGTGCAAATTTAATACTTGTAACAGATCAGGCTAGCATCCAATAGCCAGCCATCTATCTCTATTGCATGTCTACCTCTACATGAAGAACTGGGATTATCTTAAGGCATTTCTCCAGCTTTTTAATCATGTCATGAACACCAAATCAACTTAACACAAAACATTCTAGATGTTTGTTATATCCAAGTTTGTAAAAGTAGGGTAATTTAAGGTGTTTTTTTTTTTTGTTTTTATGGGGTGCAAATCCTTCAAAGCGGTGAACTGTTAAAAGCTTTCCAGATGAGTAGTGTGATGTTTATTGATTCATTTTGAAGTGATGTCTTGTGATCTGCTTTTGACTTTATTAGAAGTGAGAGAAATCCAGCACCAGCGCCGTTTGTCTCAGGAGCATCCCATGGCACAGCCGCTGGTACACCAGCCACCACGGCAAGTCCCGCGTGAACCTGAACCTCCACCTCCAAGTGCAGCACCAGTGTCAAGCGGACCGGTCAGTACTACCGAGGGCAGCAAAAATGCAAAATAATTTTTTCATTTCGCAAAAAAAAAAGCAATTGAAAAACAAAGAGTAAAATGTGTATTTCCAGAAAAAATCCATCCCCACCCCATGGAAGGTCATTGGAAATTCCTAGGGGGAGGGGGGTCTTAAAAGCCAACATTTTAGAAGCAAAGTATGAAGCTAAACTGGAATTTCCTGGGGGGATGGGGGTGCTAAACAAAAAAACCTTCCGTGGGAAGAGTATGGATTTTTTCTGGAACTGCACAATAGAAAAAACACTGAAGAACTTTCATTTGGATGGTCACACTTAGGGATTTTATCCACAGACTTGACAGCTAGAAATATTTTTACCTGGTATATAGCATACTTACTTAATCCTCTTCGTTCCTAGGTGGAACATAGGCCCTCAAGTAGAGCGCACCACCTAACCCTATTTTGTGCAGTACCCTTTGCCTCATTCCACGTGAGATGTTTCCCCTCCAACTCTGCTATTCTCGTGCACCGCCAAGTTTGCTGGGGTCTCCCTCTATTTCGCTTCTCCTGTGGGTTCCACTCTAGTGCCCTCTTGACTACATGTCCATCTGTTCTTCTCAGCGTGTGGCCAATCCAGCCCCAAGCTCTTTGTCTTATCTCCTGTTCTATCGGTCGCTACCCTATTTGTTTCCAAAGCTCCTTGTTGCTGATTTTTCTCAGCCACCAGATCCGCAAGATATTCCTCAGGCTCTTATTGATGAACACTTGCAACTTCTGCTCTAGTCCCAAGTATAGCAAACATGTGTTATTAATATTAACACTGGAAAGTACTGTTCAGTGGTCACAGTTAAAAAAACTTTTAATTACCTTGTACAGTATAATATTAAAACAGTACCAAAGGAAAGTTTTGTTCAATAACTTTCATCTGAATGGTCACCTATATATATTGATTTCATTCAGACTCTGAGCATACTTAACAGTATCAATTTTAAATACATGTTCCAAATAAATGTTGTGCAGCAAATTATGTGAAGTAATAATATTATATCAAACACTCGCAAGATTGGTTCATCAGGATTTCTTAACATGAGAAGTGGGTTGAAAAACCCAGGCAAAGCCGAGTGTTTTTAACCAACTTTGACAACTTTGGGGTGTTTGGAAACGCGATGAAACACTCTTAAGAATGTTTGATATAGCTTCTCAAACTGATTATAAAATGCAGAGAGAAAAAAGGAATAAAATTGACAAATTCTATTCTTATTAACATCAGGTTTCCAAACCACTGCCACACTTTTGATTTTTTTTTGTTCAAAAGTGATTAATTATTAATGAGAGCAAAATTTCATAGCTACTGTACGCATGGACCCAGAGATTGAGAATCATCTTTTGTTTACATTTAGAAATACCGGGCTGTTTATGATTACAATGCAGCTGACGATGACGAGGTCAGCTTTATGGAGGGTGACCTGATCACAGAAGCAACGGTAATTGATGACGGCTGGATGGAAGGAAGAGTGGAAAGAACGGGACAGTATGGAATGTTGCCATCAAATTATGTGGAGAAAGTTTAAAATGAACCTGGAAGAAGCTTTATTTTTTGCCTTTGAACGAGAAAAGTTGACTGCATTACTAGGAACATTATGAAATTATATGGGTGGCATTTAGCAACCTAGTATGAACACCACAGTTATATTAGTAGAACTTTATATTTCTGAACTTGTGGTGCATTTAATTGATCTTACAATGAACTCTTGCTCTGTAGACTTTGCATGATAATTAGTTTGCCATCCAGGCCAAAACTGTATGAGAAGGTGCAAATTTTGTATTAATTTGCATAAAAATAGTATTCAGGGCTTGAAAAAAGTCCTATCCGGTAGTCTGTGACAAGCAGATTTTGTGTCGGGCAAATAACTTTCCCCAGACACTTGTCTGACAGGCAAGGGTATGGACAAGTCGCCTGCATGTCTCGGCAAGTAAAACTAAAGATTATGTAACTACCCCAAAGTACAAGCTTGAATTTTAGTTTTTTTTTTCAAGCCCTAATGCTGAATTATTTTATTTGCCCCACACTCCGATGTGACACATAATGGACACTATTTTGAACATGAAATTGCTGTTCTGGCAGTGTCTGGTGTTACATAGAATGATGACTACAAGTCGCTTATATTATAATGCAGGAGATGCTGAAATTCTTGAAACAGTCAAACCTGCTAAGTGTCCGCATTGTAGAGGTGTCTATAAGGGTGAGAAAAAGCACGACTGTCATAATTTTATCCTCGATGTAAGCTGATGTTGGCAAATAGTTCAGTGCAAATGTACATGAATAGGAGAATAAATTCTGTTTAGCCTTATTTCAGAATGCATGTATGGGCAATTGAATGCGCCTTGATATGATTATAAAAATATTATTAAACCTTTTGATGTGTCTTGGAGCAAATTCGTTCCCTTAAAGCAATCATGAAATTTACTTATGTAACAAAACAATTAGTTCTGAATAGTTTACAAGTAATGTTACTGTTTATTAGTGCCATTTATACAGTTTAAAGTTAAAAAAGTTAATATTTTTTGGTACTGGTATTTTTGGGAGGAAACTGTTGTAATATATACCAGCGAGGGTCACCTTATCAGCTCATGAAATTGTAAGGTAGCTGTTCAACCTTTCCACTACAAAGTGTACTGCCCCACTCTGCTCCCTACCTTTGTGGGTGTCCTGCGGAAACAAATTTGTATATTCACCAGTAACAAACTATATATCAGTAGAAAGCTTAATAAATGTAGTTTTTGATAAAAATATTAGTAGCAATTATTCTAGTTGAAGAAATTTTTTTCAGAATGTGTGTCCCTCAAATGAAGGAAGTATAAAAAAAGTGAGTTCATAAACACAAGAAAGTACAACTGAAAATCTTTTTTGAGGACTTCAACCACAGACTACTAAAGTTATGCAAAGTTAACCCCTTTAATTCCCAATATCAAAATACACATTCTCCTTTCTTGACTCAATAAGTTTCTTATGGAAATAGTGGTGAGAAGTTAAGCTATGAACTGGAAGTGTATAATTTAAAATATGCGTGCATAAATTTGCATGCAAAATCGTGACAAAAAATAAAAATAATAAAAATAACAAGAAAAACGGAGCCGAAACCTTACCTCATGCCGCTTTGCGCATGAGTAAATAATGGTGAGAAGTTAAAATTTCAAGGGAGTCCATCTTGGGTGATCATGTCCTTAATTCTCATGACCTCTCTGATTTATTAAACATTGATATTACAAGGAGAAATTTGATGTTGATCACTATTGGGGATTAAAGTGCGAGCCTTGCTGTGAAAGGGTTAGTACTTATATGAAGGGAGTTATTTTTGCGCATTGCATGTTAAATATACTGTCAAATTTTAAGTTTCTGTTACTTAAAAGTTTTTTATCTATTTTTCATTCTGTTCACATCAGTCAACTGTCAGATTAGGGAAATATTTAATGCGATTTCAAGCGACACTTACCGACAGATTGCTGACAAATCACCAACAGGCCCCGACTGTTGGCCGACAAATCACCAACCGGACCCGACTGTTGGCCGACAAATCCACCAACAGGGCCCGACTGTTGGTCAACAGGTGACCTAAACACCATGACGATTACCAACAGTCGATGGAAGAGGGTTGTTCTTAATTTCTACCTAACCCTGACGTGAGATCGATTCAATGAAACCAGGGGCGTAGCTGGGGCGGTCCTGGGGTGCCCATGATCCCCCCTCTTTGTGAGAATAGTGGAATGTCAATCTGGTAAGTACCCTGGTTATGACACACTGTGACCCCCCACCCCCTTTGGAAAATCCTAGCTATGTCCCAGGAAACTGATTCATTTCACAAATGGAGCATGAAATATTTCTCTGAAAAAACACAACCTTTATTCATGTGACAAATCTAAAATAGCAGTTATACAACCACTAACTGGGGACACTAAATACTACCTAAAAATATTTAAGAATTTAAAATAAAACTATATATAATATGTACAATTTAAAATCTAACCTAAGTCTTACTATCCGTCAATTTAGAAACAAGGTCTATTATATGTATGTAACATTTACAAAATTACATTTACATTTACATTTGTAAAAGATGATATGGATGTCAGTTTCCTTACATTTCTTGGTACAATTGCCCATATTTTGGGTCCCATATATCTAAGCGGTCAAATTATAATCATAACATCACATACAAAACCTAAAAGCTTACAAGCACATTTTTCCATTTCCAAAACCAGCTACTTCCTCATACCCTCAGTTCTTTATTGTGTAACAGTTATTTCCCCCGGCCCGCGGTTTCGTTGCATAAAGCTGGGTGCTAGTGTCCAGTCTCTCTTACGTTTGAAGGCTTGGTTGCCCGGCTTTCTTGTGTGTCATCATATCGAAACGGAACGGTGTTTAAAAATCGTGCACGAGTTTTGGTTTTCTGTGCAGTGAATGTGTGGAATATGCCGCTACGGATGCTTCTAAGGTTAGTTTTCAAAGCTTAGGTTACATTTATTGAGTATATGTTTTCAACAGCGCTTTAAAATATAGTTGGCGCAATTTGCGCTGACAATCTACAAGTGGATCATCCCGTCATGACATCTTTTTCGTCAACCCCATCTGACATAAGCTACATTTTGTAAGTTCGGTCAGCAAACTCTTCCATTCAAAATTATTTGCTCTTTGCAAAGTGTTTTTGCTTTGTTGTTAGATCGACAGATGGTAGATGCTATTCATGCAACACAGGCAATTTTTTTATATTGCCTGTGATCAAACATTTAAAGTTTGTTAGCTGGTCACTAACTTTGCAATTGAAATGAGTTGTTATAGTTTATATTGAAGTATGGATGGTTATAAAGCCATGCTTTAACTATTATAATATGAGATTGGCTATCACTGTTCATTATAAACAGTGCTACATGTATCTGATTGCAAAACACGTCTGAACCAAACTTATTTGTGGTTCACAGTTACACTTGTAGTTAGCAACCAATCACACAGTGCATGATATATCAATCATTATACTGATACGCAACCAATGGTTATTGGTGATATATACAGGGTTCTCCAGAGAAATTAGACTACCTGGCTGTAAATTGAAAGTAGGCGGCACCTGGCATTCGAGCGCCTGAAGGGCACGAGTATCTAGGGGGGGCTGGCGGCATGCCCCCATGGAAAATTTTTAGAAATGAAGACACTGGAGACGCATTCTGACGCATTTTGGGGACAACAGAGATGAAAAAAATCATTTCATTTTCAGCCAGTTTTTGACCTTTTTATTATTTACGGAAAAAATTATTGCTACCCTTAATATGGTTTATATACGAAAGAAACCACTTTTGTTTTATCTTTATAGCCATATAAGTATTGGGAAGAAAATAGGACGGATTTATCCTTATTTTCCCCCCCAAATTTTTTCTGACTAGCCGGCAGCCCCAGGACAAGTAGACAGTGATTTTCGCCGGTCGCCAGAGCTTCCGGAGAACCCTATATATATTCAGTTATGTTCTCTTTGTATAAACTGTTTTTCGTTGGTTGTGTGTGTGTTTTACTGGGGAAAATGGCAGCAATAGTCATGTGACTTGAGGCTGAAATTGACAAATGCGTTGCCAAAGATGCCTCTAAAATATTGATTCTGAGCAAGAGTGAGTGTGGACCAACATCCGGCTCACTGAAAACACAAAGCTTTAGGTATAACAGGCATGTCTCCCTCTCTCAAGGCTGTCATTAGTAGTAGCTGGCAGCCAGTTAAATATATGGCTGGCAATGGTGGTGAAGATGATTCTTTCGGGTAAATGACTAAAGTGCAACAATTGGCAGTAAATTTTGGATGACTTATTGAAAGATCCCCTGTATGGCTAGGTAGCCACAAGTTCCCGACCCATTGGTCACCCACTGCTTTGCTTCAAGAATGTGCTTATAAGAGGGACTTGAAGAAAATCAGAAATTAATGTTACCAGCTAGGATGTTTTACTAAACTGTGTTGAAACTTGTACATGGAAGGTTGTAGATGCTTGGCTAAGCAGCAAACCTAGGTTTAAAAGTACACATACATTCAAACTTCTCTTTTCTTTGTTGATGTAGGTTTCTGGCCAATGAACATCTTGTTGAAAGAGTAAGTTTGTATTTTACATTTTAGTATAATTATTATATAGTAGTTGGACTGAATGGATGACATTTCAGGGAGTAATCGGCCAAGCATGTACATGTACCACAGAGACAATTTGAAATTATGAGCACAATTACCAGTACCCCGGAATTGTACATGGAAGTGTCCAATTAAAGCTATCCAATAATTACAAAAATAGTGCCCCACTGGGGACGTGTGTTTGATGGATTGTTTAAACAATCCATCAAACTCAGTCGAGCATAACAATAGGGAAAATACCATCCACTTGTCAACTGGCGTCTCGGCTAGCTTCAACACTTTCTTGATAGGCTTGACAGGCTAAAATTAAATTCTAGTAGCAGATAAATTCTGAAATCTTGATCGCTTACTCTTAAGCCGTAATTCAGTCTTTAATTGAAGTGAATCAATGGAATGTTAATAGAGTTACATGTATGAATTCTCAAAGGTAAGCATGAAGAATTATAATTTCTCTCAGTCACAAGTAAACAAACATACTGTCATGTATGATGAGTTGTCGTGTGATTTCGCTTTGCTTTAGACTGCTGATTAGAATAATTTGTAGTGGCAGATATATTCTAAAATCTTATTTTACCACAATTGCCGCTAAACTCGCAATCTGATTGGTCGACGTGAGTGGTTAATGAGAGTCCAGACAACGGTGCTGACGCTAACATCATACGCGCTTGATAAAAACCAATCAGATTGCGAGAAAGTTATAGACAACGCTTGCTCTTTCTTTGCTGTCACGTTTTGTAACAAGACTTCGATTTTTCCTTGGATTTTTTTTCTAAATATTGTTGTAAAAAACAAATTTACACCGGTTTTGCGTGGTGTGGACTCTTATTTACCACGATTTACGTCATCACATGGTCAAAATTTGTTGCTGACTCACTCGGCTGCGCCTCGTGAGTCCACAACATTTTGACCATGTGATGACATAAATCGTGGTAAATAAGAGTCCACACCACGCAAAACCGGTGTAAATTTGTTAAATAGCCTACTCTGAAATTCAGTCTTTAATTGAAGGGAATAGATGGAATATTATTTGAGTTTTGAGCAAATGAAGAATTGTAAAAAAAAATTATTGGATTGATTTTGTCAGTTCTTTGCTTTGATTGGTTGCGATTGACAATTCTATTGGACAACATTACCTCACCAGATGACATTAGTATTTGCTGACTATGTCAACAGAACACAAAAATTGTAACCGGATAGCTGTAATTGGACACCCATGTGTCCACGCTCTAATTACATAAGAATTAGGCGTGCAAATGACAGGTCATAATCGAGAATAATGCAATTAAATATGTAATTTATAGTAATTATACTGAGAAGATAAAGTTCACTTCTGTATTTGTTATAAGAATGTTATTAACTATAATTATTCTAATAAATGTTCTGTCTTTTCCAGCTTGCTAATTCCTACCCCATTCGACGTCTGGCTCAGCTTACTCATTACACGTACAGACGCATGACACTTTGGGGTTAGTTAAACCTGTTCAGATTTAGTTGACTACCGTAAAATTCTGAATATAATTAGCCCTCCCAAAAACAAGCCCACCAAATTACAGACACAAAAATCCTCCTGAAAAAGTCCTTCCGATTATAAGCCCATGGGCTTATACTAAAAAAAAAAATGAATTAGTAAGTCAGCAAACGTCGAGAAGAACTTTTTTTGTACACTAAGAGATGACTGCAGTATAGTTACTGTTTAAGAAAGCGTGTTGTGCATTTTTGTTGTTGCAATAAAGCTGAATTAATTTTTTGCTATGCTCAGAGTTTAAACTCATGGTGCCTTTCAATTAAAACCAGAACCCTTTTTGAAACCCAAAATTCCCTTTAATAATAAGCTCCCCTGAAACTAAGCCCAGAAAATACTCCTTTGAATGTGGGCTTGTATGATCTGGTATTTTACGGTTTGTCTGTGAATTACATGTGAGCAACTTTCTTATAAGGTAATGTTTGCTGTTTTATTTCATTTTTAGGTAATGATACGCTGGATAAAGCTGTTAAATCAAGTGAGGCAAAGGAAAACTTTCAAAAATATCCTCATGCTACAGGAAGACTTGTTTCCTTTACAAGGACTTTTATAAGAAACATTCAGAATGAGATTGAAAAGAGCCAGCAAGGACCAAGATGATATAAAATTATTAAGATTCATTGATATCTTTCTCATCAGATGAGTAGTATTAACAGGCTTTTAGCCAGAAATTAAAAAGTGGGCGTCCTGAAGATATTTCCCATCATAAATGTTTAAAGGATTAGGTGCAATTTACATGAATTTCTTCAAAAAGTGGGCGTCCACAGGACGCCTGGACACCCTGCTGGCTAAAAGCTTGAGTATTAAACTGAAGAGGTGTGCGAGTTCAAAATATTACATTCACGATAAGAATTAACAGAACAACCTGAAGACGTCACTTACCGGTAATCAATAACTGAAGGGGTGAGTGGAATAAAACCCTAAGTGACTTGTGATCAACTGCTAGATTCTCCTTCCAGTTTGTCTTGTATATGCTCATGTAACAAAGGGAGAATTTGGTTTCAGATCAGGAGTCACTGAAGGCCCCCTGATCTATAGCCAAATTCTCCTTTTGTTATATGAGCATATACAAGACAAACTGGAAGGAGAAGCTAGCAGTTGATCAGAATTCACTTGGGGCTTTATTCCACTCACCCCTTCAATTGTAATAAATTAGAGCTTTTATATCTGACAGCTGTTGCTGGGGCCAGACTAGCCTGCATAGCATTCATTTCTTTTCTGAGAGTGCAAGAGGCTCTTAAAGACCCAGTATTGTCCATTATGCATTGCGTGCTGCGAGCATCGGTGGCCATTTTCTTGATGTTGAAAAATCCGGTAGGTCTTATAGCTCTTTGTAATCCATTTGCATCGGCCATGTCGGTCGGTTAAACGTTTATTCGAGTACCTTATTTATCAGGCAACACTTAAGAACATAATAATTATTTAATATAAAACGTTTGAACAGAACAGAAGCATGAGATGATATAATTCCTTTGCCGCGAGAAAAGCAAAACCCCGGAAAACAATACAAGCCTCGCTCCCGTGCAAACCAAAACAATAACAGAGGCGTGTGAAGCATGATGGACAATACTGGGTCTTTAAAGGCATGGGGTGGAAAAAGAAGCAAAACAAACTTGAAGGAATGAAATGTCTGCAATTAGTGGCAGCTGTTTCCATTTTTATAATCTTCCCTCCCCTCCCTTCTGGCAAGTATATATTTTTTTGCTGTTTTCATGCCCAATGCCTTCACATGCCTCCTGTGCTCTTGGAAAGGAAGCGACTGCTACACAGGCCAAAGCTGGGCACACGGTGCAACATGTATCTCATACAACCTTTTTGGATTGAGATACATGTAGCCTCGCAATGCAACATTTTTGTGCAACATTGCTGGCTTGACTGTTTGCAGATACAAGGAGTACATGCATTTGAGGATAGATGCCATTGGACACTGTCACAATAAGATTATGGTGCAATGTTGCAGGTGGTATAGAACCCAATTCTGAATTCTACCTCGAAGTTTGGTAACTAGTGTGTAACGTTGCATCAAGGTGAATGGTCAAATTTCCCATTATAATGTAGAACACCATTGCCACCTAGAACGTGAGCGACCTTAGTAAACGCTTCACTTTTAGTCACCACAGTTACTTCATTGTATTTTGTCTTCAGAAGTTTACATGTATTTTGAAGTTCACAAAACCATGACATGGCTGGCTTATTGCTTGGTTTGGTTTAAGAAGAAAGAAATACTTTGCATGCAGCAGATGTGGGAGAAAAACCATTGTTTGGTTTTGTAGAATTTTACTTGTGTATTCAAGGAAAGACTAGTAGTTTTTTGTTATAGCTGTACAAATCTTGATCAAATAGACATTAAAGAATAAAAATCAGCAAGAAAAGTTTAATTCAATGTTTCAATGTCGCCATGACATCATTTTCAAGTGAGAAAATAAAAAAATAAATAAAGTTGACTGTTATACTTACACCACGTATATTAAGGCAGTTTGAATTTTCACTTATGGCCAGGATTCACGGCGACATTGAAACGTTGTGTTAACCTTTTTTCGCTGATTTTTATTCTTAAGGTGATTCCTCAGAAATAAAAGTTGTCGAACGATTTTTTTTAAATTTTCCCTAACAGCTCCCTACCATAAGTTGTTTCGAAAAATTCAATAAAAAAGATAGGTCACCATGCTCGGTAAAGAGATATGATGGACCAATGTTGCCCCATTTATGCCTATAGCAATGCCGATCACGCACGTCATTATTTGATCGGTTCATGTTTCTTTTCCCGGTAACCCGTGAAAGCAAAGTTTACAATTCTTCAAAAAAAAATTGATAGGTTAAAGTCTCCACCATATGGGAACACTTTAAAATAAAATTTATGAAAAAGTCACACAACTTCAAATGACACGGACTAAAAACGTTCCTCGCGTCCATGTTTTCAAGGTCAACAATTTGCTCCCACGAGTAACTGATTTGAGAACGTTTTTAGCGATATCTTTTTTTCCTGTCGAGGAATTTTTTTTTAACTTTGTTAACTTAAAAAGCATTAATTTAAAATTATGCAATAAAAAATATAGCTCACCATGCTCGTTAGAGAGAAAAAGACAGTCGTATTTTCTAACGAGCTTGCGGACCTTTGATAAAAAACATTCCATCCTCCGAAATGTGCGCGCGCTCATTTTGCTCAACCGCGCATGCTCATTGCTTATAAATTATGGTAATTCTTTTGAAAAATACTCGTAAGAAAATTAAATTTCCAGCTGCGTGTTTTAAAAACAGTTCACTAAAAAGAGTGTTGTTATCAACTGGCTGCCATGAAAGGACTTGTAGCGAAATTAGTAAACTATAGTTGTTATGCGCGAGCTAGCAGAAGACAGTTATTGTTGTCGTAGTAGATGTCGTGAGTGACATACGTATGGGAGAGTATAAAAAGAAACTACGCGTTGTAACTGGGGGAACACGGAGCTAGTTTTGAATAAAGACTGTTGGCTGTGGTTTACGTTTGTGGTCTCATCGCATCCCGTTACATTTGGTGTCAGAAGTGGGATTCGGCTCATCGCATCGGAACCTCCGCCTGTTCTTCGATCATCAATAACCAAGAACTAAATTGCAAGACTTATCAACGAGTGCAACTGGAAGGTTAGATCGTTTCATATTGAGTTGATGTTGAAAACTGAGAGTTATTCTGAGGGCTGAAGATAAGGGTGAAAAACTGTGCAGTTGATTTGTGCACGTTAAAGTTGTGTTATCACACTTCAGTTGTTATTGTAGTTCTTGAAGCAGTTCAATCTACTTTGTTTACCTTTGAATCCTTGTTGTAGTTGGTTGCCGTTGTAGTTTAGTTGTTGCTTGCGTAATCAGGCGACCGTTATATTTGCATTCGTGATTTAGCTGTGTAGTTGTGATAGTTGTTAGTGATATTGGATAGGATTTAGGATGGCAACTGCAGAAGACAGCTACAGCGAACTTCAGGAACCGGGGCTTCAGGATTTGTCGGCGGATCATCGGCGTTTAGAGAGTCGAGAAGAAGATTTATCTTGCCCGGGACTTCAGGAATCGCCGGCACTGGTTGTTACGGCTATTCAAGAGTTGGGTCGAAGGCTTCAGAGTAACAGTGAAGACATGGAGCGACGAATGAGCGATCATTTTCAAGCACAAATCGATGAATTGAACAACAAAATATGGCATCTTTCGGACAACATGCAAGCTGGCCGCGCGGAACCTGGACACCAACCGGAAATTAACGTTGATGCGCTTGAACCGGAAGTGAGATATGAAGACGCCGGTAATCGTCGTTTAACGGAAAAACCCGTTATAACACCAGCACCGTTTAACGGCAAATCATCATGGGAAGATTATCAAATACAATTTGAACTGGTGTCTGAATTGAATAACTGGGATCACACAACGAAAGCGATTTACCTTGCAGCCAGCTTGCAAGAATCTGCTCAAGCTGTACTAGCAGATTTGGATCAAAATGCCAGAAGAGATTATCTCGCCCTCACAGACGCGTTGTCAGCTCGATTCGGAAATTATGGAAAAAAAGAATATTTTAGAACTCAACTAAAGTATCGAACTAGAGGGAAAGAAGAAACTCTCCCAGAATTGGCGCAAGCTATGAGGCGACTTACACGACAAGCTTATCCGGAGGCGTCAAGACCAATACAAGAGGTACTTGCAAAAGATTATTTCATTGACGCGATCGTCGAGACCGAAGTAAGGTGGAAGGTGTTACAAAGCACGCCTAAAAATTTACAAGAGGCCCTTTGTATTGCAACTGAGATGGAGGCATTGCAAGCGTCAGAGCGTCAGCGGCACCGGCCATATCGTACGGCCGCAGCTTCGAGTCAGAACACTGACAAGCTGGAGGTGAGAGAAATTTTGCAAGAAATGAAAAGAGACAGAGAAGAACAAAGGAAGCTACTGGACGACTTTCTGAAGAAAATCATGAGTGGTCCCGATCAAGATAGCAGAGGAGGCGCGTGGGTTCCGAAGAATGGCTACCGCGGAAGTGAGTGTTGGAATTGTGGAGAACGGGGGCATTTTTCACGTAATTGTACGAGACGACCTCCTCTGGAAACTGGACAGAATCAGGGAAACGGGGAAGGGCCGAACTTAAGGACCTAAGTTCGGTCCAACACCATCAAAGGTCCATGCAACCATTGCGAACTGGTGCGCTCCGCGAGATGGAAAATCAACGTGGAATATTTGTCACAGGAAAATTGGAGGGCGTCGACTTGAAGTTACTAGTGGACACTGGTTCACACGTCACTATGGTAAATCCGGCCATCATAGCGAAGATCGATGAAGCAGTAAGACCAGCCATTGAAAGAGTGGACAATAGAATGATCCTTGCGGATGGTAGTACGAAACCGTTTGTAGGAAGGGGAAAGTTCGACTTCGAAGTGGAAGGGAAGAGAGTCAGGCATGAGGTCTGGATCGCAGAGATTGAGTTGGAAGGCATCTTAGGGCTAGATTTCCTGTACAAGTATGGCTGCAACCAGATTAAACTGTCCATTCCTTCAATAGATGGAAATTCAGAGGTTTCAGAAATAGAAGCAGACGCAGATGTGTCATCAGCAGTTAACTATCGATGTTATAGAGTGGCTGTGGAAGATACGGTTGTAGTCCCTGCAAATAGTGAAATGGTTATGGCAGGAAAAGTATTGGATTTGGATGAAGAAGATGGTCTGGCGATCTTAGAGCCCACTAAAGAATTTGTACAATGCAGCAAGTTACTTGTGGGTAGGACTCTTGTAAACATGACAAGCACAAGTATTCCAATCAGACTTCTCAACCCCACCTCGTATTCAAGGACGATTTACAGAGACACCATAGCGGCCCTTTGTGAACCGGTTGACAAAGTGGAAGAAATGTCCGACGACGTAGAGACAAAAAGCTACTTAGTTTCTCATGTATCTAAACGACAAGATTCTGAAGATGACTCAAGTAGAGAAGATCTGGAGATATCTTTACCTGCTGAGTTGGAAGAGTTGGTGGACAGGAGCACAGCTGGTCTGAATGTTGCACAGATTAATGATTTAACTGCTTTGTTGGTTGAGTTTCAGGATGTATTTGCCGTTACTGGAGGTTCTTTGGGTCGCACGAATGTTGAAAAGCATAGAATTGACACTGGAGAGGCACGTGCCATTAAACAAGTTCCACGACGCCTCCCTATGCACTTAAAAGATCAAGCAGAAGAGGAAGTGAAGAAGATGCTTACCAAGGGGGTTATTGAACCGTCGTCTAGCCCATGGTCCTCCCCAGTGGTCCTAGTAAAGAAGAAAGATGGCTCTATTCGCTTTTGTGTTGATTACCGGAAGTTGAACAGCGTTACAATCAAGGACTCGTACCCACTTCCAAGGATTGCAGATTGTTTGGATGCCTTGGCAGGTTCACAATGGTTTTGTACTTTAGATCTGGCTAGTGGTTATTGGCAAGTAGAAATGGCAGAAAATGACAAAGAGAAAACTGCATTTTCTACGGGCTCTGGGTTGTATCAGTTTCGAGTGATGCCTTTTGGTCTTTGTAATGCTCCTGCTACATTTGAGAGGTTGATGGAGAAAGTTCTCGTTGGGTTACCTTGGCATATCTTGCTTATTTTTCTGGATGACATTATCGTACACGCAAAGACATTTGAAGAAGAATTGAATAGACTACGGATGGTTTTTCAGCGACTACGACATGCCAATTTAAAGCTCAGTCCGAAGAAATGTTTTCTCTTCCAACGGAAAGTCACGTTTTTGGGTCATGTGGTGAGTGGTGATGGTATTAGTACAGACCCGAGCAAAACGGAAGTCATCCGTGCCTGGCCGGTACCACGTTCAGTAGCAGAACTGCGAAGCTTTCTTGGGCTCAGTTCTTATTATCGGCGTTTTGTTCATGGGTATGCTACCATAGCAAAACCTTTAAACGAATTGTTGGAAGACGGAAAAGAATTTGACTGGTCAGAGGACTGTGAAAAGGCTTTTCATGTTTTGAAAGAGAACTTAGTCAAAGCTCCGGTATTGGCATATCCAACACGAGAAGATCAGTTTATTCTTGACACGGATGCGAGTGGCGTAGCAACTGGTGCTGTTCTTTCGCAAATACAAGATGGAGTTGAACGGGTTATCGCATATTCGAGTAAAGCGTTGAAGAGAGCGGAAAAGAATTATTGTGTCACGCGTCGGGAGTTACTTGCTATCGTGGAAGGGGTACGTCATTTTCGTCACTATCTCTATGGGAGAAAGTTTATAATACGGACTGATCATGGGGCCTTGCGATGGTTGGTGGGGTTCAAAGACTTGGAGGGGCAGTTGGCTCGCTGGTTAGAAGTTCTTGCGACCTATGACTATGAAGTTGTTTATCGTCCAGGACGTCAGCATGGAAATGCGGATGCCTTATCTAGACGACCGTGTGGGCTTAATGAGTGTTTGTTTTGTGACAGAGTGGAAGCACATCAAGATGCTCAGAATGTTGAATTTTGTGGTGCAGTGACGAGGGGAAAGGCCACGATGGAAGTTAACGAAGCGAGATCTTGGTTTAGTGGTGTGACGATGGAGGAGTTTCGGCAGGCACAGCAAAATGATGAGACTTTATCTCATGTGATAAGGTGGTTGGAATCAGCGCAGGAACGTCCACAGTGGAAGGACGTATCGTGTCTATCGCCAGAAGTCAAAGGTTATTGGGCTCAATTTAACAGGTTACTTCTTAAGGACGGAGTTCTTTATCGTCAGTGGGAGGTGGCGGACCTTCGAGGAGAACAGACTTTGAAATTGGTTGTTCCAAAAAGCCTACAAGAAACGGTTATGACGTCTCTTCATGATTCGGTAACATCGGGGCACCTGGGAGTGAAGAAGACTCTCCATCGTGTAAAGCAACGATACTACTGGTGCGGAAGTAGCCACGATGTCAAAGAGTGGTGTCGCAACTGTGGGAAGTGTTCGTCTCGAAGGAAGCCGCCAAAGAAATTCCAGGCACCAATGCAGATATACAATGTCGGAGCGCCCCTTGAAAGAATCGCAATTGATGTTTTAGGACCTCTGCCAGTGACTGACCAAGGAAATCGATACATCCTGATAATCATGGATTATTTTTCCAAGTGGGTCGAAGCCCATCCAATGTCAGACCAATCTGCTGCAACTGTGGCCCACGTTTTGGTTAAAGAAGTCGTTTGCAGGTTTGGTGTTCCTTTGCAAATTCATACAGATCAAGGGCGGAACTTTGAATCGATGTTATTCAAGGAGGTTTGTCAACTTCTTGATATTGATAAGACCCGGACGACACCCTTGCGACCTCAATCCGACGGGATGGTTGAAAGATTTAACCGAACATTGGAAGCTATGCTGTCAAAGTTCGTTAGAGAAAATCAACGAGATTGGGATCAGCATCTTCCCTTACTTTTAATGGCCTATCGTTCAGCTATTCATGAAAGTACCAGCTGCACTCCCAATGAGCTGATGTTTGGTAGGGAAATCAGGTTACCCGTGGATCTTATGCTTGGTGTTCCTTCAGTGGACAGACTGTCGTTGGACGGCACTGATTATGCATGTAACTTGCGGGAACAGCTCGAGAGGGTGCACCAAGTCGCACGCGACCATTTGCGAATCGAAAGTCAACGTCAGAAACGTCTTTATGACCACCGGTCGAACTCTAAGGCGTACCAGGAGGGGGAAAAAGTGTGGCTTTACAGTCCCCGGAATATCAAGGGCAGAAGTCCGAAATTGCAGACGTCATGGGATGGTCCTTGGAAGATAACCAAACAAATCACAGATGTAGTTTATCGAATAGAGAAGAATTCAAAAAGAAAACCTAAGTTTGTACACCACGACCGCCTGAAACCATTTCGGGAGCGGTAAAACGGAACATTCGACTTAAGTGCGTCGTGATGATTACCACTGAGAAGACATTATTGTAAATTTAAATTTTTAAAGGAACATTGATGAAATAGCATGTAGTTTTGAGGACATTGGATTTAATTTAATGCAATAACTTCAAGTTCACTTTCTTTAGTTGTTGTAGCAGTTGCACATTATTTTTGGACAGTCAGATACTTTACTTTTATCTTATGGATAGCCCTGATGCGGGGACGCATCGCTTAGTTAGACGGGGCAAATGTAGCGAAATTAGTAAACTATAGTTGTTATGCGCGAGCTAGCAGAAGACAGTTATTGTTGTCGTAGTAGATGTCGTGAGTGACATACGTATGGGAGAGTATAAAAAGAAACTACGCGTTGTAACTGGGGGAACACGGAGCTAGTTTTGAATAAAGACTGTTGGCTGTGGTTTACGTTTGTGGTCTCATCGCATCCCGTTACAGACTATTACGTGTGTTATGCGCAGTACAGGATGCGCAGTGTAATACTGAGGAATCACCTTAAATGTATATCTTGTATGACACAATAACACCATAGCTGGTATTAAAATTAACTCATGAATGCTAAGAACTGGTGATTATTAAAGAAATTCAGGGCAGATGAATGGTATAGATTTTTTGTAAATATTTTATTTTCCAGCTATTAAGAGGATAGCTATATATCTGAAGAATTTTTAACACTGTCTTTAATAATATATTATTGGAATAAGTATTATTCCTACATAGGACTGAGTAAAGTTGATTGTTATTTGTACAGTGCAGTTCAATTTAGGTCAGCTGTAACAGCTGACAATCTTCAATTAAAATAATAATTGTCAGCTAACCTCCATCAAAATAAGGCAGGGTGCAAAACTGTTCATTTGCAGATGAGATGTATTTTAGATATGAATAAAAACTGATTGATTCCCATGTGAAAGTCTGTTGTTCATGAACTTGTTTTGAAAGAGCGTAAAGGAGTAGTGAGCCAAAGAAGGGCATGAGCTACTTGTAAACGAGTGGAAACCAGCCAAAAAACGTTTTCTTTTCAGACTTATGCCCTCATTCCCGATGCCTTGCAGGCAACTGCAGGGGTAGGTCACTTTTCTCTGCGATTCTGAGACCCTTTGATTTTGCAAAAAATGCCAGACTCCAAGATGTACAATGTAAAGAACTAAAAGTCCCATGAAATTTTACTAAAATTTTGCAAGATCCATATTTTTTAAAAGGACTAACTCCCACACCTTGCTATGCTTGCCACTCTTATGTGTTTCTTTTTTAACAAGACTGCAGCATTTGAAAAAAGCATATTGTCGCACAGAGGGAGGTAGACAGTAGAAAGCGTTTATGTCCTGTCAGCATCGCAAGACCACATAGAGCGATGTCTTATCTGACACCTGCTTTAATCTTCATTTCCATACAATCATGACAAGTTTTTAAAAAAGCTTTGGATATTTTTTAAAGTATCAGAGCTATAAAGAATGAAAGCCAAGTAAATATTCTTAGCTACTTTTTTCAGATATTTCTGCTGATGGTTTAAGTTCACTATAGTACACTTCTCAATCTTTCTAGTTTGATTTTCAGAATAATGAAACCCAAAGCTGTGGCCATTCAAACAATTTATTATTATTATTGTTGAGCGGTACTTTCTTGTGGTTGTACTTTCTTGTGGTTGTACTTTCTTAGTTTTGAGTCTGTATGAAATCCTGAAGTGTAACCATTCGTTTACAAACAAAAAGCTACCAAGTAGTACTTTTCCAAATTGGTTTCCTCTGTTCGATTACAGTCAAACCTCTATTAAGCGGTCACCCTCGGGGAATAGCCAACCGACCGCTTAATAGAGGTGACTGCTTAAAAGTGGTCAAGTTTACAGTAAATATGGGGAGTGATTTAAGACCCCATTTAATTCCAGGGATTTGTTAAGTGCCGCTTAATACAGTATACCATGCGCGATTTAGGGGAAACACTTATTCTATTGTTAAAACAATAGAATATTAGAACACAAAAGAACGACAATACAATAGAATACAATACCATAGAATATATTAGAATACATAATTTTGCCTAATACAATGGAAGTGTACAATGTACAATGGAGCTGACACCCTAAATCGGGCATCATATGTAATACAGGTTCGACTGTAGTATTAACAGTAACTTACTGGGGGCTTATGGTACTTTGCGAAACGAAACGAAACGAAACGAAATTATCGTCATCCAAACCCATTGTTTTCTGTCTGCATTATATCACCGAATGCCGAGAGAAAAGTAATACAAACTAAGTGTGTGAAAAAAAAACGGGTGCGGTCTTTTTTGTTGGCAGGGAAATTATCAGGGGTAATCTTACACGTGCTAAATCGGCACACAGCAAAACTAAACTGACACTAAGCTGCAATATTAAAAATAATGCTGCGTGTTTTAGTTTTAATAATGCAGCTTGCTTTACATGCATATATCCACTGGTGAAGCACTTTCCCCCATATTTTTTACTAACTAGAAACAACCAAAAACACCACAATAAGTATTTTTAATACAAAGAACATTCCTAACTTACAGTTCCCATCACTTATAACAGATTTCAACATTATCCTCTGAACATTTTCCATCCCCTTCACTCGTCCCATTCCTTAACAACGGTAAGAATAAATTCTTCCTCTGAACTGCTTTCCCAGCAGCTTTCCGCCATCATTCCAAACAACGAGTTGACTTTCACAAACAACTGTGTTTGTCGAGCAATATGCAAATTGACCCATGTACCTTGACAAACAAACAGTCGATAACTCGTTTCTGGTTGCATTTTTCACACGAACATGTCTCAGCTGCCTGCATTATATCCAATAATGCTGCTCGCCTCAGTAATTAAGCTTATCTATTAATTAATGCAGCTAGCTGAAGTCATATATTTTTTCTATAGTTCCATTCACTGAATTTTCAATAGGATAAAAGCTTTTTATTCAATATTAAATTAAACTTTAAATTTCAGACATCCAGTTTACCTTTTGTTAAGCTCAAATATAAACAGAAGAGACTGAGTAAGCAATGAAGTACATGTACACTGGATGATTGTAACAGGATCAGGACGAATACAAGATAGCTTGTATTATATTCGTCCTGACCCTGTTACAATGACTACAATCGTGCAGTGTACTTCGAATTCACAGTGAAAATCCATTTACACCAAACCTTTACAGCTGGCCGAGCGAACCTGGGAAAAGTGAGCCCATGGTCAGCAGCTTCAGCCGGTAGGTACTTCATATATGGTTATTATAGTGTACCTTACTTATATAACTCGTTACCATGTATAGCCATGTATAGCTATCTATCACTATGTATCACCATGTATATCCATGTAAAGGCATGTATCACCATGTATAGCCATATGTAGCCATGTATGGCCATGTATCGCCATGTATTACCATGTATAGCCATGTATAGCCGTGTATCACCATGTATAACCATGTATAGCCATGTATCACTATGTTTAGCCATGTAAAGCCATGTATCACCATGTATATCCATGGATCACCATGTATTACCATGTATAGCCATGTATCACCATGTATCATTATGTTTAGCTATGTAAAGCCATGTATAGCCATGTATAGCCATGTATCACCATGTATTACCATGTATAGTCATGTTTAGCCATGTATCACCATGTATGGCCATGTATAGTCATGTATCACCATGTATGGCCATGTATTACCATGTTTAGCCGTGTATCACCATGTATCACCATGTATCTCTCGATATCACCATGTATAGCCATGTGTAGCCATGTATCACCATGTATAGCCATATATAGCCATGTATAGCCATGTATCACCATGTATTAACATGAAAAGCCATGTATCATTATGTATAGCCATGTATCACCATGTATTACCATGTATAGCCATGTATCACCATATATCACTATGTTAACCATGTAAAGCCATGTAAAGCCATGTATAGCCATGTATAGCCATGTATCACCATGTATTGCCATGTATAGTTATGTTTAGTCATGTTTAGCCATGTATAGCCACGTATAGCCATGTATCACCATTTATAGCCATGCATAGCCATGTATCACCATGTATGGCCATGTATAGCCATGTATCACTATGTACAGCCATGTATAGCCATGTATCACCATGTATAACCATGTATAGCCATGTATCACCATGTATCGCCATGTATCACCATGTATCGCCATGTGTAGCCATGCATCACCATGTATAGCCATGTGTAGCCATGTATAGCCATGTATCACGATATATCACCATGTATAGCCATGTATCACAATGTATCATCATGTAAAGCCATGTATACCATGTATAGCCATATATCACCATGTATAGCCATGTATCACCATGTATAGCCATGTATCACCATGAATCACCATGTATAGCCATGTATCACTATGTGTAACCATGTATAGTCATGTTTAGTCATGTTTAGCCATGTATAGCCATGTATAGCCATGTATCACCATGTATCGCCATGTATCACCATGTATAGTCATGTATCACCATGTATAGCCATGTATCACCATGTAACGCCCTGTATAGCCATGTATAGCCATGTATAGTCATATATAGCAATGTATCTCCATGTAAAGCCATGTATCGCCATGTATCACCAACGTTAAGGTTACAGTGTACTTTCGGGGGTGTCTCCAGTATAACAGCTCTAGCGTCTTAAGATTACACTTAATATACCTAAACCCAGATATCAAATTAAAGCTTATAGAGCTGGCTATTTAAATATGGAAACCATTTGGTAATAAAATGCATTGTCGAATTTTTTTACGACGTCTAAATTCGAACGTCCGAATCAGCTTTAAAACGCTCTAACTCAAAGCGATTATTGTATTTTGCTAATTTGATTTGTTCTCGGGTTTCCGGACACGAAGCGCTAAAAAACGTGTCGGCAATTTACCATATTCAATTGCAGTGAAAAGTTACAGAATATTTTCGAAAAAGGGAGAAAAAATGGAATGATGACACGGAAATGGCTCTTGACGAAAAAGTTTTCGGAAATAAGAAATTCGCCGACAAGTTGTTGTTGATTATATGTCAGCCTAGCTTCTGTCCAAATTTGAGGAAAATCGAACAAACTCCCTTTGAGTTGTAGCTCTTTAAAGTGTCCCCAACAAACGAAAAATTAACTTTGAGAAAACAGCGCTTAAAAAAACATATCGCTTCATAAACAAACTCCGCCCACAAAAGTTATACCGTCATTTCTCCGTCAATTTTCACTATTTTTCGATAATGTTTTTTGGATGAAAGTTCATTCTGTAAACTTTATTTTGACGCCAAAAAGAAAATTTCAATAAATTTTCGATCTGAAGGTACTCTGTAACCTTAAATCAGACAAATCAATCGAACAAGCATTTACTCACAAGTCTTTGTTTCATTCTGAACTTGATAGACAGAGTTTACGTGGGAACAGTGTCTGCCGGCGCAGGATGCCATCAGTGCGTCACGATTTATGGTGCGTCTGAATCGGGGTCTGAAATGACGGGATCGAACGGAGATATTCGACATATTTCATACCATCAAAATTGACTTTTTTTGTTCTCATTTTTTTCGAAATTTCTTTGTATTCACCTCTGATGCACCCTTTCTCGTTATTTTTTAACTGGTGGCCTAGAATTTGACACCATAGAGTCATGATCCTTGACCTTCACTAAGGCATTCTGTGTTTAATAATGATAATTTTTATAATCGATACGCGCGCCATGATCAGGCGGGAGATGTCCTGGTCCGTTCAAGACCATTACAATTATGTACTGCATGGTGTACAACTCATCGATGCACGAGTAGCAAGTTTAGTATTTCCGAGAGCATAAATCAGGGTGACTAAACCGACTCAACTGACTGGCTCATTTTATTTCATTCATATTCCCTTGAAATGATTTAAATTAGTAATATAAATAACTTTATAATACAAAAAAAGAAATCAGCCGCTTGAAATCTTTACTACTTGTTACCTTGTTACTTTTTAAACGGTCAACGAAAACGCAACTTTTCCAAAACGCTCTTCAGAGTGGAAATTGTTGAAAAAAGAAGTCGTTTTCTTGTACTCGTGTGGATGGATGACAATAAATTTCTTCAAGTAGAAAACTTGGAGGGAAAACGGAGACACCGACTTTCTCAGACGTCTCTCCTCCCACCTTTCTAGCCCATCGCCTTGCTTACTGCGCCCTTTTCACGAATTGAAACTCTCCAAATGCATTTTAACACAAATGAAATCAGAGTGTCTCTTTAACTGTCACTATAGTAAATTGTTTGCCATGTCTTAAGGTGAGGCAAAGCAGATATAATTCTCGCAAAGTATCTCAGAAAATTTCACGTGTGCAACCGGCTTTGAACTTGAAAATTACAGCTTAAAGTTAACGCAAGCCAAGCTACAGTGTCTCGCGGACTACTCTCTGACTATTTACGTTTAACTGTTCCGATGTTAAGTAAAACGTTATTCAGTCGATCGCTGGCCGACGAACACAGATGGTGATACATGGTGATACATGGCTATACATGGCTACACATGGCTAAACATGGCTATAAAATATGGTGATACATGGCTATACATGGTGATAAATGGTGATACATGGCGATACATTGTGATACATGGCTATACATGGTTATACATAATGATACATGGCTATAAATGGAGATACATGGCTATACATGGCTATACATAATGATACATGGCTATACATGGCTATACATGGTGATACATTGCGATACATGGTGATACATGGCCATAGATGGTGATACTGCATGGTGATACATGGCTATACATGGCTATAACATGATGATACGTGGTTACACATGGTGATACATGGCTATACATGGTTATACATGGTGATACATGGCTATACATGGTGATACATGGTGATACATGGCTATACATGGTGATACATGGCTAAAATGGTGATACATGGCTATACATGGCTATACATAGTGATACATGGCTATACATGGTGATACATGGCTATACATGGCGATACATGGCTATACATGGTGATACATGGCTATACATGGCTATACACGGCGTTACATGGTGATACATGACTATACATGGTGATACATGGCTATACATGGCTATACATGGTTATACATGGCGATACATGGCTATACATGGTGATACATGGCTATACATGGCTGTACATGGTTATACATGGCTATACATGGCTATACATGGCTATACATGGTTATACATGGTGATACATGGCTATACATGGTGATACATGGCTATACATGGCTATACATGGTTATACATGGTGATACATGGCTATACATGGCTATACATGGTCAGGAGCTTATTGTAATAAGCTCCTGACATGGTAATACATGGTGATACACGGCTATACATGGCTATACATGGCTATACATGGTAATACATGGTGACACAAGGCTATAAATGGTTATATATGGCTATACATGGTGATACATGGCTTTACATAGATATACATAATAATAATAATAATAATAATAATAATAATAATAATAATAATAATAAATAATCACTTTATTTAAGTGTCAAGGTATTTAGCGCACGAGCGCTAATTGGGGACACTAAATAAAGAAACAAATATTCAAAATAGAACATAACATTTTAAAAACCCCAACTGGGTGAGGCAAACCAGGTGTTATACATGGTGATACATGGCTATACATGGTAATATATGGTAATGAGTTATATAAGTTAGGTACACTATAATAACCATATATGAAGTACCTACCTCAGCCTAGCTGAAACTGCTGACCAGGCACTCTGGCACTCAGTGTGTTCGTTTTCAAGGAAATTCCATCCCAAAAGGATGGGACTTGTGAACTCTAAGGGCCATGAAAAAAAACGCGGTGTTAGAGCAAGAAGCAGAACAACAAGACCATGGAGAAGCCAGCCAAGACCGTGAGCTGCCACAGCGAAAACCGTGGATTGACAAAGGTAATGTAGAACCACAGCGAGAGGTCAGTTGTAAAGGTTTGGCAATTTTAGATGCAGAGAACTACAGTGGCTTCAAGGATTTGGATGTAAATTTAGCCAAGCTGCATTTTGAACATGAACTACCACCAGGCTATAGCATTGTTAAACGAATTGGACATGGAGCCTTTGGGTGCTGCTTTCTAGTTGAGAAACAAACTGATTCGGTGAATTTTGGTCCCACGAGACGCCTAATGAGATTACCTGATACTAGACAGGGCTCTACTGGAGATCTAGCCTCTGTAGCCTCGATTGACAACCCCGGACTCGAGAGAGCGGCGGAAATCGAGCCTACTGGATATCAGGTTGTCTTGAAAGTAGTTCGAGGTTTGATCAACCCAAGACGCCCAGTACTCTTTTATAAAGCGTGCTCACTATACACTATTATGATAACCTTTAAAGCTCTTCCTTTGATTATTAAAAATCTTAAGTTCATCTTAGGTATGCTCAAGTGTCTCCATACTGAGCATGCAGAAGTCCACGGTGACCTAAATCCTGGCAACATGATGTACATTGTCAAAGACGTATCATTACCAATGTGGCATTCATGCAATAAGTATGATACCCATTATCAAAAGACACAGGGTCATGTTTTAAAAGCCTTTATAGACCATTGGTTTTCAATGAACACAAGAGAACAGAATGCATGTATTATTGATGCTGACATTGGTGGAGAGATTGGAGAACCTAAGATTGTTGTGAATCATCTGCACCATGACCCACGAAACTCTACCTGGCAGGTGTCAGATGATTTGATTGGACTTATGAACTGGATAATTATAAAAACTGGCCATCATGTACAGAGCCATGCCACTCGTGGGATTGTGTATGACATCACTCTTGAGTCTTTGCAGCACCTGCATGCTCACATCATCAGTTTATATGAACAATTAGATAAGCTTTTTATCTTTCAACATTTACTTGCCCCACAGGAACCATTTAAGTTACAGCTAAGTCCTGGTAAGTGTTATCTGGATGAGCTGCTGGAGGGCAACTTCTTGAACTTTAAGTCTTTCAAAGGGTCTTATTCACTTGCTTCAAACACAGCTACAGTTACTTCCTGTGTGAAGTTGGAGGTCTTGGAGGTTACAAATGCAGTACCAGTGACACCAGAAGACCTTCAACATATGTTTTCAAAGATTGCCCTTCACCATATGTCCTACAAGATTGCATCAGATAAGTATTTGTCCACCTTGAATATGGTACTCAATCTGCTCACCAGTCTCCTGGGGGGTGTTGTGTTTGTGGTTCTTGACAAGAAATACAAGGATGACCTGCAAATATTATCATTAGACAATGGACTTCTCACCGGATTGTGTCGATGTAAGGCTTACAGTGTACATGAGCCATTGTTTATGCACCTCCTGCATGCCTTTTGCACACCCAGTGAGACAGATTGCTGGTCACAGTCAATTCTTGAAAAGCTTGCAGCAAATTTTGGAGACAGATCACTGGAAATGTCACCAGAACTTTCAGCGTTGAGGATGCAACCAAAAGATGGTGCATTTGTGCTTTCATGTAGCGGCACAGTATTAGCAGCTGCAGCACACCTCAAGTTCCTTCCACAGCAACATCAACTTTGCAAAGCTGACGGGACGTGTTTTGGCACTCGCCATGCTGCTGCGCTAGCCACTGCTGAGTGGATGAGACTTGAGGGTGTCATTGGCACTGTCTTTGTAAGATCTGATGCAGGTGGGGTTCATGTTATATTTCCACATGGGCAGACATCGCCAGAGTCCAAAGAGCAAGAGTTTCCGTGGATTGCCAGCGATGGGCAAAAATTACCTCAGGTGCTTTTCATCAAAGGATGAAAGAAAAAGGGAGCTAAACAAACAGAAAGGGAAACACTGCAGCAATAAAAGTAATAGAGGGACAAGAAGAACAGAAAATTCATAAACTATCTGATGTATTTCTTTTTAGAAATATGCACTCTTTATAGCTTACAGCCAATTTTAGTGCAGAGTATAGAAGTAGTAAGGCACAGCGGTTTACCACATGGCTGCCATTTCCAAAGGGATTCCCCAATGATGTGGTCTAACTGGTCATGTGCAAGAATGGAAAGTTCAAACTGATGACATCACACACTCCATTCTGATGCTGTCGCAAGGAATCTGTGTGGGGGAGAGGTCCCTCCATAATCCCCCATGTTGATGACGTGATGGAATCCCCATGTTGGTGTGAAAAAAAAAAAAAAAACAAGTGGATTGCAAAGGTTTTTTTTTAATTTCAAAAAATTGAGAAGTACAAAGTTTTGAAAAAAAAAACATTTTTTTGTTCATGACCACACCCAATCGTTCCATTCAATCTGTCTGGAGTGGTGGTGTTGTGCATCCAGCTGCCTCCCTTTTTCTTTTAGTCAGTCAATGGGTGGGTGCGGGGAGGGGAGGGGGGTGGATCTTTGGATGAAGTGAGGGTTGCCCATTGGATAGCTTGCCAGAATTAAACTCTTCAATGTCTATGATCTGACCATTCCAATGAAAATAAGTCACTTTTCACATTTGGTTCTTCATGCACGTGTCAGTGCAACAAATGATCTGTTTTCCCCGTCTTGTAAAGAAGGGCCCTTGGATGCAAAATAGCATGGTATTGTTGTTGTGGCAGATGATAAAATGCCGATGTTCTTTCTTGCAACAATCTTCCACTACAGGAATGAGACATCGAGCTTCTTTAACTCTGTTAGTTCCGTACAGGTATCAAGTGTTGTCTGGCCTCATTGTCCGTTTTTGTTTTGACTGGACGTACGAGTTTTAAAAGTGGCTAGAATTTTATTTAAGCAACATTTGAACGGATTTGTTTATGTAACGTAATTATCTATATTTTACTTTTCTATTAACTCTGTACAGTTTATATTTTCATGCTAAATATTTTATTTTAATTGTAACAGGACCCCATTGATAACAGTGCTTTTTATCTTGTTAATGCACGCATGCGCAAACAAGATATAGGTATGAGTATAGAAAGAGATGTAAAAAAAAATGGATTTCTTTGAGTTGGTAACTTTTGCCAGGGGGTTACTTCTTTATACAAGCTATATAAGGGCATTAAGGATATGGTTGGTAATACCAGTTAGGATTTCAAGAAGGGCGCCGCACACCACCACAGAAATTTTTGGGGAGTACCCCGGACCTATTGTTAATTTCCCTAGGGTATTGGCATGTCATAATTTTCATGTTACCTATCAATAGCCTGTGACAGCCGCCTCCTCCCCTCAGAAAAAAATCGGGGAGATTTTTCTGAGGGGAGGAGGCGGCTGTCACAGGCTACCTATCAATCATTCAAATTTGTTTTTAAGTGGATGTGTCCGAGATGGCTTAATTGATCTTCATAGGTTCAAGAAATATGTTTTTCTTGTCAATCATTTGTCATAAAGCCATAGGTGCTCAGTAGGGTAAAAAGGGTCACATGTATGTTGTTGGTAAACGCAGTTTGAGAATTTCACGGTGTATTAATTTTTTAAAATGAATGCAGACGTTTTGAGGAAGATAAATCGCACGGGAAAGTTTGTGTTTTGATATGAGCGATAATATAATAAGTTGAGCTATAATCAATTCAGCGAAATATAATATCAAAGTTATTGAACTCTGTTGAGAGATTGGACAGATTGTAAAGTATAAATAGCTTGTGTCACGTTCAATTCTCGCTCAGAGCGCAGAGCAAATTTTCGTGTTTAGTTAAATATACGTATTGCATTCGTTTACCAGTAAAAATTTTGTTCCTGAACTGTTTTTGTAGAACACCATTGCCACCTAGAACATGAGTGACATTAGTAAACGCTTCACTTTTAGTCACCACAGTTGCTACATTGTATTAATTTGATGTATTTTGAAGTTCACAAAACCATCACATGGCTGGCTTATTGCTTGGTTTGGTTTAAGAAGAAAGAAATACTTTGCATGTGGCAGATTTTTATAAAATTTGGTTCTTGGCAGACTTAAAACATTGTACATGAATGTGGGAGAAAAAACCATTGTTTGGTTTTGTATAACTTTACCTGTATTCAAGGAAAGTATTTTTTTAACGCTATATATCTTGTTTAAATAGACATTAAGGAATAAAAATCAGTGAGAAAAGTTTAACGCAACGTTTCAATGTAGCTGTTGTGGTTCAATTTTATCCTTGGTTCAAATTTTATTTTTCTTTGTTTAAAACTCATTATCATTCATTACCATAGCCAAAAACAAAGGAAAATAAAATTTGAACCAAGGATAAAATTGAACCACAAGATAGCTATGGTGTAATTGTGTCACACAAGATATACATTTAAGAATAGAAATCAGTGAAAAACATTTAACACAACGTTTCAATGTCACCATTTTCAAGTGAAAAAATAAAAAAAAATAAAGTTGACTGTTATACTTACACCACTTATATTAGGGCAGTTTGAATTTTTTATTTGCAGGGCAGAATGGAACTTGCAAGGCGCTTTTTTTCCCTCTAACTCTGCTTTTTCCTCCAGGATTGCTTTCCACTTGTTGTTTTTAGCTGCCTGCTGCTTCTCTGCTTCCTGCTCTTCAAGACAGGCAAGGTAACGTTGTCTCCCTCCACAGGCTGCTGTGAGAAGATCCCTGCAAACTACCAACTGACTCAACTCTCCAATTCTGAGAATGTGGTCATGAATTGTACGCTGGGCATTAAAAGTCTGTTATTTCATGCGTCTCAATCATGACATGGCAGTTTACTGAAAAACTTCTTTCCACACCTGCTTGCCCATGGGAAAGCTTGGACAGTGAGCTGACAGTCTATCTATCTTGAAGCTGAATTCCTCAAAGGCTAACCTCTCAACCTTAATAGCTCGATCAACAAACCCGGGTGTTTCTTGGTGTTGCGGAAGCCATTGCTGCTTAGCTTTTGTGTTGTGGTGTGGGTGTTGTTCAGTGTCTTTTGAATCTTTTGTTTTACGTCATTTGGTGATCACACCATCCGCAACACCAAGAAACTACCACAAACCCAGAGTACTGCGAAACTAAAAACACAATCACGCATGTCCATTCTCAGTCTTGCATTGAATTTTTGACAGAGCTCCTTCCTGCTGCATTGGGCAAGATGCTAACTAACGCATGTAGCACAGTACTACACAACAATTACAAGCTTGTTGTACCACAGATAAAGTATTTCTCATCCATTAAGACATTTTACCTACGCCACTGTACAACTATAAAAGATCCATTCCTGTCAGAAAATATCTTACATGCTTAAGAAATCAGCAAAAAAGCCTACAAAGAAACATAACATTTGTCAACATAAGTACACAGGATCGAAAATACACCATTGTGATGTGCTAAACTAAACAAGCCAATGAAAAGATAGAACATTTTATCCTCCCCAAGCACTCAAATATTAGTGGCTAACATTCTACAACGTCAAATCATTCTACAAGACCTTTCTACATGGAAGCAACTGATGAGTTTCACCGAAGAACCGAAAGACTACAAAAGTAACCACTTGCATCTGTAAAAATTACAAAACAGCTAACATGCTGGAGATTCAAATATTTCAAGCCGGATGCAATGACGCCATAGGCCTGACAATGGAGGTACTGCTTAGCTCCGAGAAACACGTCAAGTTAAACGCAGAATAAACTCTGACGAGCTAAAAACAGTAATTATTGCAAGATGCCACGATTCCAATATGGACCATGACTATCGCATAAGACTTGGATCCAAGACTCGTTTAGCCGTGATGAAGAAACACTATCTCGCAAGTTATGCTAGGCGCAGACTTGCGCTCACATAAAATCACGGACTGAAAAATGAACTGATCCTAAGCAGCGACAAATTCCTACCTAAGCGGCTACTACTGAACTTGCAACAGTTTCAAATGAGCCAAAGAAACTCCATTGTTATGCTAAGAGCTAGCAAACAAACGGCATAACTAAATATTATAAACGGCTCTGGAAAGCGCAAATTCCTCCTTTCAGTGTCACAGCTAGAGATTTTTTCCCTAAGATCAAAGAATTGACAACATTTAGAACAGGCCTGTTATATATTTATTTTGATCTAAATGGAAACATCTCTCAAGCAAGTACTTGGGGTAGACCGGTTCTAAAGCTGGGCTAACTGAAATGCTTTTAGCGACGAGCAGGATTCGTGCTAGGCCTGTCACCTTTTATAACAATTAACTCAACTCGGCTAAATCACGGACAAGAAAAATCGACATCGAAAAACGTTTTTCGACTTTCTTATCAGAACGCCATGTAGATTCCATCAAGCAAATAAAAAATTGCTGGTTTGCACGTGACGTCACGACGGCCATGTTGGTGGTCAAGAACAAAAGCGTTTCTCTCCGCTGGGAACTAAACTCTATTTTCATGCAAATTCTGCGACAAAAATTGTATTGTATTGACCACCAACATGGCCGCCTTGTCACGTGGTTGCAAATCAAGAATATCTGTCATATACACTTTAAGGGACCACTTAATACGAGTTCGACTGTAGTATTAACAGTAACTGGCTATATATACGGCTGGCAACTACAGTTGAGAGGACTGCAGGCTACTAAAGTGAAAGCTACTGCACAGTACTTTACTGTATATTCTTTTATTATAACACTGTTTATTTTGCTGTATAATGTTCTAACTTTTGACTCTATAGTTGAAATCTTAGAGTACAGCCATTCAAATGAAAACTATTGACGAGCAGTACTTTTTTGTGGTACATACTGTTTCTTTTTCAGGATTTTAAATAGCAATATTTTCTATGTTCTGTTAGCTTTAAGCAGGGACAAACTTCAGGGTAAAAACATTAATGCTGTTAGCAAGCCTAAGACTTAGTCCCTTTCTGCCCTCTAAGAAGCAGCCATTCTCTCGATAGTCTTCTTATAATGTGACTCCAGCTCTTGATAGACCTGATCAAGGTGTTGCATTCGCTCATGCTGTGTCTGTAGTGTTCCTGTGGCACTTAGTTCCTCAGGTTTCAACAAAAGCTTTAGTTTTTCCATATCTGCTTTCTCTTTCTGAAAATGAATAATTAAATACCAGTATAATATATCTTATTGACCAAGGTCACCAAGCGTGAGGGCCAGACTGAGAGAATATCTGTCTTGACAGTACGGATCGAGCGCAGTGAGGTCCGTACAAAAAAGACCGAGGGCCGATATTCTCCTAGTACGGTCCCAAGCAAGCTTGGTTATAATAAGAGATTTATTACACGACTCCTGCCAGCGGGAGGATCGCGCGGGATCATTCGGGACAAACCTCGGTCCAATACTTAGAGAATGTTGAACCGGCAATCGAGCATTTTGATTGGTTGATTTTAGTTATTTGCCCTCTGACTGACTTAGTCGTGTAATAAATCATGAATATACAACAAAAGTTTTTGAGACGGCTCCAACCCCCCACTGGGTGTTCTTCGGAAATTTTTGAATGTCTCAGCAGTAGGCGACATAAATGGAGTATAATAGCAGAACCAAGTGGAAAATAAGTGGAAACTAAGTGGCCAATTATATCCTGTAGGTGACAGAATCACTGGCTGCCCTCACATGTATGAGAGGGCCGTGATTCCCCATAGTTTTATAGCCACATTTGCACTGATGTAAGCCATTTGTAAATAAAATAATAAATAAATGATAAATTGGAATTTCAGTGGAATCCATGAGGTGGCTCTTACTTCCACTGTTTCCGGATCGCAAATGTGCGCAAGCTCACATGAAAATGTGTATTTTTCCAAAGTTGTCAGCAAAACCAAAAAAAATCAAAATTAGATCTGCTGGACTAAATAGGAGGTAGGAAGTTAAGCTTGCCCAGCCCTGAAATATCTTGAATGTATACATTAAAATACCTGGAAAGGAATATTGAGTCTTTTTTTCACTTCAAGCCTGTAAGCTTTGTACTCCTCAGCATTAGTAAGATCTGTCACACGGAGACGCAGGATTTCATAAACCCTCCTACACTGAATCTAAAAGGAACGAGTCACATCAGTTATGAGTCAGCCAACAAGAAGCGACCACAAGGAGGTCAAGGTGAGAAAAAAATAAAAACCGAAGATTAAAAATGACCTTTAGTCAAGATGTATTTAAGTTAAATATATTGTTTGGTATGGGATGATTAGCCCCTGTAAGCTAATGCATGGTTTAAGGCCCGGTTCAAACGTCGAACTTTACATGTGCCGAATCTAATGCAAATGAGCAAAATCTATTGTTCTTGCTCATTTGCATTACATTCGGCACATGTGAAGTTCGACGTTTGAACCAGGCCTAAGTTACAAATTTAAATTCAGTTCTTTACATTGTTACAAAAAGCTTTGGTAAGCTTATAGGCATGCTTATGTGGCTTCAAATTACACTTCAACAATGTGGAAGATGAAATAGCCAAAAGCAATTGTTTGGTGCACAACATGCTATTTACAAGACAACTTAAACCTAGCGTTAATGTGCAATCAGGTTCAGTTTGTGCTAAAGTTTACTAATGTGTAACTTTCACATTCTTTATTCACTTATTTAGCTGATGCTAATACTTCTTATTCTGTATTAAGACATGTTACATATAAACAGTGACTATGCACTTCTTGTTCTTGTTCTTTTTCCCACTCTTTTCTGATCCCCCGCCAATCTTAGTTACAACTTACCTTGTTGATTTTTAGTTCTTCACGAGCCTGTTGTACCATTTTATCACTGA
The DNA here is from genome assembly GCA_022457155.1 of Cladopsammia gracilis. Classification (NCBI taxonomy): domain Eukaryota; kingdom Metazoa; phylum Cnidaria; class Anthozoa; order Scleractinia; family Dendrophylliidae; genus Cladopsammia; species Cladopsammia gracilis. Next base: position 314,187 of record JAJGOT010000467.1, on the reverse strand, counting down.
AGCCACTACGAAGATGTTCTGGTGCAAATGCTGAGAGCTTACTGCAGTCTAAAGCATCTATATAGTCCCGCAACCTTATAAAGTCATATGAAGGATCCTCCACTGTTAGAAAGAAGTTACAAAGAAATTTTGTGCAATGCTCAACTACTCTTGACTATTGCAAAAAATTTCAAATGGCCAGTTCAAATAATTATCATTGCATTTTTATTGTGCAAAGTGAAGCTTAATTTACATGTAAACTTCAAGGCCTGGTTTCTGCCACCATGTTCAGTGCTCAACCTTAACTTTTTAATTTCCTAGTCCTTGGGCTAGTGAGGTTTAAAATTTACTAGCCAACAGGCATCACCTGGTAGCCAAGCCTTAGGCTCGAGCTTTCGGTTGCGCGCCGCGCTCACCGAGCTCAACTTGTAGGCAAGTCTACAAACACCAGAATTATCTGATTGTCTGAATACTAATGAATTGATGTTCTACTTTTTATGTTTGATTTATTGGTGAGATTATTACTGTACAATCATGCGGAGCTTGTTGAGCCCCACTAGTGTTCAGTCTTCCCAGCACTCTTTTGCTGGAGTCGGCCATGGAGTTATCGATTGTAAAATGCGAGAAAACTTTCTTTCTTTCTTTTTCTTTCTCTTTAGCGATCAACTAAATATTTTCTTATTTATCTTTTTAAAACCTCTTCTAACGCGACTAGCCCAGTGGCTAGTAGTCCTAAAATTTTACTAGCCCATACCCAATTTTTACCAGCCCTGGGCTAGTGGACTACCTCTAAGGTCGAGCACTGATGTTGCTACCTTACATAACCCTTCCATTCCCAGAGTCAGTTATGGAGACATGAAATGTCGTTCTAACTTTTGAGCCTGTCATCAAAATCCTATGGTGTGAGCATTCAAATGGAATCTCTTTGGCCATATGGTACCACTTGTTTTTGAAATATTTTTCAAAATAAAAGTTCGGATTTTATATGAAATGTTTCTCTTTGGAGTTGGGTTGATGAGAAACTTAGTGGTACATAATGTAGACTTCTACACCAGACACTGCAATGGGGGGACACTGACAGGGATGGACAAGCAACTGATCATAATTTTACTGTTGTAGTTTTATGCCACAGAAACAGGGTAAATGCTGATCTGGTTGTGTGCTGGGGCGGATCTAGGGGGGTTCAGCGGGTTCGATCGATCCCCCTAAATTAAACAGCTAACTTCAAAAACTTGTACAAATATAAAATAAATACAGAATGGCATTTTAAATTTCAAAAATGAGATATTAAAACGCGCTGACTTGGCCTCAGAATGGTGGAAATCACTTTTCAGAGGACTTGAAATTTCAATGTCCCCGGGACCCCACTACAGGGGCACGCCTTCGGTGGTCCCCTTAATCGAACCCCTTCTGCTAAAATCCTGGATCCGCCCCAGGTGTGGTCCATTTGTGGTTTGTATGCAACTTATATTAATTTTCTTAACTTATATAAATTAGCTTTTATCAAGATCATAATACCTGTAATGTCTAATACTTGTGGATCCTTGATGTAGAATTTATCAACAGTATGGAGCAACTGGGCTAGTGAAATAATAAACAAACAAACAAGTACAATACACAGGTGTAATTGAAGGGCTCCGGGTAAAAACGTCCTAAGTACCTTGTTGGAAAATTTTCACTGAAATATTGGATTTTTGGCCTCAACAGGGACTCGCTTGCTAAAAATTATGACTGGATCATGTGAATGTGACTGAAAGGATAATTTCAACCAGGTCAACAAATCTTCTATCATCGAACAGAATAAAATTTTATCTTGGAAAGATACATAGGGTGTCCTAGGCCCAAAACATGTTCTCCAAGATGTGGATTTCTTCCCCATTTTGGATCTGTTGTAAGTACCTTAACAATAATAAATCATTAATTTGACAAAACTGTGCTTTAAAAAGGCCTTGAAAACATACAATTTTAGTGAAAGTTGCCAAAAACATACTTAGGATGTTCTTGCCGGGAGCCCTTCAATTGTCAATTTCTAAAAACATTAGGTATGGTTGAACTTGAACAGGACAAACACTGTTAACAGTACTAACCTCCATGTCCTTGTTTTTGAAAAGGAGGAAGAATCAACATCTGACTGAAAACAAAATTGCAATTTAATTCTTTATAATTCTTTATAATTCTTTATTATTCTTTACAATTTTTTTTGCACATGCTAAATAAATAATATTAACTGAATGTAAACAAGAGGGGGAGAATTCTAATAAAACAAATATTATTATTATTATTATTTAATTATTATTATTATTATTATTATTATTATTATTATTATTATTATTATTATTATTAAAAGTATTTTTAAATTCTCCCTTGAGTGTTTGTGTCTACCTGGTTATGTGGGTACAAAAATTAAGCAGCCATTTCAATCACCTTAATAAAAGATTTAGCTTACTAATAATAAATATTATTAACTCGTGTAAAACATGAAGCCTTCATCAGCCACATGTACCTCTGAAAAAAAAAAACAGAAAATAGAGTATGTGCCTTCACCAGGGATCGATCCAGTGACCATCATCAAGTGACCTTTGCAATCCGAAGTCTTACCGCTTCACAAACTCATAGCTGCTTGTGAGTTGTTCCAAGTCTTAAGCTTTTGTTATGCTGTTCTATTGAACAATAAACCTGGGCCCAAATCTGTTTGGACACAGAGCAACTACTTTTCAGTTCAGAATCTTTTATTGAGGAGAGCTTTTCAAATTCAAAAGTTGGCTCATAGGAGCCTTAGTTTGATATTTATGTTAGGTGGAATCCTAAGCCATGTTTACATTTTAGGTGATCTAAAACCACGACGGTTATCCACAATCAACCAGTGTGCACAGATCCCCTCCCTCCCCTCCCCTCCCCTTATCAATTTAACAAGTATACCTTATGCGTGGTCTTATCTTGTCAGGGTATGCATAATACTGATAAACTGTCATATATCCCACTATACTGTAGTGTGTGTTGCCAGCTTCTTTTCTCTTCTCAAATCTATACGAAAAAATATTAATAGTATAGTGAAAAAACAAAAGCAGAAAAACAAATTTCACAGTAAATTAGTTTTCATATAATAATTACATGTAAACAAGATATTTTTTTAAATTGAAATTTAATTTACTGAAGTTTTTATACATGTACTTACAAAAGAAAGTATCGCCACCTTTCATCATCTGAATCTAAAAGACACAAATATGTCATAAAACTTTTTATTATAAGCAAGCCAACTGTTTGGAAGTAGAGGGTTACTGTGCGAATCCAAAAACCATGAACACTTTGATTTGATTTTGACATTTCCCATTGTGCAGGAACCAATCAGAAGCGACTCGAAACCGCAAGATCTACGAAACCCAAACAAACAGTTTGTGAACCAAACAAACTGTAATCAGTACTCACTTTTGAGCATAGTAGCTGATAGATCGTCTCAATATTTGAAGCAGCAAACTTCTGTTCTCTTTTGCAGTTACACCTTGTAAAATTTAATTTTTTTGTTTTTTCTGCTTTCGCTGTTGATTGGTTTGCAAATGAGTCTTCTTCTCAACGGTCATGCCAAGCCGTACAAAGCTCTCCCCCATGTTCGTTGAGAAAAACTCGCCCAAACGGCCAAGGTTCGATTCGGAAGTTAAGAAATTTAAAGCCTATATAAGCAAATGAAAAAAACAAACAAACAGCGGGTCAGGTTTTCAAACTTTATTAAGATTCAGTGCAGGTGGCGATTATTTTTCGATCCACAGAATCCCTCATCTGGTGACCTGTGATTATCAGATATCATCAAATATTCTCGCCTTCAAATTTTGCAAGCTATTTTTGTTAGTTAGTTTTAATTATCTTTGAAAAGCCCCTTTGAGGAAAGGTAATAATGTATTTTTTTTTTTTGTATTGCAATTAGCCACACACGGCAAAGCAGCTAGCTGCTGATCAGCAAGAGATCAAAGCAAAAGAAATGTTGTGTTGTAGCTGTAAAACTTACCATGCTGGGAATAAAAGTTGATAAGTTTACGGCAAGTTAGCGGTACTGTAGTTACATATTTGCATGCTAACACTTTCGATCTTTCAATCGCCGAAACAGCCGATTTTGTCCTCGCTCAGTAGCTTTTTCGAAACTTCACTTTTTCCAGGGAAACTAATCCTCAGGAATTGTCATGTGTAATTGTCTGGCTTTTTCGCTAAATGTTTTTGTGATATTTCCGCGATGGACAAGTGTTGTAATCAACACTGACAAACCAATAAACGCGACAACTGAGCATGAGGCAAACGTATAACTAAATGTCTGTCTGGTTTTAAGCTGTTACAGTAAAATCGCTCAGATTTCTACTTCATTTACAAAGACAAAAGGTAAACTAGCAATAAAAAAACTACAGCGAGGCGGTGACGATTCTTTTGCAAGGAAACAGAGCGGTCTGAAAAGTACGGAATGCTTGTCATCTCGTTTAGGGGTATAAAGGTATTAGGGTGGTACATGTATACAAAGAATTAGAAAAAGAAACTTTTAAAATCTATTCATAGAAAAAAGTATTTGATGACAAAGTCTAAATTATCGTCATTAAAGTCACTATAACTCTTGTTTTTCAGTTTTCTTTAGAATGGCATAATTTTGAGGGGTAAAATAAAGCTTAATCCATACTCAGATTGGTCTCCTTTACGGGTTTAATTCAAAATTTTCAACAGGCATCTCTAAACTTTCACATGAAAGTCCCCCCGAGGTCCACAAGGCAGAGTGAAGGAGTTGACTGTTTTTATGATGGTATCACTTGACAAGATGCAAGTGCATACATTTGCTAACTAACAGAAGAACAAAAATAGACCATGTCACAATAAATTAGAAACTTTTGATAATAATCTGATACTGTAGCTAAAATCCATTGACATTTAATGCTGGACAGAGCAACTTTAAATTAATAGAATGGCCAAGTTTAAGAGTCAGATAAGATAGGTACAGTTCCACAGAGATAGAAAATCTTGTTAATAGACATTTACAGTGACTATGGCAAAGGCCAATTTAGAAACATTCATGACTTTCTATAACTAAACAGTGCCTAAAACAGCTTTGTGTGCTTGGAGGATCAACAGCACAATCCTTTTTATTTACCTATATAAGATGATGCATCAATGAACCACATCAGGAACGTCTGGAGTCTTTCATGATAATCACCGAGTCTTGGAGTCGTCACATCTGCCTGGCAAATTGATGTTCAATATTGGAATTAACTACTGGTACATGTAGCTTAGGCTGAGGAATAACAGCCATTTTCAGATACAGTGTACAGTAAAGAAACATGTAGTAAAAACCTGCATGATTGAAAGAACCTAGTGGATTAAACGAGCCACATGTATGTTACCATGTTTAGTGTTACTTTAAAAGCCAAAATACATCTTTATATCAGTCAAACCCAAAAATAAGGGTTCAGTTTTGCTTAAAATATTATTATTCTACTAGTGCTCTAGGAGTAAAAATTAGTGCCTTGTGCTGCAGATGGCCAGGATGAAAATGGATCGCATCTTGAAAAAAATGGGCCAATTTTCTCGCTAAATCTTTAATTATGGTTTATTTTCTCTTTGAGAATTCACTTGATATCATTCTTTCTCTTAGAGTTCTATAAGCATTTTGTGTACCACAAAGGTTCTTAGTTTTAGTTTGGGGCAGTTTTGACCCAAAAACCTCAAAATCACCATGACATACTGTAGCTCCTTCAAGAACATGTAGGTGAAAATTTTGGCATACATACAAATACAAATCTCCATTGTTCAGAAAAAAAATTAAAGGACCTAGAGAATGGTGTGTATTTGCTTGGAGTTTAGTCTTACTCTTTAGACTTAAGTGTATGGTTCTTAAATATAAGGGCAAGACCACACCCATACAGACAGTTGTCGGACCTTTAGCAAGTATCTTTTCCTCTTAAGAAAATACTGTAAGAACCTATTTAGGATAACTTACAAGTATATGCAGGTTTTCACTGTAAAAGGGGAGAACCATTTGATTTTTTATAAGGGGAGAACCATTTGATTTCTCAAGCCAGGATTTTTACCTTGTAGATTTCATACTCAGCATTGTTGCTCTTGTAGGAATGAAGCACCTCTCCCATTGGTGTGAATTTGGCTTCCTCAGGAAGTTTTGCAATAAACTCATCTAAATTTGTCAGACACCCTGTGAAGAACAGTTTCTGATCTAAGTACATTAAACACAATGGCAGAGACCAGGCAGGGCATGTACATTTGTAGCTGGCCAGAAGCTAGGAAAATAATTATAGGCACTCTCGAAAATGCATGAATTTAATTGAACATGCAAGTTAAAAAAGAAAAAATCAAAATATGATATTCATCATAAAAACAACATTATCTTGACAGAAGATATCATATCTACAGACAGCTGAAATTAAAAAATATTTGACTACAAGTTAGTGTTAACTTCCTACTGGTAATTGTCTCAATTAGTTTTCACTGCAGTGACGACAAGAGGTAAACAACGATAATTTGAAGATAAAATTCCAGGGTGTTCATTAGGCATCGGAGATCGGAGAATTCTCCGCCAACTATGCAGAATTCTCCGCCAACTACGCAGAATTCTCCGGCTAAATTTCGATGACAATATGTAGCTATCTTCGCTCTTTCATAATATTCTCCTGTTACTTTACACTATTCTCCTGCTACTACAATTCTTAATGAAAACCCTGAAATTCTGCTTGGACTTTCTCCTCTTAAATGTTTTAGTTTATGTCTTCTACATGTATAAATGTGGATAAAGAAAAATAGTCAAGACCACAGAAACCAGTCCAGATCTAAGATCTGGATCAGTATGAATTGTACATGAAGTACTGCATTGCACACTGTATAAATGTTACGTAGTACTGCATTGTACACTGTACATATAGTACAGCATTGTACACTGTACATGAAGTACAGCATTGTACACTGTACATGAAGTACTGCATTGTACACTGTACATGAAGTACCGCAATGTACACTGTACATGAAGTACTGTATTGTACGCTGTACATGAAGTACAGCATTGTACACTGTACATGAAGTACTGCATTGTACACTGTACATGTACTTTCAAAGGCTTTGAATCAGAAAAACTCACCTGCGGGGTACTTTTCTGCAATAACACTCAAAACTGGGTCAGGCTACAAAAGGAAAAGGTCAGGAGAGGAATGTGTGAAATAGTTTGTCTTTAGGAGGGTAATGTGTCAAATATTTTGTAGCATTCTATTGAAAATGCAAAATTATGTCTTCACCCACCCCCCCCCCCCCCCCAAAAAAAAAAAAAAAAAAATTATATCCAGGCAGTTGTTCTAAACATTCATGGCAGTAACAATAACATCTATGGCATTTATAATAAAATCTCACCTCTACTCCAGCTACAATTTTGTTATTCACTTCTCCATCATGTTTCAACCCCATGTAGGTCAGCAGACTACCACTATGATAGTACAACTGAGAAGAAAATAATAATTCTAACCATAATTATTACACAGTCGACTAAGACAGAGGGCCAATAACTAAAATCAACCAATCAGAACGCACTGTTGCCAGTCCAATATTCTTAAAGAATTGGACTGGGCATTGTCCTAAAATAATGATCCTGCACGATCCTCCCACTGGCATGAGTCGTGTAATGAATCTCTTATTACCAAGCTTGCTCGGGACAATACTGGGAGAATATAAGCCTTCAGTCTTTGTTGTATAGAATACACTGTGCTCAGTCCATACTGTCAAGACCTCGGGATGACATTCTTCCCAATACGGCCCTCATACTTGGTCAATAAGTGATATTTATTATTGGGAGGGGGGGGGGGGGGGGGGGGGGGGCTACCCTTTGCAGTTTGCCATCTCACAAATGCTACTTTAATACAACAGCAGAAAAAATGATTTCTCAAGAGCTAATAACAAAGTCCTGCGGTGACTAAAAGTCTCTACTGATAACAAGAATTTACAGAGGTCCACACAGCATGTAAATAAAATGCGCTTGTTTTTTTTTGCTAGATCTCAAATGCTCTGTGACATGTAGATGCCCAAGCTAGACATCACTTGAAGTATAATAAAACAAAAATGAATAAGCAGGCACCATAGCAATCAGCCCTTTGCTGTAGTGGGAGCCTTTGCAATTAGTTTTATTCTCTACTGATGTTCTAGGCAGTAATGAATGGTGTCGGAGGTGGTATCTTAGCATTTATCAACTGCTTTCTTTCTTGTTTCTCGTCCATTTCTTTTCTCTCTCTTCAATTGTCACACAAATTTTTCAAATAAATCCTCAAAATGTTTCAACATTCTTAATGGTCTTTCTATTAATTATACAGTTATCTAATTCTTTTAGTTGCAGTCTGTCTGGCACAGTAGAAATGAAAGGCTGCTATGAGCCAACTTGTTTATACAAAATTCTCTCAAACGATTCTGCACACCTTCTGACCCTCCCCTTGCCTAGGTGTTTTTCTCCACTGACCCCACCCCCCCTGCATCTAACTCCCCACCCTCTCCTCCCTCCAGTATCCCCATGGGTAAGGTAGGTGACCATAACATATCGCGCATGCTCAATGTTCACCAACCCTCCCCTCTCCTGGGTGTTCTTCTCCACTGACCCCACCGCTACTCCCACCCCCCCCCCCCCCCCCCGCCAGCATCTAACTCCCCACCCTCTCCTTCCTCCAGTATCCCCATGGGTAAGGTAGGTGACCATAACATATCGCGCATGCTCAATGTTCACCAATCCTCCCCTCTCCTAGGTGTTCTTCTCCACTGACCCCACCCCCCCCTGCATCTAACTCCCCACCCTCTCCTTCCTCCAGTATCCCCATGGGTAAGGTAGGTGACCATCATCATCATCATCATCATCATCGCTTTATTTAAAAACACGGTATCCCATCATTAATTACAAAATGCTCTTCCAGAGAGCCGTGTATACTAAATATTCTCTATAAATACCTAAACATGTTAAAAATTTCTAATTAAAATTACAATACTAATGAATTTTTCTATGTTTACTTATAAGATTAACATATCATATCATAACCATAACATATCACGCATGCTCAATGTTCACTGACCCTCCCCTCTCCTAGGCATTTTTCTCCACTGATAATAAAGATCAAATAGCCCATCAACTTTTAATTAGCAGTTCTTTATTCAAATACCTTAGCACATTTTCCTGGGAAATAGCCGGAACAAGAATTGAAAAAGCCGAGTAAAGGTCCCGGTGTCCCTGCTCTAACAAAACCTTGTCCCACCCCCTAAGTCCGACTCCCCACCCTACCCTCTCTCCAATGCCATCCCCATGGGTCTGGCAGTTGACTAGATTACAGTATGTTCCAGGCTCAATGTTACAAGGGATCAAGTGAAATTTCTACCCAAATGCGACACATAAGCCATTCAACGTTCAACATATTCACAAATTAAGAATTAAAAACAGTGAACATCAGACTGTTGAGTAAACCTCATAATACTGTTAAGAACAAAAATTAATTTGAGTGATCTACCTGCACTTGCAAGTTGTTATATCCAAAAATGGTTTCGCTGCAGAGCAAGAAGAATAAAAAAAGTAAGTAATCACACAATCTATTAGAATACGGTGTTTAGACAGCACCATTACAGTGAAACCCAGTGTCTTACGACCACAGATATTATTCAGTCCAATTCTGGGAGATCCAAACCAATGCTGATGTGGTGACTCATATTCTTACTTGAAAATCCTTGTTAATCCACCCACCCCAGCCCATGACCACTTTTTATGGCCCTTAACAGGGTTCCATTGCACATTAAAAGCTACAAATATTATACATTGTAACTAACAGTTTATAATGGTTTGTTCCGACCTACACGGGGTGAGATTAAAATGAAAAAATCAGCTTGCACTTTGGACAGACAGTTTCTTTGGCTTACTAGCCCAGAGCTCTGAAGAGCTAGCCCAAAAGACATAGTAAATAATAATTTATTCAGGGTACGCAATTGTGAACAACTGGTCCACAATGTGACTAAAGAAAGGGCCCCACTGGGTCTGTGTGTTCTGCCGATATAGCTTAACATATGTAGCATACAAGAAACTAGTATTTGACAAACAATTTGAGTGCATTTTCTGGTGAGCAGATGTACTGGCACTAACACTGACGATAAGTTTAAAACCATACAACACGGATGTAGATTCAGTTTTTAACAGGCGAGGAATATAAAACTTTCAGACGGGTAAAAAAGAGAAAAACGTAGTCCTTTTAAAGCTGCACTTGACTTTTACCGCCGGAAAAAATGAAGTTCACAGCTGGGTAATTTCCCAGTTCCCGGCTATTATCTACATCCCTGTACAACAAACTGTTGAGCATAACGATGGGGAGAATACAGTCAACTCGTCAGCTGGCTTCTCGGCTAGCTTCAACATTTTCTTGAGAGGCTTGAAAGGATAAAGTTAAATTCTAGTGGCAGATAAATTCTAAAATCTTGATTGCTTACTCTTTAGCTGTAATTCAGTCTTTAATTCAAGTGAATCGATGGACTGTCATTTGAGTTATAAATTCTCAAAGGTAAGCATGAAGCATTATAACTTCGCTCAGACACCAAGTAACAAACCCATATATGAGTCATTGTGCAATTTCGCTTCACTTCAGACTGCTGAAATAATTTGTAGTGACAGATAATTCCGAAATCTTGATAGCCTACTCTTCAGCTGAAACTCAGTCTTTTATTGAAGTGAATAGATGGACTTTTATTTGAGTTATGAGCATAGAGAATTATCAGCACCATGTTCTTCACTTTGATTGGTTGCGATTTCTCTATTGTTACACCGGAAATGTTCCCTTACATTGAAAAAATCACACCGTCGTCAGCGGAACACAAAAATTGAGTATTGGCGACCAAAAATTTAGAACCTTGCACCAGGAAGTGACTTTTTAAAGTATTGTTGCTGCTTTCCAAGTATATTTAAGTTATGAATATAAAGAATCATGAAGGTGATAATCATTTAATTTTGACTGTTCACCTTTAATATTTTCTTACATTTTATCACATTTTTATTTTTCTTGCTTGTCTATTAGGCAAACTGCAATAAAAATACACTAACCCAACAGGTCGCTCCACTAGCCCCGGGTTATCGGACAGCGCTTTTGTCACACCCAGCTATTTTTCAGTTGGGTTTACATGTGGTAAATCCTCTAATAAGCCCTAGAGGATTTACGGTGAGTGAGAATTATTCACTTACTTGTCCCCAAAGAACTGATGTGAAAATGTTGGATGAAATTCTTTTTCCTTGTCAAATACATCATTCTCACATTGAACTGAAATGAAACAACAATACAGGCTAGACTGCACAAGAAATGAATGCAAGTGCACAAACATGTATGCATTTCTTTCCTATGGTGCTGTTTATTATGCAGTACAAGATAGTTCTAACTTCTGATTTGGTGGATGATATCCTGAAGTAATTCTAAAGTGTGACCAATTAAATAAAGGCTACATTAAGCAGTACTTATCTGTAGTGCTGTATAAAATGACAGGGGTGCTCATCGGAAAATTAAGAAAAACACCCTAAAAGGTACCAGAATCTTATTTGATAGGGCTAGCTCAAATATATTTTTACTCCTAAGTGGTACCAATTTTATACAACACAAGTCATATTCTGTTATATTTGTTCAGCTCAATACTCTAAAAGGTACTGCAATAATTCTAACCATGGTCAGCACCCTAAGCGGTACCAATCTACAAATTTTGACCCCTAAAAGATATGACGAGCATCCCCTGTCATTTTCATCCTGAAGTCTCCCCTTGGGTAAATAGCTTTCATTTGAATGGTCACACTTTAGGATTTCATCCACAAACTCAAACGATAACCACCTTGTACAGCATAATAAACAGCACCAAAAGAGAGTACTGCTCTACAGCTTTCATTTGAATGGTCACAAGTTTATAGAAGTACCGTGCTTCCCAGCTTTTGAGTCTGGATGAAATCCTACAGTGTGACAAGTGCAATTCAAATTGAGGTACTCAGTGCTAAGTACTTAGTTTCCTGTTCTACTACCTGTTCTGTTCATTATGATTTACAATTTGATACTGTAACTTTTGAGCCAGTGAATGAAATCCTAAAGTGTGACCATTCAAATGATAGCTACTCACATCAGTACATGTACATGTTAGCTAAAGCTTACTGTTCATTTTGCTGTGCGTGAAATATGCTTAAGATTTCTGTAATACAATCATTCATCAAATGAAATCTGTAATACTAAACTCATAACTTTGTTTCCCAACATTTTGCAATATGGAAGCGAAAGAGCTAAGATCATGAGCTTCTCAGTTCCCCAGTTCTTACCGAGTTTGAAGCGGACCGCTGTATTTGAATCACATTTGTAACGAGCAAGCGCCTGCTCCACCATAGGAACTAAAATGACAAGAACCAAAACATTAATCACATTAACACAGAGAAGAAATTTAGTTTTAGAATGATGTTCTTTTGCAATAAAATATCGCTAAATTTTGCAAACACAACTTACCATCCATGTTGGCACGGATGTTGGCACTTCGCGCGCTTTCCTGTCGAAATGGGAGAAACCGCATGCTCAAGATCTGAAGTTCGTCACGCTTTGTCACGCAATCTCTGGCATCACTCGTCTCCAGCTTCTCGCTGAAGAGAAAGAGAACCTTGCAAGGCAAGTCAGTCTTGAAAATAATTTTATATGGCTAAACTGTTCTCTGTAGAATATCCGGCCACTTATTTGCATTTCGTTAAATAAGAATGAATCCTTTTGTTTTCATATGACTCGTTCTGTAAAACGTTCAGGGATATGTAATCAACTGGCCGGGTATTCTAAAATCGCTCCTTTATACCGTTCAGACACGGGTGTCTGACTTTTTGAAGATGTGCATTTAGTCCTGAGTTCGATCGAGGGAAAACCCTATTTTTTTTTTTTTTGGCTTCAGTCCTTTTATGGTTTCTTTGTTGTTTGTTTGCTCCGACAATATCGCGGGCTCAAGAAAATCGAAAGCAACAAGGCGTCCCATAGCGGAAGTTTCAGACTCGATCATCGCGCGCAAGGTAGGAAACGTTTCTTGATCATTTGGTGTTTTGCTCGGTCTTTCATGCCTTATTTTTTTATCTTCTGCTTCCAGGTTGTGACTGCAAAGTCAAGGAAGGCAAAACCCATCAGCCAGTGAGACAAGTAAGAAAAACGCTTTAAATATTTATACCTTTTTTAAACGCGCGCCACGGTATCTGATGGTATTCTGTTTACGATCATTTTATATAGTTTCTCTAAACTTGAGTCTTAGAAAGACAGAATAAGCTTAGATGCTATTAAAATGAACAACGGAAACCATTCAGAGCGAAGGATTTTGATTTACCGGAATGATTTACAGTCTTAAATTATTGACGTGTTTTATTATTTGAAAAATAAATCGTTGTTGTTGTTGTAATTGACTTTTTAAAAGATTTTTCCAAAGGTGAGCGCTAATATGCTTCCGAAATGCCTATTTTTTTCGGTTTCCATAAGAAAAACTGTATAAAACAGACGTGCAGAATTTCTCAAACACACAAGGAAACATTTTTTGCAAGAACAGCAACTGTTAGGAGCGAGTACTGTGAGCTATTTCAGGAAAGGTTGTCATAGTCTTGGCTTGTACTTACGTCATATCCTGTCATCAAAATTCACTGGCATTAAAAAACAGATTTCGATCCAAAATGTTTATGGAATTGTAGAGAGAATTAAAACTACGTATCTTCGTGCTTGCTGATGATATTGCAACTGATGAGTTGCTTAGATATCCTATGCTTTATGTTTAGCATGATGTAATTTCAACGGAGCTCTCGCGGGCCGAAGGCTAGGCGGGGCGCTTAAATCCGGTTTGAAATTCCGGGTATAGAGTGTTTTCACTGACGTCATATCAAAATTTAGAAGCAATTTTCGATTCTAAAATGTTTATGGAATTGTAGAGAGTTTAAAACTACACATCTTGGCCAAATTTTGAGGCGCAAGAGCATTTCATTCAAGAGTTATAGGCGAATGAGTATAGACATTTTTAGTAAGAAATGTATGGAGCGGCCATCTTGGTGTCCCACTTAGGGACACCAACATGCATGGCGGCAAAAAATTTAAAGTCTTTAAAGTCTTAATAACACCAACAATCTCATCACAAAATATTGTATTCACTATAAGAGGTATGAAATCGGCTTATAAGCATCTATAATTCATTAATAACTTTCAACTAGTTCAATTTTGTTTATTTTCACGGCTTATCTAAAATAGCGTGACGAATTGCGTGACACATTTACAACCTTTATAAATCGAAAACGAAACATCGTTAAAACCTGAAACTTTTTGTGAAAGATTATAACACTGGTATCCAGATACCATGTTAGAAACAGCTTTGTAGGATGTATACTTTAGATTTATTAATTTTTATGATGTCATGTGAAAACACTCTATTCCGTGTGGCGAATATTTAATGGCACCAGGAGCCATAAATCAAAGCAAAACAAATGGCGGACTCGTTGCCTCTTTTACTTGCTTTGGAGTTGTTCGATGACTCTGAAGTTAAAACGAACCATATATTTTTTTTTCTTAACAGTACATTTTATTGAACAAAAAAAACCATGTTACAAAAATAAATATATATATATATATATATATATATATATATATAAAGTTACAAAGTGACGATGAAACAAAAGAAAAGAGGAATCATTACATAATGTGTACAGAGAAAGGGTATTGCTAACAGCAGGTAATTATCTTAAAATATACAAACATAATCAGGACATATTTCAGATGTTGTTTGGACTACGAAGTATACTAGCAAAATCAGAGATTATGGAGACGTGTTCGAAGGAATTTCCGGCGGAAATGAGCCCCTGAAAAAAGCAATAGGGGCGGCCATTTGGAAGAATGCGTGTAAGGCACAGGGAAACCAACACGAAATTCGAACGCGATCAAATTAGGATGAGGGGAGCATAACCACATCAAGTTAAAAGTCTATTTCAAGCTGAATAATGAACTTGGATATAAATTCAGATGTAACCACTTTCCTTTGCATGGTTCTGCATGCGTAGTGGTAATGTTTTGCATATAACAGAAGGAGACGCAAATCCTTTATCTGTTTTTTGTTGGTTAATGTTGATAGGTTGAGAAAAAACTGTAGCGGGGTGAGGCTGACGTTAGTTTTGTGTACGTTATTAAACCACTGAAAGGATTGTCGCATAGTTTCATACAAGACTGACATTCGAAGAATGCATGTTCAATAGAGTCGTTCTCACCGCACATTGAACATTTCACACAATCAATTATCCCAAAGCGTTGAGGGGCGGATCCAGGGGGGGTGAAATGGGTGAATTTTCACCCCCCTTTTCTGAGACCCTTTCTTTCTTTTTTCTAAAGTATTTCTCAAATAAATAATATTTTATTTCTCTGGTTCTATTGCATTTAAAATTTCACCCCCATTTCAAAATCCTGGATCCGCCCCTGGCGTTTGAGTTCTTTATTGGTGACTACTATTCTGTGGAGCAGTTTGAAATAAAATTGCCTTAACTTGTTATCCCGAGTAATTTTATACTCGTTTTGCATGTGGTACATCCACTTGTCAGCAACTTCAGGACAGTGTTTTCGCCATGATTTAATGGCGGTTGGTTCAATGTCGATTTTCTCTGCAAACAGTTTATAAAACTGTTTGCAGGAGGTTTTCTTTAAATTTCGAGCGATGTCTACAGCTAAATGGAAATCAAGATTTTCACCAATTGAGTTGAGATGCCCAAGGTCTCTATGAACTGATGCACCGCTTTTGAGATGTGCGGGAATAGCTGAGATGATCTGGTAGTATTGCAAAAAGTTGGCTTTGATGTTGTATTTGTCATTGAGTTCTTGTGGTGAAAGGTAATTGCATTGATCGTTCAGCAAATCTTGTATAAAAATAACGATATTAAGTTTTTCAGTGCAGCTAGCTGTTACAAGCGAAGGAAATTTTAAAAATCGAGTCGGCGACTACTTTGTGCTCGTGACTTATTGCATTCGTTTAAGTAATGGTCCTAGTAAGAACTAGGCAACCTAACGGCAAGGAATGCAGAAAGGTGTTAATTGTGATATTGTTGAAACCGTCCACCTCATTGGCTAAAACGTGAAAATCTACCATAACTTAACCAGGTAGTGCATTTATTTCTCTCTTGTTTACTAATTGGTTCCCTTTTAGTGAAAACTATTCTGAGTTTTAATGCAACCGAAATTCTATGTGGGAAACATGCAAAATTAGAAACCTTTCTTGGCCATTGTTTTGGAGTTTTAGATTGGATGAAATCTTGTAGCACAAAAGAAACATCGCTTTAAAATAAAGTTCCAGTACATTTTATTTAAAAAACATGTTGTCCATAGGTTGATGTATTCTCAGTAAGAATCAAAGGCTCCTAAGAGCCAACCCGTGAATAAGAAATGCTAACGCGTAAAACAATATTGCGGTAAGCTTATGTTTTCACACTGACACGATTCAATATTTCTTTAAAATTAAACGTAAGGATTTTTGACAAACACAAAAAGAAAAATACAGTACATCACTTTCATAATGTTGAGTCCGAAGGAAAAAAAAGAAGTTTGTCCTAAGCGAGACTTGAACCTCGGCCCTTTCGGCCTTTCCGTGCTTTAAACCACTCGGCCACCGTGATCACTGACTTAGAACAGGGTAAATTAATTACTTCAAGGTACATACGCAATCCTTTTAGATCGACTTTAATGTTGCATTAAAGACTCCAAATGCGAAACATCTTTAAGCTTATTGTTGTTTGTATTCGTTTACAAAAAATTAGTTATTGTTATCGCTGGATTTACGCTGTTCTTGTTACGAAATGCATTCGTAACAAAGCATTACGTCACTGAGTTTACAGGTGATGGAAGGACTGAGTGAGCGAGTGAGTAAACGAGTGAGTGAGCGAGTGCTCATTTGCATTCCAATTCAAAGGGGACAGACCGCAAATAAATGTGGCTACTAAATATATCTGAATTTCGTAACTGTTCATCAGTAGGATGCCCAAAATGCGTGCAATTCCACAATTGGTTTCGGCTCCATTAAATCCTATACCAATTGCAGAACATTTTAGGAGGAGCCACCCACAGTGTGAGCACAGTTACTGACAAGACATATCAGTTAGGAAAACAACGCAAAATAAATGTAGTACGTTAAATAACGAACTAAGCACACATGTCAACTAAACAAGCTAAGCACGCGCGCGACTCAAGGAAAACCGCGCGCGCGCGCACTAGCATTGACCTGAATAGAAGCAATATAGAAATTAAATAGGGGCGCTAGAATAATATAAAGGATCTGAAATAACAAAGGATACGGCGGTGTTTCTCAATTTTGGATTGCTAGTTTAATTTCTCGTAGTGTAGTGCCATATTTCTCAATGATAGCACTATGGCGTTTGAAGAATTTAGTAAATGATTTTCGAAGGAGTGAAGATTTGAACCCTTGGTGAAGGAGACGTGATGAAAGTCGGCGAAGTCTATGCATAAAATCCAACTTCGACGTGCAAATTCTAGCATATCTTACCAATTGAGATATATAAACACCATAAGCCGGATTGGCTGGAATGTTGCTGTCCATATGAGGGAAATTGACAATCCGAAATGAGAAGTCATTTCTGTCTCTGTTACCGATAACCCGTTCATTACGCATGCGCGTATTCACCGGTTAAAAACCTAAACAATCTTATGTGGCGAAAGCGAAATGCCGCGGAACAATAGAACATTGCCTAGTTCTTGCACGCATTGTTACTTAATACATAAGCTTATAAGCATTTCTGTCGTGCTTACCAGTCTTAGCTGTGGCCATTTCTGCTGTTGTACTAGCTATGTTACGTGAGCAATCATGCTTGAGTAAGAGCTGTAAGCTTTCGGTAAAAAACAAACACGCCGTGCACTGATATTGAGACGCCATCTTGACTATGCGGAGAAACTGGGCCGAGCAGGAATGTTCGAATGGAACGGTATTTTCCGGAATTTTTGGTTTAATGGAAAGCACCCTCTGTCTCAATGCGCCCGCGATTCTTCCCTCCTGAGTTCGATCGAGAAATAAAAACCTATTATTTGCTTCAGTCCTTTTATGGTTTAAATCAACTAAACTGCAGATATCGTGAACGATCTATAGCGTCAGGAGAAGAATGATATTGGCCATTCCTTGTTTCTCTCCCTTTGGCGCTGAAATCATGATCGGTGGTTAGGTTGAGTTGCTCTTTGGCCATGTGTCAGAATTGTTTGTGGCGTGACCGTGGTGCAATTTACCCTATCACAGCTCTTTCTAGAATGATTAGCGACATATATGAGATATGTGAAGTTACCGACTCTCATTATGTTCTAGCTATGGCACACTGATGAGGGCCAATAAGCCCGAAAAAACTGTCTGTGTCTGCTTTCTAGTTTTAAGCGCTGATCTAACATGATCATGTCAGGTTTGGCCGACCATAGTGCCATCTACATTACAAATTTAGTTTTAGCATGATACACTCGAACTGCATATTTTAGTTACTCTGATGAAAACTGCAGTTGCAGTCGAAAATTCAGTCTTTTAAAATTTTTTATCTAGATCAGCTTCAACGTTTTTATAAACACCTTTTATCATATATGGATACTGATCGCCCATCAAATATTTACAAATTTAATCTATGCCTTTCCATGTTGTTTGATCGGTCCTTGAATTGCGTGGTCTGTTGCTCCTCACTGTTTGTATTTGATCCAATGTGACGCAATAGATCGTTCACGGTATCTGCAGTTTAGTTGATCTTTTATGGTTTCTTTGTTCCGACTATATCGCGGGCTCAAAACATCAAATCGAAAGGATCGATCTATTCGACATTTTACTGCAGGTAGCCCAAGCTCAAGTGATGTTTACACGTAATTTGATAGTGAAATTAGGATTTGTATGGGGAAAATTCACTTCTGCACTTACCAGAAGTTAATAGAAAAACAAGAAACGAAAATAGCCAACAAATACTGGAGGATATTGGATATGGCCTGGGAGTAACGCCATAACCCACTTTAATGATAGTCAAAAAATGAACATAGCTACAGCAAAGGTAATTAAACTAAAACTGCATGTAATCGTACCAGGGTGGCCAGAAAAAACCTGCCCCAAAAAAACCCCGTAGGGAAAAAAGGAAAGAAATCTGGGACGGGCCAGGCACATCTTACGTCCCCCGCCAGGACCCTATATATTAAATAAATTACTCAAAATAC
>JAJGOT010000467.1:235000-290000 GCA_022457155.1 Cladopsammia gracilis | reverse complement strand
CTGAATTCCGTAATGTGGTTGGTGCATGAGATCTACCGCCCCCAGTCAGAGCCGCAGAGACCGTTCTGCAGTGGACACAAGCATTGCCACTACATGAATACCCAGTTGATTATAGACAATGAAGGACACATTCGATTCCTTCAAGCAGGCTTCTTAGGCAGCACCGCACGATGTCATTTCTTACAGATTGATGGAGCCCATCGGACCAGGACTCAACCTGGGCATCCCGCCGAATGCGGTGCTACTGACCGACTGAGGGTATCCTGATGGCGGCTCGTTATTAACACCCGTTCGAACAGGGCAGATGCATTTGCTGAATCCTAGAGAGGGGAGGCGTGCACGAAAATTCAACAGCACATTCAAATGTTTGCTGCGTAGCACTCACGTTGAATGATAATATTGAAATTTAGTTAAGATTGAGTGCTGAAAAAACTGTTACAAAGACAGGTCATTAGCGAAGAGAGGGGTAAAAGTAGAACATGTTATAAAGGAGGTAAAAGACTTTCAAAGCTGTAGGGCAGATCTGGAGGCATCCTCGCTGGCTAATGCCTGTTTGCGTCGAACTGGCAACACTTTTGGCCGATAGACGATTACGACTTTGATAAAAAAAAAACTGAGGAAAACAAAAACATATGTTACGGTTTAGTTTAATCTTATGGTTCAGTTTTCGTTTTCCTTTGCTCGAGTTTGAATATAACACTAGACTTAAATCACAAATTAGATTAAGGCTGGAATTTTGAGCCCCGACATGTTTATAGTCCTTTATTTCGTTTTTTTTTTACAGGCTGTTACTGGAATGCTTGAATTGTTACCTCTTGGTTTGAATTTGCATACGCTTCAGCAATGCTTCTGTGAGATTTTAATTAATTTTATAGCAAATAAAAAGTCAGCCGTCTCAATTCCCTTTGTTTTATTGTACACAGCTCATTAGAATATAACGCGGCTCATTAGCATATAAAATACGGGTTATACGAATTCACTCTGCTGTCTACTAAATTTCCTTGTTATTAAAAAGAGTGGCATCGCCTCCTTCCTCATAATTGTGTAGAGTCTTATGTTCATCAAAAGCAATGGGCCATTTCCGAGTTACGTTATGCCTCGTTGTCAAAGCGAGGCTACGTGCAAAACCTTTCATATGGAAATGAGTTTTATTTGCATTTGAATAAAACCTCATTTCCATATAAAAGGTTTTGCACCTAGCCTCGCTTTGACAACGAGGCGTGACGTAACTCGGAAATGGCCTATAAGTATATCTAATTAGCATATCTTTAGTTAGTATTTATGGCAATATTTTAATTCCATTTTTTTATTGTACTATATTATTTTTCTCGGTAAATTAGCATAATCTTGCTAGAGGCCTAATCAGCCTTATCAATCCGAGTTGAAATAAAGTTATCCTCATCATTATAGAAGTCTGGAAAGTGCGCAAGGTTTTTCACATCATATTTGTATCTGAGCAGAAAGTTAAGACCTACAACCCTGGCCAATACCTCTTGGGACACACTGAAATTACATGCAAAAATACGATTCCCTAATATATTCTTATCCTACTTTTCAGTATGCTTCTAAATATTGTTATCACGTGCTATTCCAGTCCTCCTCTCCCTCCCTACAGCAATGTTAATTGCCGTGAAAACAATTTGGTACCCGTGAGGTCAACATTGCACTAGGGGGGGGATGCTTAAAATTGCAGAGTTATTTCGGAAGTGTTCCAAAAGTATTGGCCAGGGTTGTAGCTTACCAAAAAAATGCTCGGGAACTGCTTTCCAACTGCTTTGACCATTAGACAGGAGTTTTCTAATCCATGCTAGTCTTAATGCTTTTACCATTATTTCGATATCAACCATCCGTATAGTAGGCCTCCTTTGCAATGATCCTGATAAACAGTGGTCCTCGTTTTTATTTTATCTCTCTTGTTATTCCAAAGGGAACGAAACAATTTATCGTTAACTAAAGGAAGTGTTTCACTAGGAACCGTTAAATTGGAGGCCGCATATATTAAGTTGGACAGTCCTTCTTTTAAAAATCATGATGTAAGCCATGTGAGGAAAAAACGTTGCAGATTTAAAAAGCACCATTGAGAACGAAGGAAGCTTTAAACATCCGCGATTAATTTTTCAATTTATCCTTCAATCAAATACTGCAGTTCTCGCTTTCGGAACCCTCAAGGGCAGCAGACGTGGGATCAAATTGAGGGTCTCGCTGAAAACAACACCAAGATAGTTAAGTTTTTAACTTGTTGACAACAGTAGTCCATATATATTTAGCTCAACCTCTTACCTTGTCACAAACCCTTTCTCATGAAATCATGAAGACATTAAACTCCTAGTCATGCGATTCTAGGACACTTTTATTTTTTGGTGTAGTTGTTTGCAAACTTTTCTGGTAGGTTTTCCTGATGACAGAAAACACTTGTGAATGAATTTTAAGGTCTAAGATCCAGACCGCAAGGACTGGATGGACGATTTAATGATCAAATGCCCCCCCCCCCCCCCCCGGGCATGTGTCCTTGTCAAATTATCTTGCAATGCCTGGCTGCACCCTACCTGCAGCTAAACATTGATAGGTGCATAAAATACATGCATAAGCGATAACGTTTGTTCCATTATTGTGCTAGCCTGTCTACAGACCGATTTATTTTTCAGCCCAGCGCGAGCGAAGCGAACGCGCACAAGTGCGAGCGCGTAGCGCGAGAACGATGGGCGACAGAAAAAATAAATACGGTCTTTCCTTTTTCTCTCGCCCTCCGCGCTCGGCTCAAAAGGAAAAGTCTGTGAACAGGCTATTATTTTGCGAGTTTGAAAGTTACAAAAATGAAACAAGAAATGCATTACAGTTTTGTAATATAGTTTATCAACCCATTTCCGAGGAGGAGCCAAAGTGTGCTTTCACATAAATTTGCGCTTTAAAAGACTCTTAAAACTTATTAGGTTTTGCTCACAGTGCTTACGGGAAATTGCGCAATGCCTGGTAATTAACTATTATAGCGCGAAAGCGCGCGTGATATCGCGTGATATCGCCTAATACTACGCCTAATACGCGCGAAACTTGCAACATCACACATAAATGTTCAATGAATGAAAGTGGCGCCTTTGTCAATATTGCGCAAGCTAGAACACTATAAACTGTTTTATAATTAACAAATCACAGTTTCGAGAAAAAAATTCATTGAGATATACAACCTTTTATTAAGTAAAAGGCTTACAACAATATTTTACCTCGCGCCATTTCTTACACAACAAGCAGCGAATGCCAAAACGTTTGCGGAGCTAAAATTAATTTGAGAGTTTCTACGAAGAGCTTTTGTCTACGTAAAGGACGATACAGAGTAGTGATTACACGAATAAACACACAGTAAAATGGCATAGAATTTCTTAGTTACAAGTGTTTCGTGTCTTAAAAAGTTCAATTCTGAATCAAAACAAATTGAACAAACACACGGCTACCTAAACATAGCGGCGAAAAGTCTGAAAGAACTGCAGCGTGGACAGCATGTCTTAAAAATTCACAGCTAAAGGATACAAGAAACGGTTACCTGTAGTTGATGTGGCTTTTAGTCCCTGCCATCAGCGCACTATCTAAGTACGAGCTGAGTCGATCGCTGTTGTTTACAAACTTGCTCGTTTTAGTTCCTACAGCCGTAATAGCGTCAATTCGCTTAAAACAAAGATCAGAAACGTTTCTGAGGAAGTATGAAGTCTAATCATATTCCAGAAGTGATTACTAAAGGCATTTTCCGAAAATTGAGCTCCTTCGATCATTCACTTCTTGTCGGGCGGTTGACTTTGAACCAGCTTTCATTCAGCTTCGCCAAGAAACACTGCACTGGGACCGCGACAACGCGAAACTTTCACGCTTTTTTTGACCAATCATGTGATCAATAATTTTTCTCTTTTCTTTTCTTCTCTTTATTTCGTTTCTTTCCTTTTTTAACTAATAGTTCGCGCACTTTCTCGCCCAAAAACACGAAATTGCAGGCAGCAGTCGGTTTCCCTTTCCTTCAAAATGCGAAATTTACCGCCATCGCTGGTTATACGTCATGTAGACATAACGTATATCGATAACGTTTTTACCATATTTGGGCAATGTATCAATGTGTTGAATTATAAGAAGGGTTAACGGTAACCTTATGGGTGTCTACCGACTAAGGGTCGTTTACAAAACCCGTTCACTACCCTTTGAATCAGAGTAATGTTAAAAACGTTTGTTTACAGATTTGCCTACAATGGAGTACTCAACAAAGAACCTGAATTATTTCCGAATGTGCCACATTGCTGTCAAATTAGTTCCAGAGGGACTGAGAAAGATCTTCAAACAGGAATGGAATTTCCTTTACAGCGCAACTCCGTTCGGTATATGGAAAGACGCCGCACAGAATGGCAACGACTTCTATCATAAAGAAACTAAAGGAAGAAGAACTAGGATGACTGGGCGGTTTCTGACTATCATACGGAATGGCAACACCGCTGAGTGTGATTGTAGTTGTTTGTTTTCGGCGATTCTTTTTTCCAACACCATTGGCTCCACTCTTGGCCCAGCAGTGCGCAACGGTGTGGATGACCTTCGTCAGGTTAGAAATGATATTGCCCATATCATTGAGGACGAACTAAGTGATCATGACTTCCAACATTATGTAGGAAGAGTTCTAAACGCATTTACATCACTGGGCCTTCCAGTTACTGAAGTAGAAGGCGTCAAAAACCAGACAGGTTTTCCGACAAAGGAAGTGGAAGACCTAAAGAACCAAATTGGCGATCTCAAAACTGAGCTGGACCAAAGCAAATCTGACTTGGATGCAGCAAAAAAGACATTACGAAACACGCAAGCTGATCTATCTTCTGCAAAAGAAGAAAACAAGACCCTCACCCAAGAAATAAACTCTAAGATTGAGTCATTTTGCTCTTTGACATTCACCCCACCGCATGAAATCATTAGACGTTCCAGTGACATTAGAAGGATCACAGGCAAGATGTTAGAACTGAATGACGGCAGTAAAGGAGCAGTGAGCACAATTTATCTGTCTGGAAATCCTGGCTGTGGTAAAAGTCAACTTGCCCGCCAGGTTGGAGAACTTTTCTACAGTTCTAAATCACGTGACACTGGAGGTCTAATTTTTGTTGCAACCTTGAATGCAGAAAATCTTGAGACCCTTAGCGACTCGTACATTTCTTTGGCTAAAAGGCTGGGAATGACAGAATATGCGTTTACTGAGTTTGAGAAGTCAAAAAGAGCGAAGCCTGAGGAAACCCTTAAGCAGGTTATGCGCATCATTTCGCCAAAGATTGCCATGTTCGCAAACTGGTTGATAATCGTTGATAACGTCGTTGACTTGAGGCTGGTCCGAAGCTTTGTGCCTCAGACTGCCAGTAATGAGTGGGGTCACGGGCAAGTGTTGATCACAACTCAGGATAGTGGGACAGTTCCCTCGTATGCTCCTCAAACGTACCACGAGTCACTGAGCGAAGGGATGCAGCTTGATGATGCAGTGAATTTATTAAAACAAGTATCACAAATTTCTGATCAAGAGCATGTGGAGATGGTTGCTAAGGCTCTTGACTGTCAACCACTCGCCTTAGCATCTGCTGCATTCTTCGTACAAACCGTTGTCCGTGGATCCCCAGAGTACAATTGGACACATTATCTGGACAGATTACGTCAAGGTCAGCGAGAGGTAACTGAACAGTCCCTTGTAAAGAAGAGTTCGGCTTATTCAAACACTATGACAGCTGCAGTGGAATTGGCCATAGGAAGGGCAATAGAAGCCAATGAAGTTATTCGTCAGACATTCTGCTTTCTTTCGTTGTGCGCTTCAGAATCTCTCCCAGTAGACATCGTCGTGGACTTTGTCATGGCTAACACAAAGGACCACACAGTCAAAGAGTTAATAAAGACAGATATCTTGGAGTCTTCATTGATCGTTTCATCATGTGATGAAGATAAAGGCCCCAAGTATCTACGGCTGCATAACATTGTTCACGACGTATTGAGATCAGTTGCACTATTTAATTCTAATTCCACACAAAAGGAACATTGCATAGCTACGGCAATAAGCGTTTTTGAACACCATCTTGAAGAGCACTTGTTAACAAAAGAATATGCTTTTTCAGCTTTACGTACTCTTGCATCTCACAGCAAAGCTCTATTTGATAGTAATTTTGCCGATCATGATGAACAGAATTTTCCTTCCTTAATGAAGCCCGACAAACTTATTTCATGGCTCCGTTATATGGCACAAGCCTGTCGGAAACTCACCGAGTCGTTACATGCAGATAGACTTTCTGAACGAGCTTGCAGCTTGCTTCAAAAAGTTCCAAGTAACGAAATAACATTAGTGCTAAAATCGGACGTTTTTGAACTACGCGGATTAACACTTGCAGGTTGTTGCAACTACAAATCTGCATTACTTTACCACCAAAAAGCATTGGATATCAAGAAAGAAATTTACGGTGAGGAACACAGAAATACAGTTTCTAGTTATGACTGCTTGGGAGATGTTTGTAGACAAATGGGAAAGCATGATCAAGCCGAGGCGTTTTTTCAAAGGGCACTCGCAATCGAAACAAAACTGATTGACGGGGAGGATCTGGAAAAGGTCAGCGACGGCTATTACAACATGGCTATCAATTACAACGATATGAGAGAGTTCGACCAAGCCATCAAATGTTACACGAAAGCGCTAAGCATCAAGAAAAAGATTCACGGTGAAGAACACGGTGATGTCGCAGACACCTATCACAACTTGGCAACTACTTACAGCAACAATGGAGCGTACGACAAAGCCATAAAATGTCACACGAAAGCGCTGAGCATTTGGAAAACGATTCACGGGGAGGAACACGGTAATGTCGCAGACGCCTATTACAGCATGGCTTTCAATTACATCGAGATTGGAGAGTTAGACCAAGCCATAGAATGTTACACGAAAGCGCTGAGCATCAAGAAAAAGATTCACGGTGAAGAACACGGTGATGTCGCAAACACCTATTACAACTTGGCAACTGTTTACAGCAAAATTGGAGCGTGCGACGAAACCATAGAATGTGGCACGAAAGCGCTAAGCATTTTGAAAAAGATTCACGGGGAGGAACACGGTAATGTCGCAAACACCTATTACAACTTGGCACTTCATTACAGAAAAATTGGAAAGTACGACCAAGCCATAGAATATAACACGACAGCGCTAAGCATTTGGAATAAGATTCACGGGGAGGAACACGGTGATGTCGCAAACGCCTATTACAACTTGGCAACTGTTTACAGCAAAATTGGAAAGTACGACCAAGCCATAGAATGTCACACGAAAGCGCTAAGCATTTGGAAAAAGATTCACGGGGAGGAACACGGTAATGTCGCAGACGCCTATTACAGCATGGCTTTAAATTACATCGAGATTGGAGAGTTAGACCAAGCCATAGAATGTTACACGAAAGCGCTGAGCATCAAGAAAAAGATTCACGGTGAAGGACACGGTGATGTCGCAAACACCTATTACAACTTGGCACTTTATTACAGCAAAATTGGAGCGTACGACAAAACCATAGAATGGCACACGAAAGCGCTAAGCATTAGGAAAAAGATTCACGGGGAGGAACACGATAATGTCGCAAACAGCTATTACAACTTGGCAACTGCTTACAGCAAAATTGGAAAGTACGACCAAGCCATAGAATGTTACACGAAAGCGCTAAGCATCAAGAAAAAGATTCACGGTGAAGAACACGGTGATGTCGCAAACACCTATTACAACTTGGCAACTGCTTACAGCAAAATTGGAAAGTACGACCAAGCCATAGAATGTGACACGAAAGCGCTAAGCATTTGGAAAAAGATTCACGGGGAGGAACACGGTGATGTCGCAAACACCTATTACAACTTGGCAAATTATTACAGCTTCATTGAAAAGTACGACGAAACCATGGAATGTGGCACGAAAGCGCTAAACATTAGGAAAAAGATTCACGGGGAGGAACACGGTGATGTCATTAAAAGCTATTGCAATTTGGCAACTTATTACAGCGACATGGGAGAGTACGACAAAGCCATAGAATATGACACGAAAGCACTAAACATTAGGACAAAAATTCATGGTGAAGAACACAGCGAGGTGGCCGAAAGCTATTATAGCTTGGCACTTGATTACAGTAACACTGAAGAGTACGACCAAGCCATAGAATATAACACGAAAGCACTAAACATTAGGGAAAAGATTCATGGTGAAGAACACAGTGAGGTGGCCGAAAGCTATGATAGCTTGGCACTTGATTACAGTGGCATTGGAGAGTACGACCAAGCCATAGAATATTACACGAAAGCGCTAACCATTTGGAAAAAGATTCACGGGGAGGAACACGGTGATGTCGCAGACACCTATTACAACTTGGCAACTGCTTACCGCAACAATGGAGCGTACGACCAAGCCATAGAATATGAGACGAAAGCGCTAAACATTAGAAAAAAATTCCAGTGAAGAACACGGTGATGTCGCTTTAAGCTATTTCAACTTGGCAGCTGATTACTGAAATACTGGAGCGTACGATCAAGCCATAGAATGTGGCACGAAAGTGCTAAGCATTAGGAAAAAGATTCACAGGGAGGAACACCGTGATGTCGCAACAAGCTATTACAACTTGGCAATTGATTATAGCAAAATTGGAGCCCGGCGTACGACCAAGCCATAAAATGTGGCACGAAAGCGCTAAGCATTAGCAAAACGATTTACGGGGAGGAACACGGTGATGTCGCAAACAGCTATTACAACTCGGCAGTTGATTACAGCAAAATTTGGAGCGTACCACCAAGCCATAGAATTTGCGCTAAGCAAAAGGAAAAAGATTCACATGTCGTTGAAAGCTATTGCTATTTGGCAATTCATTACAGCGACATTGGAGATTACCACCAAGCCATATGATATGACACGAAAGCGCTAAACATTAGGAAAACGATTCACGATGAAGAACACGGTGATGTCGTTTTAAGCTATTTCAACTTGGCGATTGATTACAGCAAAATTGGAGCGTACGACTAAGCTATAGAATATGACACGAAAGCGCTAAAAAAAAGCGCTAGGAAAAAGATTCACGGTGAAGAACACGGTGACGTGGCCGAAAGCTATTTCAACTTGGCGACTGATTACAGCAGCGTATGACGAAGCCATAGAATGTGGCACGAAAGCGCTTAACATTAGGGAAAATATTCATGGAGAAGCATACGGTGATGTTGCTTTAAGCTATTTCAACTTGCTAATTGATTACAGCAACATTGGAGAGTACGACCAAGCCATTGAATGTGTCATGAAAGCGAGAAGCATTAGGAAAGAGATTCACCGGGAGGAACACGATGACGTCGGCGAAACCTAACTATAACTTGGTAATTTATAACAGCAAAATTGGATAGTACGACCAAGCTATAGACTGTGGCACGAAAGCGCTAAGGATTAGGAAGAAGACTCACGGAGAGGAACACGGTGATGTCGCTAAAAGCAGTTGCAGTTTGGCGACTGTTTACAGAAAAATTGGAGCGTATGACCAAGCCATAGAATGTGACACAAAGGGCGAAACATTAGGAAAAAGATTCACGGGTAGGAACACGGTGACGTCACTAAAACTGAACTTTAACTTGGCAATTTATTACAGCAAAATCGGAGAGTACGACCAAGCTATAGAATGTGGCACGAAAGCGCTAAGGATTAGGAAAAAGATTCACGGGGAGGAACACGGTGATGTCGCTAAAAGCTATTGCAGTTTGGCAATTCATTACTGCAACATTGAAGAGTACGACCAAGCTATAGAATGTGGCACCAAAGCGCTAAGGATTAGGAAAAAGATTCACGGGGAGGAACACGGTGGTGTCGCTAAAAGCTATTACAGTTTGGCAATTTATATTACAGCGACATTAAAGAGTGCGACCAAGCTAAAGATCAGAATGTGGCAGGAAAGTGCTAACATTAAGAAAACGATTCACGGGGACGAACACGGTGATGTGACCGTCAGCTTTTCTAACTTGGCAATTGGAGCGTACGACCAAGCAGAATGTAGCACGAAAGCGATAAGCCTTTGGAAAAAGATTCACGGGGAAGAACACGGGAAAGTCGCTAAAAGCTATTACTGGCACTTTTAATTACAGCAACATTTGGAAGGTACGACCAAGCCATAGGATTTAGAGGAACACGGTAATGAGGACGCCAGTTATCAAAGTTTAGCAATTTGATAGGAGCACGATGAAGTAGAGTATTCAGAAGAAAGGAAAAAACGTTTGCGCGGGTGCATTAATGAACAAACTGAACTTTTACTTAGTATATCTTAAAGACTGGAAAGTATGACAAAGTCATAACATCTGTTACCGCATTGAATCAAATATACGATGTTTTTATGACCTTAGAGAGAGAAAAAACAATAGCGATTATTTCAGTTCTAAAGAAAAGTAATCTCAGGCTCACGCCGAACACGATGTAGTTGTTGTGTTACATAAAGAAAATGAAAGACAACGATTCTATATTTTATTGTACTTTTATGTCGAATTAGTTTTCTCAGGAGCCTGTTAACTGCTTTCTTTATTTTACAAAAATTATTCAGTTTATTTTTACAGGTTTTAATTCTATAAATTTTGTCATGTTTGTTCTCTTGAGAAGTTCTTTATTCAAGACAATATCATTTTTATTTGAATTATTTACACGGCTTGATTGAAGAAAAACAAAAACAAGCTATTCGCTTTGTTATTCGTCATCTCTCCTAGATTGAAGTAAGGCTAACCTGAAGACTCTTTTTGACAGACGTAAGGCCCTGTCTTGCGAAGCTTTTAGGACCTATTCACATGGAGGTGGGGGACCCCACCTACCTGTAGTCAAAAGAAGCTAGCCTTGCAATATTGAGCCCCGGGGCGCTGGGGTGAGGTTTCTAAATGCTATCGCGTGGTCGCTATGGGTTTTTTTGTTTGACTTCTTCGCAGATTTGGGCTGACGAACGTTTGGATTTGATGAAGCTTTCCATTTTGTTATTTTCTCGGGAAAAATTTCAGCTTAATTCAGCAGATCGGCTTCATTATCGGACACCATGCTTAAATTGTCGCTGGCACTGTCAAGGTCTTCAGTATTTTCTTCAGTAAAACTGTTTTCCTCGATGTTTGGAAGATCAAATCGGCGGAAAAACTCGCCGGGCCCGTAGCGGCTGGTAACCATGTTGTTTTGGCGGGCTTTGGCGGAATTTTCCAACTGAAGATAAATGCTCAGATGAACATGACACCAGCTAGGCGGGTTACCCCACCTTCAGCGTTCACATGAAGAAAACTCGCCCCAGCTAAGCAGAATACCCAGCCCGGCTGACCGGGCCACCCGCCTCGTTGAGGTACCCCACCTGTTACGTAAACACCGCGTTCAAGAAAAAAAAGAGAGATTGGTTATCCCACCGAGGCGGGGCCGACCTCACCATCCCAGGGTCCCCCACCTCCATGTGAACAGGCCCTCAGTGACATTGCCTTCAATAAAGAACATAAACTGTCTGAGCTGCTGCCATTGAGGCCCAGCTCTAGATGAACAGTCTTAAGAAGTAAGAGAGCTTTCCAACTCCTAAGTTTCACACCAATCGACTCAACGACTGTTTTATTATTTATTTATATTTTATAGTATCATTAAATTTTTCAGCAATTGTTTTAATATAAAGTTTGAGTTTTTTTGAGTTGCCTGATGAGCGCTTCTCGATTGTAATTGGCACGCGGTCTTGTGGGTGTCCAATTACAGCTATCCAATTACAACTTTTTATAACTGCCAGTTACTAACTGGATATCTGTAATTGGACACCTACATTGCACGCGCGTCGATCATATGCATTTAAATGGGTTCTTTTTTTTGCTGTTTCCTGCTTTTAAAATGACAGAAAATATGTTTGACGTTTTGAGTACAATGTCCACGTAGACTTTTTAATCCCAAAGTTTGTCATTGATACGATTAATTAGTAATTGAACTTACTCATGCTCCTAATTTCAAATCGTCCTTACGCAACAAGGCGGGCGGGCGGGCGGGCACACACGCGCCCGCGAAACATTCCGCTAGCCATGACCATGAAAAATCACGGCACAGGTTCCATGACTATGGAGCTGCGCAGCCAGGCCTTCGGCCTGGCAAGTGCTCCGCTACTAAAAACGTGAAATTTCACTTCCGGTGTGTTACAAAACCGCGCAAGAAGAAAGACTGGAAATAGTCTGCTGTGAGGTCAATACAGAAATGCCGGTGTCGAGGTTTCTCAGCTCCTCGCATTTTTTGATGCGCCCTGAGGAAGAAACATGGTTCTATCAAGGTGTGTTGTCTATGTTTGTAGCAACACGCACCAAAAAACGGAGGAACTGAGAAATCGCGACACCAGCATTCTTGTATTGACGTCACAGCCGACTATTTCCAGTCTTTCTTCTTGCGCGGTTTTGTAACACACCGGAAGTGAAATTTCACATTTTTAGACGGCCAAAACGCGAAGAAAAATCGATATCGAACAATTTTTTTCCGCTTTCTTATCAGAACATCATGTAGATTCGATCAATCAAATAAAAAAAATCACTGTCATATGCACTTTAAAATTTGACGTAATGGCATAGGCAAACAATCTAATCGTTTTTTCTTAAATGCTGTTTTTTAAGAATATTAAAACTAAAAATCACAAACCATAAAATTTAGGCAGAAACCATTCATAAAGGGGGCTATTTAAAATCGTATTTTGTTTCACGTTGTCATTCCAAGTGTGCAATGAATTTCATAAGCCCATTCACGAAGATGTTTATTGATTCACGATGTTTATTAATTTACTTTAAAATCCATTTAGATTTTATCTCATATTCACTGCTGCAAAGTCACGAAATTAGGCCGCTGTCATGATTCAGTGATTCCGACGCCCTTCTCTGTTTATGCACCCTGTTGTTAGTCCCTAGAAATCCTACATTACCTATATATATGTAAATCTGTGCATTCACATTTTCCCCCTTTTGCGAAGTTGCACAATTGGAAACTGTTGGTTCTATTATTGATTGCATCTCATTCGTCGCCGAACCCTTTTCCCGCGTCTGTTCCTGTCCAAAAGAGGGAACCGAGTAAAATCAGCGTCCAAGTGTGTTGTCGTGCCAAGAAGCTTCTGGTGTATTTTAACGGCTGTTCGTACCGGCGTGTCGAGAGAGTAAGTTGTTCGTTTATTTACTCGTATATTTGAGCGTGTATTACCGCTAAAGCTTATAGTGTATTGAACATACATGATAGGGAACTTAAGCAGTCACGACGGCAACGCGTAGGAAAACCTCCCATTAAAAAAAAAAGAATTATCGCTCTCTTAAAATTCTTTTTGCAATTGTTTTAATTTGTTTAATGTGCCTGAATTGTCCAGGAGCTGACGGCTTTCAAGTTCAAATGGAGAAAGAACAATAGTCGCCTTAGGCCCGGTTCAAACCTTGAACAATAGATTTTGCTCATTTGCATTAGATTCGGCACATGTGAAGTTCGACGTTTAAACCGGGCCTTACAGGCGCATGTGACTACTGCTAAGATGTATAAGGTGAAAAATGCGAAATGTAGAATTGTTCTATATATATTCTATATATATATGTTTATATAATTGTTCTATATATATTCTATATATATGCGGTTCTGTGGATAAGAATCGAAGCAAATGTTTAAAATAATGATGAATCTTGGTGATTAACCTTCTTAGAGGCTCAATTATCCTCCGAAGAGTCAAGATTTAAGTAAGTTTTCCTCAGACGAGGCTTTTATGTAAATACCGACCTGAAAGCTGAAAAATACTCCGGCAGGCGACCTTTCATTCTGAGCAGTTAAAAAAAAATACGAAAGCTGTGAGAAGTAAATGTTGTAAAATTAACAGAGCTTGGTTAGTGAAAATAGCAATGAACCGGACGGGAACGAAACTGAAAATTATTTCCGATTAATCGCAAAGACAAACTTGAGAGAACAGAAACTAAAACATAGACTGTAAACGGACATCATATTATTAAATGAAATAAAGCAATATGTAAAAGCGGAGATTTTGAAAACGATTTTATCGTAAAAGTAAACGCTAAAAGATTTTTAAAAAACATTCTAAAACTTTTAAAAAGCCGACGACGTTTCGACGCTACTTCAAGTCATTATCAAAAAAGTCAAAATTGAAACATGAATATACATGCTGTTTAGAAAGGACGTCAAGCCTTCTCTTTACAACCAAACTGACTCGATTCGCGCAAAACTGTTTATTTTCTTTTTGTTTTTTGTTTTTACTTTTTAATTAGAATTGTATTTAAGTAGTTTTATCTTTTACCTTTGTAATTACATAAAGGATCAGCTAATATTTATGTATTGTTTTATTTCATATATATTCATGTTACAATTTTATCTTTTTTGACTTGATAATGACGTGAAGTAGCGTCTAAACGTCGTCGGCTTTTTTAGCATTTAATTTTATGATAAAATCATAAAGCAATAATTTAAAATAACTAAAAAGCGATTAAATTTTTTGTTTGGAGGACGATTTTCCTTTTTTGTTACGAAAGCGACGAAGGAAAGAATGAAACTGCATTGCGGTATTATTTGTTATGCGCAAAATTATGCGGAGTAGGAAAAAAGGCTATTCTGCTCAAAAGAATTGCCCCCCCCCCCCCCCATAAATTTAAAAATCAATATTCCTGGGTTCAAAATACTCAAACACATAGATATGGAAAATGAGACATTATTTCATCCATTTAGGGTGAGGCTAAAACAACATATGCGCATTTATTATTTAATCCTTAAAACTAACATGGGTAATAACTTGTAATAATCTTAAAGATAGAGCATAATTTGATAACCTGTCTTTCTTGTGGTTCTTGTCCTTCGTCATGGTCAGTGACTTCTACCAGTTCCGGGTTTGATTCCGCCATCTTGTTTTGCTCGGATGCTCGTGCCTAGCTCCCTCTCAGACTCGCTCCCAGGCCCCAGAATATGCAAAATTGCCGAAAATGGCCTATTCTGCTCGGATTATGCCCCAATTATATTTTCTGCTCCTGAGGCCCCATTATGCTCGAAATTCTGCCGGCAGAATGCGGAGCTTCAAGGCATCATACTCATTTAGCATAAACAAAGAGGTCACGTACACTTTTTTTCCCAAAAGAAAGTATCTTTCTTGATCAAGAGTTTGAATGATTTTAAAATTGATTTGATTTATATATTTACAAATTCAAAATAAGTTAAAACTGAGCAAATTAGGTCTAAGTTTTTCTATATTTTAAGGATGACTTCAAAGAGATCGAATAGGCAACCGAGGTTTTCGTTTGTCTTCGGGAACTATCGACAAATCATCGTTGATACGAAGTGTTCGCGAGAGACCGCAAGATGGATATGATTGGGTCGTCTAATTTCCTTGATGTAATCGGACAGTTTCATGAGTCGATCACATCTCAAGTTTAAGGCTAAACGAACCAATCACATCATTTAAGACAATCACTAAGGCAACAACAAAGTTGTAATTGGACAATGCTAGTGTTGCAGTGATGAAATTGATAAAAAGCCTTTCTTCAAGTTAATTATTCTCCAGGGCCGGGTTATTGGAAGCGCGATTAAGCTAACCCAGGGTTAGCATCAATTCTGATTCCAGTTTAGAATTAATCAATGGAAATTTTTCCAAAGTATTTTTGCCCTTTAGTTTCGTTTCTGACTTGTCTTCGCTTAAATCAATAATTAGCTTTTGAAAACACTTCTAACAAGAGAAATTAAATCCTTATTTATTTCTTTTCTTTTCTTTTCTTTTCACGTGATTGTAACTGATTCTGTTGATAGATTTTTTATTTAAGATATCCTGAATGTGATATTATAAAATTATCTTATTGGTTAATTTTTAATCCTGGGTTAGTGCTAACCGACTTTCGAACAACCAGGCCCTGAATTTCTTCTCATTTTTTTAATGTTAAGTTATTCTCGGAATTTTAATGGTTATGATTAATTTAAGCAATAGAAATTAATTTGTTTCGATCAATTGGCCAATTTCGATATATCAAAATTCTAACTTGACTCCGAGGCTTAGGGGAATGAAACAAAAGAAATGTATTGTTCATCCCTGAAACTCACTGTTGTTTCTTTTGTTTAATCTTTCAAGCCTCGAAGCTAAGTACGAATTTTAATATATCGAAACAAAGTTATTCTGTCTTAAGAAAAGGACACACTGCAACTTTCCTTGCAACGCTGCGCGCAAAAAATGTTTTGGGGTGTCGTGATGTAATTTGTTGCGCGCAACGTCGCAAAAGTATAACTCGATTCTACTTCTGCAACTGTTGCGCGTAACGTCACAAAAGTAGAACTCGATTCTACTTCTGCAACTGTTGCACTCAACGTCACAAAAGTAGAACTCGATTCTACTTCTGCAACTGTTGCACACAACGTCACAAAAGTAGAACTCGATTCTACTTCTGCAACTGTTGCACGCAACGTCACAAAAGTAGAACTCGATTCTATTTCTGCAACTGTTGCACGTAACGTCACAAAAGTAGAACTCGATTCTACTTCTGCAACTGTTGCGCGCAACGTAGCAAAAGTAGCTTCTGCAACTGTTGCACGCAACGTCACAAAAGTAGAACTCGATTCTACTTTTGCAACTGTTGCACGCAACGTCACAAAAGTAGAACTCGATTCTACTTCTGCAACTGTTGCACGTAACGTCACAAAAGTAGAACTCGATTCTACTCTGCAACTGTTGCACGTAACGTCACAAAAGTAGAACTCGATTCTACTTCTGCAACTGTTGCACGCAACGTCAAAAGTAGAACTCGATTCTACTTCTGCAACTGTTGCGCGCAACGTAGCAAAAGTAGAACTCGATTCTACTTTTGCAACTGTTGCACGCAACGTCACAAAAGTAGAACTCGATTCTACTTCTGCAACTGTTGCGGGTAACAAATGTTTCGGGGGTGTCACACGATGCAATTTGTTTCCTGCAACGTCGCAAAAATGAAGTAGAACTCGATTCTTCTGCAACTGTTGCGGGCAACAAATGTTTTGGGGGGTGTCACACGATGTAATTTGTTGCGCACAACGTCGCAAAAGTAGAACTCGATTCTACTTCTACAACTGTTGCGCGCAACGTTGCAAAAAAAGTTGCATCGTGTGTCCGGGCCTTCATCATAGTCGTGAACAAAAAATCAGACTCCCGCTACGCGGTCGTCCGATTTTGTTAATCACTGGTGTGATTACAGACCGAATCGGACTCCATTCAGTCTTATTACCATTATGAATCGTACTCCACTCTCTCCAGTTACTATTTCTAATCACATACCGAGGTTTGGACTGCGAATCCTTACAGCGACCTTCTGGCAAAGTGAAATCTCTGTTGGATCGAGTAGCACCATCCAACTGCTATCGTAAATTTCCAAGAAGTCCAAGTTAAATTATATCGCTAACAATTAAATATAAGAATCGAATGGTCGATATAAATTTAATAGGAATAGGATCTTATAAGGGGGTTATTGCAGGTAAGATAAACGATAATATATATACCTAGCCTAAGCCTAACAGCGTCGCACTTTGAACAAGCTTAACTAAGGTGAAACTTAACTAAGGTGAAAGGTTGGAAGCACAAGAATTAAGATTGACGAACGGGCTATTTTCAATTCTAGCAATTCTCAAAAACAGTATTTAATACGCGACCGTCTGCACAGTACATTTTTATAGACCGTACAAAAGTTCACAAAAACAACTTTTCTCTGTCTAGAATAAATAGTACCACTAGTTTCCGAATAAAATACAGTTTATGTTTGTCAAAAATTGCCCGAGAAACTGATTTGAAAATCAAAAATTGCCAAAATACACAAACATATTTGCATAAGGCGATGCGAGTGAAGATAGAACTGTACTATAAAATCAAATTCTTGTTTTGTTTACATAAAATCGCTTTTCAATCTATCTAATGAATGAACAAACACATAAAAATGGACAACACAATCTTCTTTCGAAAAAATTTATTCAAATCTCCATTAGTTTACGTTTAAAAACAAAACGCGTACCATTTAATTATAGCTCATCGAGTTCAAGCTTTCTTCAATGAAATTTAAGAGATCGATACAACTAAATTTAGGCACGTTTTAAAATCAATTCTCCAAAACTAACAATAACACTAATGAAAAGTCACTCACAGATTGATATCAACATAAATTCTCATCGAAAACTGTAATCTGTTTTACCTTCAAGTTCCTCGCTTGCTTGGAAATTCAAATCTCCGCTAATGGTTCTGAAATCTGTAGAAAACAAACATCTCCCGCATTGATAAAAACGTAATACATGAAGTTCCTCGAAGTAAGATGTTATCCCTGAAAACTCGTCTTTTTCCACTAAAGCGGCTTCTGAGTATACCTTAATTAGTATCCCTGTCTTGAGTAGCAAACCGCGAAAAAATGCAGGAAAATAACGAGTTTAATTCTCCGCTAGACACAAGAAAACAACTTAAGTGTTTACCGAGCTCACGGCTGTGTGGCCGCGCGAAAAACAAAATTGCTAAGATCCCGGATGTTGTCCAACACGGCGGGCGGGCACACACGCGCCCGCGAAACATTCCGCTAGCCATGACCATGAAAAATCACGGCACAGGTTCCATGACTATGGAGCTGCGCAGCCAGGCCTTCGGCCTGGCAAGTGCTCCGCTACTAAAAACGTGAAATTTCACTTCCGGTGTGTTACAAAACCGCGCAAGAAGAAAGACTGGAAATAGTCTGCTGTGAGGTCAATACAGAAATGCCGGTGTCGAGGTTTCTCAGCTCCTCGCATTTTTTGATGCGCCCTGAGGAAGAAACATGGTTCTATCAAGGTGTGTTGTCTATGTTTGTAGCAACACGCACCAAAAAACGGAGGAACTGAGAAATCGCGACACCAGTATTCTTGTATTGACGTCACAGCCGACTATTTCCAGTCTTTCTTCTTGCGCGGTTTTGTAACACACCGGAAGTGAAATTTCACATTTTTAGACGGCCAAAACGCGAAGAAAAATCGATATCGAACAATTTTTTTCCGCTTTCTTATCAGAACATCATGTAGATTCGATCAATCAAATAAAAAAATCACTGTCATATGCACTTTAAAATTTGACGTAATGGCATAGGCAAACAATCTAATCGTTTTTTCTTAAATGCTGTTTTTTAAGAATATTAAAACTAAAAATCACAAACCATAAAATTTAGGCAGAAACCATTCATAAAGGGGGCTATTTAAAATCGTATTTTGTTTCACGTTGTCATTCCAAGTGTGCAATGAATTTCATAAGCCCATTCACGAAGATGTTTATTGATTCACGATGTTTATTAATTTACTTTAAAATCCATTTAGATTTTATCTCATATTCACTGCTGCAAAGTCACGAAATTAGGCCGCTGTCATGATTCAGTGATTCCGACGCCCTTCTCTGTTTATGCACCCTGTTGTTAGTCCCTAGAAATCCTACATTACCTATATATATGTAAATCTGTGCATTCACATTTTCCCCCTTTTGCGAAGTTGCACAATTGGAAACTGTTGGTTCTATTATTGATTGCATCTCATTCGTCGCCGAACCCTTTTCCCGCGTCTGTTCCTGTCCAAAAGAGGGAACCGAGTAAAATCAGCGTCCAAGTGTGTTGTCGTGCCAAGAAGCTTCTGGTGTATTTTAACGGCTGTTCGTACCGGCGTGTCGAGAGAGTAAGTTGTTCGTTTATTTACTCGTATATTTGAGCGTGTATTACCGCTAAAACTTATAGTGTATTGAACATACATGATAGGGAACTTAAGCAGTCACGACGGCAACGCGTAGGAAAACCTCCCATTAAAAAAAAAGAATTATCGCTCTCTTAAAATTCTTTTTGCAATTGTTTTAATTTGTTTAATGTGCCTGAATTGTCCAGGAGCTGACGGCTTTCAAGTTCAAATGGAGAAAGAACAATAGTCGCCTTAGGCCCGGTTCAAACCTTGAACAATAGATTTTGCTCATTTGCATTAGATTCGGCACATGTGAAGTTCGACGTTTAAACCGGGCCTTACAGGCGCATGTGACTACTGCTAAGATGTATAAGGTGAAAAATGCGAAATGTAGAATTGTTCTATATATATTCTATATATATATGTTTATATAATTGTTCTATATATATTCTATATATATGCGGTTCTGTGGATAAGAATCGAAGCAAATGTTTAAAATAATGATGAATCTTGGTGATTAACCTTCTTAGAGGCTCAATTATCCTCCGAAGAGTCAAGATTTAAGTAAGTTTTCCTCATACGAGGCTTTTATGTAAATACCGACCTGAAAGCTGAAAAATACTCCGGCAGGCGACCTTTCATTCTGAGCAGTTAAAAAAAAATACGAAAGCTGTGAGAAGTAAATGTTGTAAAATTAACAGAGCTTGGTTAGTGAAAATAGCAATGAACCGGACGGGAACGAAACTGAAAATTATTTCCGATTAATCGCAAAGACAAACTTGAGAGAACAGAAACTAAAACATAGACTGTAAACGGACATCATATTATTAAATGAAATAAAGCAATATGTAAAAGCGGAGATTTTGAAAACGATTTTATCGTAAAAGTAAACGCTAAAAGATTTTTAAAAAACATTCTAAAACTTTTAAAAAGCCGACGACGTTTCGACGCTACTTCAAGTCATTATCAAAAAAGTCAAAATTGAAACATGAATATACATGCTGTTTAGAAAGGACGTCAAGCCTTCTCTTTACAACCAAACTGACTCGATTCGCGCAAAACTGTTTATTTTCTTTTTGTTTTTTGTTTTTACTTTTTAATTAGAATTGTATTTAAGTAGTTTTATCTTTTACCTTTGTAATTACATAAAGGATCAGCTAATATTTATGTATTGTTTTATTTCATATATATTCATGTTACAATTTTATCTTTTTTGACTTGATAATGACGTGAAGTAGCGTCTAAACGTCGTCGGCTTTTTTAGCATTTAATTTTATGATAAAATCATAAAGCAATAATTTAAAATAACTAAAAAGCGATTAAATTTTTTGTTTGGAGGACGATTTTCCTTTTTTGTTACGAAAGCGACGAAGGAAAGAATGAAACTGCATTGCGGTATTATTTGTTATGCGCAAAATTATGCGGAGTAGGAAAAAAGGCTATTCTGCTCAAAAGAATTGCCCCCCCCCCCCCCCCATAAATTTAAAAATCAATATTCCTGGGTTCAAAATACTCAAACACATAGATATGGAAAATGAGACATTATTTCATCCATTTAGGGTGAGGCTAAACCAACATATGCGCATTTATTATTTAGCCCTTAAAACTAACATGGGTAATAACTTGTAATAATCTTAAAGATAGAGCATAATTTGATAACCTGTCTTTCTTGTGGTTCTTGTCCTTCGTCATGGTCAGTGACTTCTACCAGTTCCGGGTTTGATTCCGCCATCTTGTTTTGCTCGGATGCTCGTGCCTAGCTCCCTCTCAGACTCGCTCCCAGGCCCCAGAATATGCAAAATTGCCGAAAATGGCCTATTCTGCTCGGATTATGCCCCAATTATATTTTCTGCTCCTGAGGCCCCATTATGCTCGAAATTCTGCCGGCAGAATGCGGAGCTTCAAGGCATCATACTCATTTAG
Organism: Cladopsammia gracilis; assembly: GCA_022457155.1. Lineage (NCBI taxonomy): Eukaryota > Metazoa > Cnidaria > Anthozoa > Scleractinia > Dendrophylliidae > Cladopsammia > Cladopsammia gracilis. The sequence continues at coordinate 268,429 of JAJGOT010000467.1, read as the reverse complement.
CATAAACAAAGAGGTCACGTACACTTTTTTTCCCAAAAGAAAGTATCTTTCTTGATCAAGAGTTTGAATGATTTTAAAATTGATTTGATTTATATATTTACAAATTCAAAATAAGTTAAAACTGAGCAAATTAGGTCTAAGTTTTTCTATATTTTAAGGATGACTTCAAAGAGATCGAATAGGCAACCGAGGTTTTCGTTTGTCTTCGGGAACTATCGACAAATCATCGTTGATACGAAGTGTTCGCGAGAGACCGCAAGATGGATATGATTGGGTCGGAGGAAGAATATTCGATTGCTACTTACATTCGGAAAACTCAGACGATGACAATAGCGACTACTGAGCGGGCGCAGTAGTCACAAAAACTGACCGTCGTGTGTTCAAGCTATCTACAAAACCTATAATTTGAACGTTTGACGTTGTTGTTTTACACTGTTGCAATAGTTACAAAATTAAGCTGCTCTCATGTATCGAGGCCCTCCTCTGTTTCTATGACTTTACTCCGTGTTAACTTAAGCAAATGTTCTGTTGACATTGCTGAGTTTTCATATGGTATATTCAAAATAAGGACCTACGTGAACGAAGGTTGTCGCTGAGGGTTTTTTCTCTTACAGAAAATTAAATCTTTGTTATAGAAAGTTATTGTTGTTTGTAACAGTGAATCACTGAGTTCACTTGCTTATCATTTCGTGCTACATTAATGTGTGTATTTTTCTCACGTGACGCAACCGATTTCTTTTTTAGCGAGAGACCAGTGCCATGAACGGTTCACTTGAAAATTGATAAGGCAACATCCTTCCTTCGCTGCAATTTAAACAATTTCTTTCTTGGACGAGTGGTGTCATGAACGGTTCGCTTGAAACTTCAACGTTTTCAACAAACGTAACGGGAGCTGAGTGTATCCCTTTTACCAAAGATGATCCTACTCCCGTGAAGGCTGTCAAGGCAGCCTGCTACGTTATCATTATGTTGCTTTCTCTTTTTGGAAATGCGGCAGTCATCGCCATCGTTGTGAAAAACAGGAACATGCGAACGACGACCAACTATCTAATAGCAAACATGGCCGTTTCCGATTTTATGTTTTCCGCCTTCGCCGTACCACGAGAGCTCACCGAAATTTTTACCGGCTACCAAAGATGGCTAATCGAAGGAATTGCAGGTATGGTTCTGTGTAAACTTGTTTACTTTTTCCAAGACATCTCCACTGCTGTTTCTATACAAAGCATTGTGATCATCACAATCGACAGATATGCTGGAGTGGTTACACCGTACCGTAAGCCAGTCATAACTCCGAGACGCTGTAGATTCGTTATTCCACTGATATGGGTGATATCTATGGGTCTACACGGCTCTTATTTCTACACGTTACGTCAAAGACGAGTCAATAACATCAGTAGCTGCCTCTTCAGCTGGGAGCCCGCGTTTGACCAAAAACAAGCTCAGCGAATCTACTGGACGATCATATCAGTTCTTTTAATCGCCATACCTCTAACGGTCACTATAGTGTTATATTTACTCATATTTAGGGCCATAAGAAGACAGAATTCCTTTTTGCGAACACTTTCGTCTTTTAGGCTGCGAAGGCGAAAGGAGAATACAATCGTCGTCAAGAAAATTCTAGCGATCATAATTTTATTCGTAATATGCATACTACCTACAGATATTTTAGGATTTCTATATTTTTTTGCTTGGGAGAGGAAAATTCCTTGCGGAATGGACCAGATAAGCTTTGCTGCTAAGTTCATCTTGTACTCTAATGCATCGCTTAATCCGTGTATTTATTTTCTTTTAAATGACAGATATCGTCAGGGCTTTCGAAATATTTTAAAATGTCGAGACAACCTCCCGCGCGAGGTGGAGATGAACAACGTATGTTGTAATGAAGTGAAATGATATCGCTAACGCTTAAATAAACAATTAAAGGGTCGATATAAATCTGATATAGAAAGGACCTCATATCAGAGAGGATATTGCAGGTAAGAAAAGTGACCTTCTGATAGAAATAAAGTTTTGATTCAAAGCATCCGTCGTAGTTTTGTCGTTAAATTGGACTAATTTTTACATCTGGTCTCATAAGCCACTTCGCTGGCAATTTTATTTAAAAATACATTTATAATTTGACATAGCATAGGCATGCATAAACAATTTAATCCAATATAATTTTTTAGTTTTACTTTTTAGAAAATTAAAATTAAAAGGTCAAAACCATTTAGAAGGGTCGCTATTTCAAATCATCTTTCGTTTCACGTTGTCATTCAAAGAGTGCAATGAATTTCATAAGCCAATTCACGAAGATGTTTATAACCTATTCAAAAATCCCTTTAGATTTTACCATAATCGCTGGTTTAAGGCCCCGTCCACACGTATCCGGATATTTTTGAATCCGCAACTTTTTTCTTGCGGATTAGAAAATATTTGCATCCACACGTAGCGTATTCGAATCGTATTTGCCCGTTCACACGTATCAGGATTCGCTCTAGTACCCAGGGCTCCTCTTTAAGGTAATTCCCTGGAAAAAGAATCTGTCATAGATTTGTAATGAAACTTGGCACAAATATTGAACAAGTCATGAAGGTTCCAAAATTGCAACAAAAATGAGGGGTCACCATGCTCGTTTTAGTGGTATACTGCTGACGAATACAGTGTTTAAAGGCATTTTCAGGCAATAACCGCGTGAAGCTAATATGCTCAATATTTCCACTGCATATTGATATTTCGCGTATAAGTTGACTTTATACATATGTATAATCGTCTGTATCATAGAAAACGTGTCCAAAAAGCTTCAAATTTACTGAACACTCGAACAGTAGACGGTTGCTTGGTGTGCGGTCCTCTACCCAAAATGGCTTTCTTCGTAGGATTTCTATAAACTGTGCAAAATCTGATCATAGATTTTTGCTCACTTTTTAAATTTGCGTTGGGAACACTGTCCTGATTGAATTTATGCAGTATAAAATGGGGGTCACCGTGCTCGATTTTGCGCTAGCGCTCACAGAGTCCTTTTCTATCGTGGGAAAGGCCGGCTTTCCTCACAAAAGCCGCCATTTTTTCAATCTGATGTCGCAATGTTTATGCGCAGTGGGGATGCGCAGTGCAAAACCAGGGAATCACCTTAATTGTTGTCAACAGAGTATGCGCAAAGGCCAACATTTTGTGCACCGCGTTGTGCGAGTCTGGCGGCAAATTCGATTGCTTTCACCAAGTTCGACTGTAAACACGTTATTAGACTTGAAATAGGGAGCTTAAGCAATCACGACGCCGACGGCAGCGAGAACGGCACAAAACAATACGTTTAATGAGCAAAATAACTACCCTTGCACGTGCGTTTTACATTTTAGTACATTTCTTTGCCGTTCCCTGCAAAACAACGACGTCAAATGATCAAATTGGTGGTTTTGTGGAGGACGTGAACACACGGCGGTTAATATTCCTTTCTCCATTTGAACTAGTAAGCCGTCCCTTCAAATTCAGCTCCTGGACAATCCAGCCACATTAGCCAAACTAAACAAACTGAAGTAACTGCAAAGTAGTTTAAAAAAGCACGAACCCTTTTTTCAAGTGACGTTTTCCTTAGCGTTGCCGTCGTCGTTGCTTAAACTCTCTATTCAATAAGTCCAAGTAGAAGTGATGCAATGACATTTCGGTCGGCCTTGTTGAATAGTCGAGCGGTTAAAGACTGGATCCGATACTGTTACGTCCGGATTCGACTGTCCACACGATGCCGTACTCATAGCGTATTCAAAAATTTCCACTCTGGAGAGCGGATTCAAAAAGTTGCGGATTCGTTAGCCGAATTCGCCGGATACGTGTGGACGGAGGGCCAATCCGCAACAAAAAAAGTTGCGGATTCAAAAGTATCCGGATAAGTGTGGACGGGGCCTAAAAGTGCTGTGGTTCAGATAACAGACCATGCAGCTAATGAAGCATTAAGGAGGCTCGTACCCATTTCTCAAGTCAACACCCTTTTAATTTTAATGGGCCATATCTTTTGTTGTAGTGCATAAAAAGACAAGCCACTTTGCATGCAAACACACAATACATTGAACTTTATGGGAGTATAGGATTTGTTTACATCGGTGCTTCCATGGCAACGGAATGGTGATCCTCTGAAATTCACAAGGTTGCGGAGTTTCTCTAGATCAAGAGAAATTTTTGTAAAACCCGCTAGTAGACTAATTGATTAGACCATGGGCTTCAACTGGACAAAGTTTGAAAGAAATGTATGAGAGCGTTTTCGAAATTTTTAGGGATGAAGTTTTGGGGATTATAAATACAGTGAAAAACATACTATCGACATAATTGGCTAATATCTAAAGAAAATGATGCGCGATGGGGATGCAGTTTCATCTCATAGTAGTTTGATTCCATTTGAAATGGTGTGTGAAAAAGTGAGGAGATTGCTTTGGCCGATTGCGAGAAAGATCAAAGGATTTGATTAGCGTGCGTTCAGCTGCTGTTGTTGCCATTTTTGTATGTAATTTGGTCTATGCCTACAAATGTGGTGATAATTTGGAAACCGCGAGATAAATTTTTTTAAAAATTTGACAATCTTGAGATTGGTCATCAATTTATATGGCCTGCAAGTTTCAAGGACATTGAAGACATGCAAGGCAATAAAATAGGGCCTCCAATGTACCAATTTTTTCCCGCAGATTTTGTGTTTACAAGTGAGCGTCCTCATTATTCACGAGTATTGTTTTCGAGTTTCATATGCACGTGCAAAACTTTAGCAAAAAATTTATTTGCATCGGAACAGAATGCTCGATTGCTTTCCGAAGAACTTTCCGAAATATGCTAAAAGCTGGCTTGAGAATTGTAATAACATTACGCACTCGATTTTGCGCTATTACGCTGCAATGCAGCCATACCGAGGGTCTCTTTAAAATTGCAGGACAAGAAGAACATATCCCAATTTGGAAATTTATAAACGTAATGCAGAAACAGTGCTTCTTTAATATATTGTCACACGCAAGAACAGCGTGACAACTTTATATTTTAGCTGAGAATTCTGCTTTGCGCTATTTCATATCTAAATAAGGAACAGATGCTACGCCGATTGCAACAAATAACCAGAGTGAAACAATCATAAATGTGTTATTTCTGTATCCGGCACTTGATGAAATGTGACGTTTCCGACGTTGTCTTCATCAGCACTGTTGACATTGCTATTCGTAACGCAAGCCAGTTATTAGTATGTTTCGGAAAATTCTTCGGAAAGCAATCGAGCGTTCTGTTCGATGCAAATAAATTTTTTTGTAAAGTTTTGCACGTGCATATGAAACTTGAAAACAATACCCGTGAATAATGAGGACGCTCACTTGTAAACACAAACTCTGCGGGAAAAAAATTGGCATATTGGAGGCCCTATTTTATTGCCTTGCAAATCTTCAATGTCCTTGAAATTTGCAGGCCATATAAATTGATGACCAATCTCGAGATTGTCAAATTTTTAAAAAAATTTATCTCGCGGTTTCCAAATTATCATCACATTTGTAGGCGTGGACCAAATTACATACAAAAATGGTAACAACAGCAGCTGAACGCATGCTAATCAAATCCTTCTTTCTTGCAATCAGCCAAAGCAGCCCCCTCACTTTTTCACACACCATTTCAAATGGAATCAAACTACTATGAGATGAAACTGCATCCCCATCGCGCATCATTTTCTTTAGATATTAGCCAATTATGTCGATAGTATGTTTTTCACTGTATTTATAATCCCCAAAACTTCATCCCTAAAAATTTCGAAAACGCTCTCATACAATTCTTTCAAACTTTGTCCAGTCGAAGCCCATGGTCTAATCAATTAGTCCACTAGCGGGTTTTACAAAAATTTCTCTTGATCTAGAGAAACTCCGCAACTTGTGAATTTCAGAGGATCACCATTCCGTTGCCATGGAAGCACCGATGTAAACAAATCCTACACTCCCATAAAGTTCAATGTATTGTGTGTTTGCATGCAAAGTGGCTTGTCTTTTTATGCACTACAACAAAAGATATGGCCCATTAAAATTGAAAGGGTGTGTACTTGAGAAATGGGTACGAGCCTCCTTAACTGATTTTATTTATCCCTTTCTCCCACAAACATTATCCATGACAGAGATAAAATATATGAAGAAAACATATTTCTTTTCCGATAAAAACGCTGGTTTATGCAGGCCAACTTTGCGTCCTCCCCATTTTTAGCTCGTGAATAGCTCACTTATATTCAAAGTGCGAGTTTGCTGAATTATGAAAATCGCAGTTAATAAAGCAAGATGCTTATCGAAAAATTCGCGTTAATTTAATGCATGTAAACCTAACTTTTGAAAAATTCGCGTTAATTTAGTGTAAAGTAAATTTTCTTCGCGTTGTCAACGTGCAATGTTAACTTTCCTATAATAAGGTAAAACGTCACATATTTACCATTCAACTCCCAGAGTCAATAGGCTCTTTGCAGCTAGGGTGTCACGTGACCCACTTTTCACTTAATTATGGGCTATAACATTACAAATACCAGAAATGAACACGGTTAGCATTAGATTCTATCCACCAAAACCACCTCGAACACCTTATTGCGACTTATATAACAGATTAACTGGTTGGCTTTCACTTAAGGTTTAGGGTTAGCAGTTCATACTTGAACAATCTCAGCAGCTAGGTGGTACTCTGGTAGTATAGGCTTTGTAAGCTTTAGCCTAGCTGAGGTCACAGGTTCAATCCTGAGTGGGGATTTTAGATTTTCTTTGTTACACTTACACATTTACTGAAAATAAAATTCTAAGTGTCGACATTACATTATATAAGTCTCCATAAGTGTCTGAGGTGGTTTAGGTGGACGGTATCGAATGCTAACCAATAAACACTTCGAAATTAGTTAAATAGTCAAGTTTGCGGCCTCTGGCGTACGTTTGTATGATACTTTGAATATTTGAAAAATTTAAGGTGGTCTCATTCAATTTTTTTTTCAAAACAATTTTCAGGAAAATTCCACCATCCTGATACAAAATTTTGTGCTCTGAGGCCAAAGTCAATCACTTTAGGTCAAATTTCCCATTGGTTAATTATTAACCGGCCGAACCAGCCCCCTAAGTTGAAATAACTATTAAAGGCCGTTTGTACTTATTAGCAGAATAACTTTCTACCAAATTGTTGGCTGCCCATGGAGTCTAGTTTACTTTTGGCATAAATGATCCATTCTCTTCAGGGGGTTGGGGTTATTATTGTGAAAAATGCAAACTATTGAACAATAGTACGAAGGTTTAAATACTACAGTATAGTTCCAGAAAATATAGGATTTTTAGGTTTACCTCCTCCATGTACTTTCATGATCCTCAGAAAATGTCAGAACATCTGGCTAAAATGCAAGAGAGATACTTTGAATCCGTCGACTTGTGCTATTTGAGAAAATGGTCTTCAAGTTAAGACCATAGATCAATTACAGGCGGGAGAAGTGGTGATTGCATTCATTTGGCACGTTTTATGAGCATTAAACTAATGTAAACAATAGATGCTTGGGCCGTTGCTTTGGGAAAATCATACCACTTTTCAGTGTTTAGTTCACTTGTTTAGTGTTCCAAATTTTAAGTGAAATTCTTTCAAAATGGGATTCTCAAATGTTTAGAGATGGCAATGTTGCCATTAAAAAAAAAACGAAAGTTGCAAGCTAGGCATCAGGGGCGGATCCAGGAAACCTATAAAGAGGGGGCCGGAGCAATTTTTATAGTGACAATATGGGCGCGCCAGCGCCCATCAGGAGCGCCAAAGGCGTGACAATCTAGGGGCAAAAGGCAAAAGGGGGGGGGGGGGGGGCGGCCCCCTCGGCCCACCCCTAAATCCGCCCCTGGGCATTGTATTTTGTGTATAAGAATTGTATGGACAATTTTTCTTCACAAATCCTCTAAATTTTTCAAATACTCAAACTGTTATTAAAAACTCACCCTCAAATGTTATAGGAATCAAAATTAGCCATTTTACTAATTTTGCAATGCTCTTTACATTTCTGGCGGTCGTTAAGTTATAACCCATAATATAAAATAATTTTGTGTAAAGTAGGTCAGGTGACCCCCAGCTGCAAAGGGCCTATTGTGGAGACAAGCAGTGTAGTTCTAACTTTTGAGTCTGTCGGCAAAATCGTATGGTGTGACCATTCAAATGAAACCTCTTCGACAGTACATTTGCATGGTACCATTTGTTTTTCAATATTTTACAAAATGTAATTTGGGATTTTTCTTGGATTTAGGCACTCTTGGGAGTTAAACGGTTAAATAGCGTAATTTAATATCACTGGCTTTTGACACATTACCCGAATTTTGTTATACTGAGGCCCCGTCCACACGTATACGTTTACGTTCGTAAACGAATATTTTTTATGCGTTTAGGCCTCCCGTCCACACGTAAACGATGAAAACGGTCACCCTAAACGGATATTTTCGAAAACGCTCTCCAAAGTGGATATTTTCGAAAACGCCGTTTACCCGTTTACGTGTGGACAGGCGTAAACGGATATTTTCGTAAACGCTGATGTCACAGCTGTTTATGGCGCATGCTAAAGTTATCTAGCGCATGCTCAATGCAGATTTTTAGCGTTTACGTATCGTTTTAGCGTTTACGCGTGGACAGGTGAAAACGAATCGTAAACGATGGCTGGCTTCGCGTGGACGGGAGCGTTTTAGATTAAAAAATATGCGTTTACGAACGTAAACGTATATGTGTGGATGGGGCCTGAGTCGCCATCAAAGCTCCTAACGATAAATCATTTCCTGTCGGTAAAGCCATATCGATTGGCATATGCAATGTTGATTGAGTTAATCAAAATTGTTTTCAAATAGCACGGTTTGGTCATCTCAGGTCAGTGTGGTTATTGAATTCATCAAAGTTGTCTTTAAATAGTACGGTTTGGTCATATCAGGTGTGGGTAAGGAAGTAGCGTTATTACGAGAGTTTCTTTAAAGGCGGAAGCCTTGAAGTATTCTAATTATGAAATTAAAACGCATAAAGGTAGAGACCTTGAAGTATCTTTGTTGTAAAGGCCTTATAGAAGGAGGAGACCGTGAAAAACACATTTTAAAACTGCGTTAGATTTTTCTCAACTACAACGACTGAAGCTTTGACACCTTTGTTGAGTTCTTCAGTGGTTTTCGTTTCCAGAATGGCAACGTCAGCTTCAAGCTTATTCACCGCCGTTTCCAGCTTTCGAAATGAATCTTGAACTTCCTTACTGTCTAGCGATATATAATGACATACAGATACGATCAGTTTTTTCCTTATGTCTTTACGTTTATGTTATTATGTTCCAGCCTAGTCCCAAGGCGTTCTCGTCTCGGTCAAACCTGGACCCTACTTTGAACCGTAACGTCACCGAGAGAGCCTCGCCGAGAACGGCGTTCTCTCGCTCACCCCGTCCCAGACTTTACGCGGACAACGGGACAAGGGAGAACGCCTAATTAAGGACAAGGCTGATTATTGTTGTTCCTATTGTTATCGTTGTTGTGCTGTTCACAATGGTGACATAAAACATTGATATAAGTTGTGCGTTATGTCGCTAGTGTGAACCACTATAAGGACAGTGTCCCGGATGATATATCGTGTTTTTGGCGGAGCCCGCGGGCCGAAGGCCCGGCGGAGCACCATACTCATAAAACCTTTGCCCGTCATTTTTCATGGTCTTGGCTAGCGGAATGTTTCGCGGGCACGTTGTGTGCCCGCCGCCCTCCCTCCGCCCTCCGTACGCTTTTGGCTGCCCGGGTAGTCCAGCACTTGTCCAAACGATATCTGTGATTCGCTAAGAAAACAATAGATTTGTCCAGCTGGGATAGGGATTGGGGATAGGGGCATTGTTCAAGTGATATATCAATTGTATCGTTCACCAATCACAGACATCGTTTGGACAGCTACGGGGTCGCCCTTTTGGCTAGCTCGCTGGCGCGTATGACGTCGCAAAACATGCGCGTGTGACGCCACACAACATCCGGGATCTTTGAGGCTTTGTTTTTCGAGCGGCTACACAGCCGTCAGCTCAAACACTTCAGTTTCAGGATTTTTGGTGTTTTTAGCGGAAAATTAAAGTCGTTATTAGCCAACATTTTTTGTGCCTTGCTACTCAAGACAGGATACTAATTAAGGGATACTCAGAAGCCGCTTTAGTGGAAAAAGAAGAGCTTTCAGGGATAAAATCTTGCTTCGAGGAACTATATACGTTTTTAGCAATGCGGAGAGATGGGTTCGTTTTACGGATTTCAGCACCAAAGAAAGAATTTCCAAGTACAGTAGTCGCCGGAGGGACTTAAAGGTAAAACAAATTGCATTTTTCGATGGGAATTTATCTTGATATCAATCTGTGATTGACTTTTTGTTTGTGTTCTCGTTAGCTTTGGATAATTGTTTATAAACGTGTAGTTTAAATTCAGTTGTATTAATTTCTTGAATTTCATCGAAGACACGGCTCGGCCTCGATGCGATATAAATGGTACGCGTTTTACTTTTAAACATAAACTAATGGAGATTTGAATAAATTTTTTCGAAAGAAGATTGTGTTGTCCAATTTTATGTGTTCGTTCATTCATTACATAGATTGAAAAGCGATTTTATGTAAACAAAACAAGACTTAGATTTTATACTCGCGTCGCCTTATGCAAATATGTTTGTGTATTTGCAATTTTGATTTCAAAATCAGTTTCTCGGGCATTTTTTGACAAGCAACAACTGTATTTTATTCGGAAAATAGTCGTAATAGTTATTCTAGACGGAGAAAAAGTTGTTTTTGTGAACTTTTGTACGGTCTAAATGTACTGTGCAGACGGTCGGGTAATATTGTTTTTGAGAATTGCTAAAATTGAAAAATAGCCCTGTCGTCAATCTTAGTTCTTGTGTTTCCGACCTTTCACCTAAGTTAAGTTTCATCTTACTTTAGCTTGTTCAGAGGAACTTCAGAGGGCTTCGCTGTTAGGCTAAGCCTAACTATATATATTACGAGTGTTGTCAGGAACTGCTTTAGGAAGCTAATATAATGCGCTTAGCCTAACAGCGGAGCTCTCTGAATTCTTCCAACCATCATATAACCTAATTATTCGAAATTTAAACCTTTTTAAATTATGGACCCCAAAAATGCACAATATAGAACAGAAAGTTGATGAAAACGCAAGAATTAAGCTAAAAGGAGTTTAGCTCTAAACAAATGCTTTGACGATCTACTAGCTTGCATTGTCCTTTTGTCCATTGTCCTCCAAAAACGCTGGACTTGCAGAGTTACGCAGCCACAAATGTCAAACCTGTCTTGAATAGCAAACCGCGAAAAAATGCAGGAAAAAAAACGATTTTGCAAACTGTTTTCTCCGCTAAACACAACAAATGTGTTACTGTAGCTGACGTACATCGGCCGTGTAGCTGCGGGAAGCCTCGTTTTGGTTTCAAAATTCCTAAAATCCCGGATGTTGTGCTACGTCCTACGCGCATGTTGGGTGACGTAGTATGCGCCAGCGAGCAAACCCTGCGCAACGTCGTACGCGCCCACGAGCTAACCCTGCACCACGTCGTGCGCGCCCGCGAAACATTCCGCTAGCCATGAGCATGAAAATTGACGGGCATGATTCTATGACCCTATGAGTATGGAGCTCCGCGAGCGGGCCTCCGGCCCGCGAGAGCTCCGCTATTGGTTATCCTAAAATATTAATTATCCTACAGTAGGAAAAAATAGCCAAAAGTGATGAGAAATACTAAAGAAACAAATGAACGGCAAAAAAAAAAAAAAAAAAAAAATCAAAATCCTAACAGAACTGCAATTTTGATTTCTTGACCGCCTGTCACGAAATCAAATTTGATGAACTGTAATCCTGCACTTTTTCTCTAAACTCCTGCTACTTTTTTTGCTCCATAGAATCTTTTTATCCAATTTAGTTTTATATTTGGTGGCATTTGGCAATATAGCCTGCAAATTAGGTAAGCGTCATTTCGTTGTTTTGGCGGGACAGTGTTCATTTAAGTTGCGAGTCGGTCTTGTCGGTTGCGGTCATATTGGTTTCAGTGGTTGCAGTGTCGACCTCTCCAAGGTGAAGTTACAGAAAATTTATTCACTGGCACCTTTATACTGATTTGCATCTCATCGAATGTCGACGTGAAGGTCGTCTTCAGAAAACGTTTTTTTTAGTTTTCTCGCCTTGGGCGACAAGCTGCTGCTTGATCGTTTCTTTCTCTTAGCCTTTTTGTTGTTTGGCTTCCCCATAAAAGTGAATTTTGGTAGATAATTTCGTGGAGCGGTGAAACACACGTCTCCATGCTTTCACAGTTCGCCTCAGGCTACGCGGCATCACGATAGTTACTCTGAAGGCGGCCAGAAAATTCGTGGCTGTCGCGGTTTACTGAGACTGAAGAGCTGTAATTGTTGCAAGAATATTTAACAGTTCTTGACGTCAAAACAATCAACGTTGACTCATTCGTCCATTCTTGAAAAATTTCGGGTTTTTTTTTCGTATTTTTTTTTTTTACAAGGGTTTTTTCCTGCCACTGGGTCTCCGACGATTTGTTTGCACAAGTTGACGCCATCTTAAATTATGTAATTTAAACATGATCATGATAAATTCAAGCAGAACATTTCAAGCTTGCGCAAAAGGCTAGTCATGGTGTTTTATCAAAGGAGAGAACTGAAAATTTATTTACATCATTCTGTTTGACTTTGACGCATTGGTCTTTTGCTGGAAGATGAAAAGTCAGTCTAGTCAATAGTTGGAAGTCATAAAACGTCTTTATTTCTTGGACAATATCGAAAGAACAGGTGTAGAAAAACATATTAATGACACTCGCGCGAGTTGGCAGGTTTAATTACAACTTGCAGTCTGATAGATAAGGCAACATCCTTCCTTCGCTGCAATTCAAACATTTTCTTTCTTGGACGAGTAGTGTCATGAACGGTTCGCTTAAAACTTCAACGTTTTCAACAAACGTAACGGTAGCTGCGTGTATCCCTTTTACCAAAGATGACCCTACTCTCGTAAAGGCTGTCAAGGCAGCCTGCTACGTTATCATTATGTTGCTTTCTCTTTTTGGAAATGCGGTAGTCATCGCCATCGTTGTGAAAAACAGGAACATGCGAACGACGACCAACTATCTTATAGCAAACATGGCCGTTTCCGATTTTATGTTTTCCGCATTCGCCGTACCACGAGAGCTCACAGAAATTTTTATTGGCTTTCAAGGATGGCTGATCGATGGAATTGCAGGTATGGCTTTATGTAAACTTGTTTACTTTTTCCAAGACATCTCCACTGCTGTTTCAATACAAAGCATTGTGATCATCACAATCGACAGATATGCTGGAGTGGTTACACCGTACCGTGAGCCAGTCATAACTCCGAGACGCTGTAGATTCGTTATTCCACTGATATGGGTGATATCTATGGGTCTACACGGCTCTTATTTCTACACGTTACGTCAAAGACGAGTCAATAACATCAGTAGCTGCCTCTTCAGCTGGGAGCCCGCGTTTGACCAAAAACAAGCTCAGCGAATCTACTGGACGATCATATCAGTTCTTTTAATCGCCATACCTCTAACGGTCACTATAGTGTTATATGTACTCATATTCAGGGCTATAAGAAGACAGAATTCCTTTTTGCGAACACTTTCGTCTTTTAGGCTGCGAAGGCGAAAGGAGAATACAATCGTCGTCAAGAAAATTCTAGCGATCATAATTTTATTCGTAATATGCATACTACCTACAGATATTTTAGGATTTCTATATTTTTTTGCTTGGGAGAGGAAAATTCCTTGCGGAATGGACCAGATAAGCTTTGCTGCTAAGTTCATCTTGTACTCTAATGCATCGCTTAATCCGTGTATTTATTTTCTTTTAAATGACAGATATCGTCAGGGCTTTCGAAATATTTTAAAATGTCGAGACAGCCTCCCGCGCGAGGTGGAGATGAACAACGTATGTTGTAATGAAGTGAAATGATATCGCTAACACTTAAATAAACAAACAATTAAAGGGTCGATATTAATCTGATATAGAAAGGACCTCATATCAGAGAGGATATTGCAGGTAAGGAAAGTGACCTTCTGATAGAAATAAAGTTTTGATTCAAAGCATCGTAGTTTTGTCGTTAAATTGGACTAATTTTTACGTCTGGTCTCATAAGCCACTTCGCTGGCAATTAAATACATTTATAATTTGACATAGCATAGGCATGCATAAACAATTTAATCCAATATAATTTTTTAGTTTTTTTTTAGAAAATTAAAATTAAAAGGTCAAAACCATTTAGAAGGGTCGTTAATTCAAATCATCTTTCGTTTCACGTTGTCATTCAAAGAGTGCAGTGAATTTCATAAGCCAATTCACGAAGATGTTTATAACCTATTCAAAAATCCCTTTAGATTTTACCATAATCGCTGGTTTAAGGCCCCGTCCACACGTATCCGGATATTTTTGAATCCGCAACTTTTTTCTTGCGGATTAGAAAATATTCGCGCCCACACGTAGCGTATTCGAATCGTATTTGCCCGTCCACACGTATCCGGATTCGCTCTAGTACCCAGGGCTCCTCTTTAATTGTTGTCAACAGAGTGTGCGCAAAGGCCAACATTTTGTGCGCCGCGTTGTGCGAGTCTGGCGGCAAATTCGATTGCTTTCACCAAGTTCGACTGTAAACACGTTATTAGACTTGAAATAGGGAGCTTAAGCAATCACGACGCCGACGGCAGCGAGAACGGCACAAAACAATACGTTTAAGGCTGGTTCTCATATAATCGTCCCGGTCGTCCCGGTCGTCCGAGTCGTTTCAAAATTTTTTTGCAAACGACTCAGACGATCGGGACGACTCAAGCGATTTTGGGTTCTCATATGATCGTCCCGGTCGTCTCGAACGTCAATAGCGCAGTCGTAAACTGTGTCCGACAACATGTTTTGGTCAATAATACTGCATTCTGGAGTAGATTTAAGTCCCTTCGATCGCCTCAGCCGTCCCTGTCGCCTGAGAGTAGCTCTCATATGATCGTCCCCGATTATTCACGATCGTCCCAGTCGTCCAAATAGAGCACAGTTCTATCCAAGCGACCGCGATCGTCCCAGTCGTCCGGGTCGCTTGCGATCGTGACGGGTCGTCTCAGAAGTGTTCTCATATAATCGTCCCGGTCGTCCGTACACTTTTTGAAACGACTCGGACGACCGGGACGACCGGGACGATTATATGAAAACCAGCCTTTAATGAGCAAAATAACTACCCTTGCACGTGCGTTTTACATTTTAGTACATTTCTTTGCCGTTCCCTGCAAAACAACGACGTCAAATGATCAAATTGGTGGTTTTGTGGAGGACGTGAACACACGGCGGTTAATATTCCTTTCTCCATTTGAACTAGTAAGCCGTCCCTTCAAATTCAGCTCCTGGACAATCCAGCCACATTAGCCAAACTAAACAAACTGAAGTAACTGCAAAGTAGTTTAAAAAAGCGCGAACCCTTTTTTCAAGTGACGTTTTCCTTAGCGTTGCCGTCGTCGTTGCTTAAACTCTCTATTCAATAAGTCCAAGTAGAAGTGATGCAATGACATTTCGGTCGGCCTTCTTGAATAGTCGAGCGGTTAAAGACTGGATCCGATACTGTTACGTCAGCGTATTAAAAAATATCCGGATTCGACCGTCCACACGATGCCGTACTCGTAGCGTATTCAAAAATTTCCACTCTGGAGAGCGGATTCAAAAAGTTGCGGATTCGTGAGCCGAATTCGCCGGATACGTGTGGACGGAAGGCCAATCCGCAACAAAAAAGTTGCGGATTCAAAAGTATCCGGATACGTGTGGACGGGGCCTAAAAGTGCTGTAGTTCAGATAACAGACCATGCAGCTAATGAAGCATTAAGAGCCAGTCCACGAATGAGTCAAGGATTTTTGGAAATGGCCAGAAACAACCCCACGTCAAACTTGGTGTGGTGAAAGGTAGTCATGAGCAAGTAATCAAATCGATATTATTTTGTCTTTTAAATCTCATATGATCACGTGACAGCTAATTAAATTTTGACCCCCCAGGGAGCCGGTTTTGACCACTGAATTTTCTAAAATTAACCAACTTTGCAGGTCCCTGATCATATCAAAAGCAGCAGAATCTTTAAATGTAATAACATTTCTTTGCTAGCCAACCCTTCTTCTTTTAAAATAAAACAACATTATTCTCAGATTTTGCTTAACAGCTGAGAAATAGTTTTGAACAAAGAGGGTCGTTTGGTGGTGCTGAAAAATTACCAAAATTATCCAATTTCAGTTGATGTTTTCGGCCAAAGTGGTCAAAATTTTTTAACCTTTTATATTCCTAAGTAAAGTCAGGGTATTGTATTTTCATAATATCGAAAAACTTCTGCGGGCAAATCACTTTTAGGTTTTGTTCGCGATTGTCAAAAATTGACAATTTACTGAAATGGCCATATTTGCTCACCGACAAATGGGTCACATAAAATCAGCTTTGAAACTGGAAACTCAAATTATTACTGTATAAAAATACCATTAAGGTTAGAAAAGTACATTTATATGGCTAGAAATAATTTCCAGCTTTGAATTTTGCTGAAATTGGTTTTTAAAGAGCAGCCGGTATCCTTTTCCCATTCCTTCTCCGACGAATTATACGCGATTCTATTCTTATGAGAAGGAAAAAGATCAACAATATAGATTATAATCTTACACTCATTTTACCGATTTCGTTTTTTTTTTTAATCCACAAGTGAAAGACAAGAAATTAAAACGACTAATTATTATCTTGGATTGAAAACGGTGAAGGTGAACCGGTAGAAATAGACTAAAAAACTGCGTGACCATGGCGTGACGCCGACGCACGGGCTTTTGCTGAATATTTTCAGTTATCCACAGGAAATTTAAATCTAAAATTTTCTATTTGAAACGGGGAAAACCAAACAATATTTTATTTTAAATATGTCTTTTAAATTGTCTAACTCAGTGCTATTTGTTGCCCGGTTCTTGTTAGATTGTCGAGTTTAACTCAAGATTAAGTTTCGTGAAACGCATCGTAACAAACAACACAGTTTTTTCTCGCAAACAGCATAAATTAACATTCCAACGTGATAACCCTGTTTCATTCTCATTATTAGATTGTTGCAAGCTCGTGGCAAAATTTTAACTGGAAAGCATCTCTTTATAAGCAGATTGCCGGGAAAAAAGAACGAATCTTTACTTTGCCTTGATCTGTCGAAAATAGAATAGTATATAAGCTTAAAAAAGATGATGAAATCAGACGTTTAATTTCGACAAAAGAAAGAAGCCTGTGATTGTTTGTAAAGGACGTTCAGATTGCTAGAATCAAAATATATGGGCAAAAAATAATTAAATAATAAATAATTATATTAATTATAATAATAATTAAATAATATGCGCGTCAATGTTAGCGTGACTTATAATACTACTCTACTTCCTTATTGAAACCGGGTTTAAGCTCCGGCCATTATGAGCCTTCTGGCTCGGGTGCGCGACTTTACTTTTACTTCCTTATTGCAAAAGCAGTGATCAACAATAATCCAGTACCAGTTGGCCCAGTCGAAAATTTCAGTAACATTTATTTAACCCTCGGACTTACGGGGGCGGGGGTGCGGGGGGGTGGTGGGTGGGGAACGAGATATGACGTCATAAGTAACATGTGGTCAAGCCATTTTTGAACAAAAATTCGTATTTTTCACCTTTTTTTCAGTGAAAAAACATATAAAATGCTACCAAACGCATTAAAATGTTTAATTGTATGTTATTTTGAATCTCTAGCCAACAATATTTGCAATTTCCACGTTTTCCCGATAAATTTGAATTTTTAGTAAGATCCAAGATGGCGGCCGTCTTGGCGGCCATTTTGGATGACGTCGCGGACTCCAGCAGCGTCACAACCCATAATATTTACCTTTTCTTGTAGAGCACATCGCGGGCTATCTATTAGATGTAAAATATTTCCGAAATATTGCAACATCGCAAAAACCCAAGGATGGGTGCAAAAACCTCCCCCCCCCCCCCCCTTGTACCACGGTGGGGGTATACGTTTGCGTGTAAGTCCGAGGGTTAAAACAACTGAACTTATACTTCAGCGACAGAAGAATGGAATCTCGCTGATCCCTAAAAATCACTAATTACTATTAAGGCCGGCACACATTAGGGGACATGTTGAGGGGACATGAAGCGGGGACATGTTGCAGCGACAGTTTTCCTCGTGTGACATCCCTGTTTTGCGAAAACGTTCTGTTGTGAGGACACAATTTTGTCCCCCGCAACATGTTGCATGAAATTCAGCTGGTTTGAATTCGTGCGTCATGAAGCGGGGACAAAATGATCCCCATTTCGATGTCGCATCGTGTGCACTGCTCTTGCAAACTGTCCCCGGACTTCCCGCTAGAAAATAGAACTGAACCAATAAAAACGCGCCATTGATTATCCCGTTACATTACTGCACACACTAGGGGACAATTTGCGGGAACATAAAGCGGGAACAGGCCTCTTCGTGTGCACAGCATAGGCGCATTGTACAGGGACAAAAGGAAAAGCTGGTGCACACAAAGCGGATTGAGGTATAAAATCACAAATGTCACTGAGGGAGCCTGCTACTGAAGGCTCATGGGATAATCAATGGCGCGTTTTTATTGGTTCATTTCTATTTTGTGGCGGGGACAGTTTGCAAGAGCGGTGCGCACGATGCAACATCGAAATGGAGGTCATTTTGTTCCCGCTTCATGACACACGAATTCAAACCAGCTGAATTTCATGCAACATGTTGCGGGGACACAATTTTGTCCCCGCAACAGAACTTTTTCGCAAAAACGGGGATGTCACACGAGAAAAACTGTCGCTGCAACATGTCCCTGCTTCATATCCCCGCAACATGTCCCCTAGTGTGTACCGGCCTTTTAAAAGTTCCCTTTTTCTTGTCTTGCACGCGAAAAGGCAAGTAACACATCTGCTCCAACAGGAACTAGCTTTGAAGACATGAAATGGATTTGACGAGAATGTCCTTTGTCGATTGTTCGGTCACCAATGGGCGGCTTTCCCTCGTGATTGTGACAGTACTTGCTTCTTCCCCTCCAGCCGATGCCCAACAAATGCCGGTGACGCGCACACACAAAGAATGTACTCAAAGCTTCCAGTGCAGTCAAACATTCCTTTAAGTCAAATGATTTTCATTGTTGTAAATTACTTGCACAGTTGACTTATAATTTAAAGCTGAAAATGGCGAAAAAGGAAAGCATCTAATCCATAGAAACTGACCTGCCCTAGCCAGAATTAGTTCGGCTTCTGTTGTTACTTCTGAGCGGCTTTAAAGTTGAATAAACTTCTTGTGACCCTGAATGCCCCTTTTGCACATTTGCTTTACTTTGAGGAATGCTTGAACACAGCAATCCGACTAAATAATTTGGTTAAAACTACAACTTAAAGCCATATTTTTTGTCGAAAGATGACTTACTAACGGTAAATCTCTATAAAGTTATTGGTTTCAAATATTTTCATTAATTCTTTATTGCCCTCGATACCAAATAACGGTCAGCGGATAAAGCATATGCATGCAATCAACAAGCCGCGAGGCTTTATAAACAATTGGAAGCTTCACTTTCATCTAAGAATTCTCCAGAATTTTCACTTCTAAATGAAATATTCCGAGTACGATTTCAACATCGAAAGGGGATGTTGGACGTGGAAGTCTTTGTAGTCGTTATACTGTCATATTGGCAAAGTTCATGCAGTGCTGTACAGTAATGTACAGTTGCGCAAACAATGCCAAAATGCTTTACTTCTCATTGACTATTTTCTCGACTTGTGAATTTGCAATTGATCTACCCGATTTTCTCGAAGAAGAGGATGCTCGCTAATCCAGATGAGGTAAGCTTGTTTTGTTTATTTAACCGCAAAAAATTTTCAGAATATATTTGATCAGCGTTTCAATATTTTGCAAAATTGAAGTTATGCTAGTTTATCTTAAATTATGACTGGTTATAAAACTGGTAACAAATAAGTTTGGAAAGCAGATTCGTTCCTTCTTCCGGGCAAGCTTCTTTAAATATGAAGATATGTTTTGCCACGAGCAACAATCTAATTATCAGATTGAAACAGTGTTGGTGTTATCACGTTGAAATGTTAATTTATGCTGTTTGCGAGTAAAATCAAAAATTAAACGAGCTTACCTGTAAGTGAAGTTTGATTGTGATTCTCCTGAGCCGTTGCGTAGGAACGAAGGGATCACGTGAGATTGCGCGAGCAAGCTTGCTTTCAATCTTTGACATTGTCGAGTAAACACCAACAACAAAGGGTTGGGCCAAAGAGCAAATAACGGAGCCCATGGCTCACTCAGTGTTGAGAAACGCACTAGTGCTGTGATGGGTGGGCACGTGATCCCTTCGTTCCTACGCAACGGCTCAGGAGAATCACAATCAAACTTCACTTACAGGTAAGCTCGTTTAATTTTTGATTCTCCCTCACCGTTGCTGACGTCACTACGGGACCACATGAGACTTTAAAGCAAGGTGGTTACGAGACAATAATAGAACAACTTTAATAGACATAAAATGTGTCAGGGTACAGAACAACACCTAACAATGGTAAACAACTGTAACATCTAAGCATTAGACAAAATAGCCTGACTAAAGTCAGCTGTAGAACTCTGTTGAATTGGTTTGTGATAAAACAATGCAAAAGTAGTGGCATTCGACCATCCAGCAGCTTTCATAATGGTTGCCATATCCACACCACAGTTTTTTGCAGCAGAAGTTGAAGCTGCACGAGTGCTATGGGCACCATACTGGCTTGTGTCAATACCAGCATTCGCCAAAACAGACTTAATCCATCTGCCAATGGTGTCTTTAGAAACTGCCTTATGAGGTCTTACAAAACTGATGAGAAGTTGGGTTTCATCTCCTCTAAGAGGCGTAGTTCGAGTAATATACTCTTGAATACACTTCACAATACAGAGTCGCGGGTCATGTAAATAAGCCCGGAAGCAAAGGTCATGGACATGTGTACCTGGTCTTGTCTGTTTAACAGGTTTGGGAATAGAAAATGAGCAACTTGATTCGGACAAAGTCATATACCTAATGTCTAACATGTGAATAGTTTGGATCCGCTGACCTGACAGTAACATTAACAGAGTAGTGAGCTTCCACGATAGCTCCTTTAAAGATAATGACTGAACATCCTTGAAAGTACGTAAAAATGTTAACACAACATTAACGTCCCAAGTACTTGTATACTTTGGTAAAGATGGCCTTCGCTCAAAAACCCCTTTCATGAACCTTACAACCAATGGGTGACTGCCAGCAGGTGTGTTATCAGAAAATATAATAACAGATGACAGTGCACTCCGGGCTGTGTTTAAGCAACTGTATCCAATACCAGATTGAAAAAGTTCAGTCAGAAATTCAATAACATCAGTCACAGTTGGTTGCAAGGGATCACAAGACCGTTTAGTTGAAAACTGGCGCCATCGCGCAAGATAGGTCTTGTACTGCTTCTTGGTTGAATCTCTCCATGATGACATAACAATTTCCATAGCCTGCTCTGAAAGTCTTTGACTTTGTAATGACATCCTGATAATTTGCAAGCCATCAGGGTCAACTTCTGGTGGAGTGGGTGGATGTGACTGGGGTTGTATGGCAGTTGGAGGACTTTCTTTCCCCGAGGCAGAACAAGAGGTTCCTGAACAAGAAGGCGCATCAGAACTGGAAACCAAGGCTGAGTTGTCCATTGTGGCACAATAATTATCCCGGAGGCTTCGTCGGCTTCCACCTTCTGTAGAACCCTATCAATGAGATTAAAGGGAGGAAATGCATAAAAATAATGTTTCCCCCAATCAACAGAAAAAGCATCAATAGCAAATGCCCCAGGGTCAGGGTGCCAGGCTATGTAGGGCTTTGTCTGAAAATTCAGCCTGGAAGCAAACAAATCAATAGATGGGACCCCAAATACTTGTGCAATTGAGAAGTAAATGTTGGGGTCTAACTTCCATTCTGTGTGATCATGAAAAATTCGAGAAGCTTTATCAGCTGCTGAATTGGATTTTCCAGGCAAATGTGCAGCCGAAATCCAAAGATCGCGTTCAAGACACCACAACCAAATTATTCTAGCAGTGTGATTACATTCAAGGGAATGAGTGCCACCCATGTTATTTATGTAAGCAACTGCAGTGGTGTTATCAATAAAAAGTCTCAAGTGAGCCTGTGACAAATTTTGACAAAAGGATTGTAATCCTAGGTAAACTGCTTTCAGTTCAAGGCAATTAATATGCTGACTGGCTTCATCAGGAGACCAATGGCCTCCTGAAGAATGATCTTGAAAAACAGCTCCCCAGAGATGCATCTGTATATAGAGAATATGATGGTTTGCCCTGTGTAATGGGTTTAGAGGCTCTCTCGATATTCTCAATCCACCACTGCAGGTCTGACCTTGCAGTAGCTGAAAGTACCATGTTAGCATCAAAATTGCCATAATGCAACTTGACGGATGCCGTCTTTTCATTCTCTAATTGCCTAAAGAAAAGGGGTCCCATATGAACCCCAGGGCAACTGGCTACAAGTTTGCCTATGACAGCTGCCACTTCTCTAATGGTGGGTTGTTTTTTGGCCAAAAGATTTTTGCAATCCTGCTTGATATTTGCAGCCTTGAGAGGTGACAGAGTGACAGTCATTGCTTCTGAATTCAAAATGAAACCCAGAAAGTCTAGAACAGTTGATGGTTCTAGAATTGACTTTTCTGGGTGAATGCAAAGGCCCAGATTATCAAACAAAGTAGTAGTGGCTGTGACATTATTCCTGCATTCGAGTTTAGTAGTTCCTTGCAAGTAGGAATCGTCAATATAGCCAACAGACTGAAAACCCTGTTTTCTGAGAGTGCTATAGGCAGGTTTAAGCAACTTTGTAAACAAACGGGGGGCACAAGCCAAGCCATTAGGTAAACATGTGAATTGATATAACTGCCCCTTCCACTCAAATTTAAGGAGTTTTTGATGGTCTTGGTGGATGGGTACTGAATAATATGCATCTTTCAAGTCCACAGAGGCCATAAAACAGTTTGGCCTGATCATGCTGACAACATGTTTCAATGACTCCATCTTAAAATGGTGGTAAGATACAAATTTGTTCAACTTTTTTAAATTCAATATGAGGCTATGTGTTTCATCCTTTTTGGGCCTCAAAAATACAGTGGATAAATATTCTCCTTGTTCATGAGAAGATTTTTTAAGCACACCTTTAAGAACTAGTTTTGCAATCTCTTTATCAACTGTCTCAGCCTCGTTCGGGCTAAATTGGGGTTGAGAAGGTGGCTGCCACTGATAAGGGGGCTGATCAAATTCAATTTTGCATCCTCTGACTATGTTTAAAATATGAGGATCTGAAGTAAGTTTGCCCCACTGTTCTAAATGATGCTTAATCCTGCCAGCACTCTGTATGACAGTTTGAGTTTTTGACACAACTAAAGTAAGTTCTTTACTCACCGACACGCTGTGGACTGCTATTGCTTTTGATCCACTTTCTCCTGCCGCTTGCGGTAGGGAGTTTGTGTCCTGTGGTATCGATGACCACGGTTGTTGAAGTGCGGTCGGTGAGTTTGACCGTTTTTTGAAAACTGTGATTTGCGGTGATGATTTTCACTGGCCTTGTTAGTGCTCTGCAGCTTCTGACCCATTCTGTTTGTGGCACTTATGTCTTGTATTTGCTTTGGGAGGTCGTTCCCAAATAATAAGTCGGTAAAACCAACATGTTCAGCGCAAATTTGCTGATATTGATTGTTAAGATCAGGTCTGATCAAATCACGCCGTCTTTGAATGAGCTCACAATTAACGTGGCCCAAGAAAGCGATAACATCAAGCAAGGTTCGTGCAAAATTTTCACCTGATAATTGCTGCGCGGAAACCTCAGGTTTCATGCACTGATCGGTAAGTTTAATCAGTGGAATCATCGCTTTTTGAACGATGTTTTGGAGTCTCTGGAACTTTAAATCTCGACTCCTCGTGCTTGATCGAATTTTCGACCAAACTTCGGGGTTTACTTTTGTCGCTGTTACGTTTTCGCAGTTTGCCGGTCTAGTACAGCTTAACAGCTTTTCTTTCAGCTTTTCATCGGACAATTTTGTCCGGACCATTTTGTTCACAATCTTCGCAAGTTTTGCGTCCACGTCAGCTGAGCAGGCCTCATCAAGGTCGTATTCAGCAGCAATGGTCCCAAGGAAGTCGCTTTCGACCGTTCCCTCGGTTTTCTTGGTTTCGTTTGCCTTTGAGCTATCTCTAGTAAAGAGCGAGTCGACTTGGTCATCCAGAGACAAATCGACAGATTCGTTGCCATCGTTAAGACTCGCGGCGCGCGGCCGTTTTGGAGGCACGATTTCATCGCTCTCAAGCTCTGATTCACTGTCAGAGAATTCCTTACGAGGTCGTTTGGAAGGAATACGAGCTGTCGACGACAGCACACCCGCTATTTCAGCGGACAAAGAAGTGGATATCTGGCGAAAACCTTCGACCATACTCTCCGAGATTGAAGTCTTGATACTTTCGACAAAGTCAGTCTTTGTCACCGTTGTTTTCGAAGAGCAGGGCTTATTCTTCGGTGTTTCTTTCTCTTCTCGAGAGCTCCCCGCTTTCTTTTGTTTTCTTGTTTCTTTTGCCCTCGCAGCATTGTCCTGAGCTTTCTCTAGACTGTCTGAAGTCTCATTAACGAGAGATTCTCCCTCGTCTTCGTTTCCCGCCATTTCTTCGATTGCGAAGAGTTCCGCAGGAATATTTTATCGGCTAGCTTGAAATAGCGGCCGAATAAGCCGGCAATTATGCCGGAAAAAGGTAATTGTACCTGAAAATTACTTGTAGTGTGACAGGCGAAAGATTACTCCCGCTTGTCACGTTGAAGAAAGGAAAAAGCGTTCTTGACTCGACAACACGTCTTATCCTCGCAAACAAATTCGCACATTGAAAGCAAGCTTGCTCGCGCAATCTCACGTGGTCCCGTAGTGACGTCAGCAACGGTGAGGGAGAACTGTGTTGTTTATTACGATGTCGTTTTTACCAAACTTAATCTTGAGTTAAACTCGACAATCTAACAAGAACCGGGCAAAAAGCAGTTAGACAATTTAAAAGACATATCTAAAATAAATTATTGTTTGGTTTTCCCCGTTTCAAATAGAAAATTTTACATTTAAATTTCCTGTGGATAACTGAAAATATTCAGCAAAAGCCCGTGCGTCGGCGTCACGCCATGGTCACGCAGTTTTTTAAGTCTATTTCTACCAGTTTACCTTCACCGTTTTCAGTCCATGATAATAATTAGTCGTTTTCTTGTCTTTCGCTTGCGGATTAAAAAAAGGAAACCGGTAAAATGAGTGTAAGATTATAATCTAATAGTTGAACTTTTTCATTCTGATAAGAATAGAATTGCGTATAATTCGTCGGGGAAGGAATGGGAAAAGGATACCCGCTGCTCTTTGAAAACCATTTTCAGCAAAATTCAAAGCTGGAAAGTGTTTCTAGCCATAAGGATGTACTTTCCTAACCTTAATGGTATTTTTATACAGTAATAATTTGAGTTTCCAGTTTCAAAGCTGATTTTATGTGACCCATTTGTCGGTGAGCAAATATGGCCATTTCAGTAAATTGTCAATTTTTGACAATCGCAAACAAAACCTAAAAGTGATTTGCCCGCAGAAGTTTTTCGATATTATGAAAATACAATACCCTGACTTTCCTTACGAATATAAAAGGTTAAAAAATTTCGACCACTTTGGCCGAAAACATCAACTGAAATTGGGTAATTTTGGTAATTTTTCAGCACCACCAAACGACCCTCTTTGTTCAAAACTATTTCTCAGCTGTTAAGCAAAATCTGAGAATAATGTTGTTATATTTTAAAAGAAGAAGGGTTGGCTAGCAAAGAAATGTTATTACATTTAAAGATTCTGCTGCTTTTGTTATGATCAGGGACCTGCAAAGTTGGTTAATTTTAGAAAATTCAATGGTCAAAACCGGCTCCCTGGGGGGTCAAAATTTAATTAGCTGTCACGTGATCATATGAGATTTAAAAGACAAAATAATATCGATTTGATTACTTGCTCATGACCACCTTTCACCACACCAAGTTTGAGGTAGGGTTGTTTCTGGCCATTTCCAAAAATCCTTGACTCATTCGTGGACTGGCTCTTAACTGATTTTATTTATCCCTTTCTCCCACAAACATTATCCATGACAGAGATAAAATATATGAAGAAAACATATTTCTTTTCCGATAAAAACGCTGGTTTATGCAGGCCAACTTTGCGTCCTCCCGATTTTTAGCTCGTGAATAGCTCACTTATTCAAAGTGCGAGTTTGCTGAATTATGAAAATCGCAGTTAATAAAGCAAGATGCTTATCGAAAAATTCGCGTTAATTTAATGCATGTAAACCTAACTTTTGAAAAATTCGCGTTAATTTAGTGTAAAGTAAATTTTATTCGCGTTGTCAACGTGCAATGTTAACTTTCCTATAATAAGGTAAAACAACGTCACATATTAACCATTCAACTCCCAGAGTCAATAGGCTCTTTGCAGCTAGGGTGTCACGTGACCCACTTTTCACTTAATTATGGGCTATAACATTACAAATACCAGAAATGAACACGGTTAGCATTAGATTCTATCCACCAAAACCACCTCGAACACCTTATTGCGACTTATATAACAGATTAACTGGTTAGCTTTCAGTTAAGGTTTAGGGTTAGCAGTTCATATAGTTAAATAATGCAAACATTCAGTCAGTCAGTCAGTTTCATTTGTTCGCGTAAAGATTTACTCTATTATTTTCCCCTATCGTTTATGTTCATTTAGGTGGTGGTGACTTGTTCTTGTAAAGGAGCTTGTGCCCGAAAGAATGGTCGAGGTGCCTGTCTTTGTAAAGCGGCAAACAAAAATTGCTCGTCTGGTTGCCACTGCACTCACTCGAAATGTAAAAACAAGGCGAGTTGCGTTCGTTTCCAACCATTCGGTGCAACATGAATTCCGCAAACTCGCTGTCCGTAGTTTTTTCAAATCCAAGAGCTTGTTTTCGTCGTTTTCTTGTTCTCCAGAGGTCAAAGACAAATTTTCTCAGGCGAATCAACTTCGAAGAGCCAGATAACTTTGGCCTTCCATCACGACGGCGATTAGATATATTTAGTTCTTGTCTTGTCTTTACCTACCGGTAAAAATTTGGCCGCGCGATACAAACGTCTGTGAAATTTGCCGACTATGCGGAGCTATATCTCCATTATTTTAAAAGATATCGCTTTTAAACTCGGCCATTTTGCTAATTTGGAGATGCTTTTTCCAGCAGTGTCGATGGATTTTTGCTATCAGACCAATATAAAAATTTGGATAAACCGTGACAAGGCCGGTCTATAGGTCAGACACTCGTCGACTTCAAACAGCAAAATTTACAAATACAGCCAGAATATATACAAAACACTTTTAGAAAAATATTAAAAGATAAACAGGGAATGTATTTAAAAGAAGAGAATTGGAAATATTTACAGGGTTGCATTGGAAAAAGGTGATGATAAAGGGCTTCCGAAGAATCGTAATTTCGTGATACACGAAATTCAAGATTAGCGATCGCAGCGCGCAATGCATCCCGGATGGAAATGGGCCTTTAAAAAGACAGTGTCCCGGATGATATATCGTGTTTTTATGACTGTGGTCAGGAACTGCTTTAGATAGCTAATATATATAGATGGGCTAAGCCTAACAGCGAAGCACTCTGAATTTTTCCAACCATCATATAACCTAATTATTCGAAATTTAAACCTTTTTAAATGGACGCCAAAAATGCACAATATAAAACAGAAAGTTGATGATAGGCTTAACTAAAGTGAAAAGGTTGGAAACACAAGAATTAAGCTTAAAGGAGTTTAGCTCTAAACAAATGCTTGGACGATCTACTAGCTTGAATTGTCCTAAGACGAAATCAGGTTTAAAAATAAGCACTTAGCTGGACTTCCAGAGTTACGCAGCCGCAAATGCGGTCTTCACCACTGTTTGAGAATTGTCAAACCTGTCTTGAGTAGCAAACCGTGAAAAAATGCAGGGAAAAACGATTTTGAAACCATTTTCTCCGTTAAACACAACAAAAGTAGCTAAAAGTGTTTACCGTAGCTGACGTACATCGGCCGTGTAGCCACTCATGTCCAATACTGTCGCACTGATACGGACCGTGAGTAAACGTTGACGGTCCGTACAAAACGTACGGATCGTCATCCTCGCTTACGGTCCGTAACCTTCTAACTTTACGTAACTATACGGTCCGTGTTCTGTCTGTATACGGAGCGTGCATCTCATTATCACACTCAGTCAGTGTGAATAACTTTTTACTATCCGTACGATTCGTACGAACCGTACGTTTCGCACGGAACGTTATCCTTGCTTACGGTCCGTGTTCTGTCTGTATACGGAACATGCATCTCATTATCACACTCAGTCAGTGTGAATAACTTTTTACTGTCCATACGATTCGTACGAACCGTACGTTTCGAACGGAACGTAATCCTTGCTCACGGTCCGTGTTCTGTCTGTATACCGAACGTGCATCTCATTATCACACTCAGTCACTGTGAATAACTTTTTACTGTCCATACGATTCGTACGAACCGTACGTTTCGTACGGAACGTAATCCTTGCTTACGGAGGGTGCATATATCTCGTTCTTTAAGCGTGAGGCGGCAAACAACGCGCCATTGCACTAAATATCTATCTTACTGTGCTACCGCTTTCAAATATAAACAAATACGCAAGCCAAAAACTAAACCCGAACATGCACGCGAAAGGAAATAAGGAACCTACACATATATCTCATTCTTTAAGCGTGAGGCGACAAACAGCGCGCCACTACGCCAAATATCTATTTTGCTGCGATACGCTTTCAAATATAAACAAACACGCGAGCCGAAAACTAAACCCGAACATACACGCGAGAGGAAATAAGGAACCTACACATATATCTCGTTCTTTAAGCGTGAGGCGACAAACAGCGCGCCACTACACCAAATATCTATTTTGCTACGATACGCTTTCAAATATAAACAAACACGCGAGCCGAAAACTAAACCCGAACATACACGCGAGAGGAAATAAGGAACCTACACATATATCTCGTTCTTTAAGCGTGAGGCGACAAACAGCGCGCCACAACACCAAATATCTATTTTGCTACGATACGCTTTCAAATATAAACAAACACGCGATCCGAAAGCTAAACCCGAACATACACGCGAGAAGAAATAAGGAACCTATACATATATCTCGTTCTTTAAGCGTGAGGCGACAAACAGCGCGCCACTACACCAAATATCTATTTTGCTACGATACGCTTTCAAATATAAACAAACACGCGAGCCGAAAACTAAACCCGAACATACACGCGAGAGGAAATAAGGAACCTACACGCGACAAATAACGTGCCACTACACCAAATATCTATTTTGCTGCGATACGCTTTCAAATATAAACAAACACGCGAGCCGAAAACTAAACCCGAACATACACGCGAGAGGAAATAAGGAACCTACACGCGACAAATAACGTGCCACTACACCAAATATCTATTTTGCTACGATACGCTTTCACAAACACACGAACCGAAAAAATAAACCCGAATATTCACGCGAGAGAAATGAAGAAAATGCATATCTGTTTCGTTCTTTACCATTCAAACGAATGCAACATTATGACAAAACGGACAACTTTCGCGACATTAGCAAGGAGGCGCGAGTCAATATTAGCGCGGGGAGGCGTTTAATCAAAACACGCCACTCCACCAAACATAAGTATGCACGATTCAAACCATATAAAAATTAACAATCACCTTTCCCATGATCGAAACAACAGTCAGAATATACATTCATTTAATCATTTATTGTAGCACACTTATCACATATCAAATCAATAATGTCATTGTCACTTTTAGTTAAGTAAACTGCCTTCACATCCATTTAGTTCATCTCCGTTTCACTTCTCTTTTGGCAGGCCATTTAAATATAGCACTTTGTTATACTCAATGTCAAAATAAAACCAGGAATGCCGCTTTTGATCCGCATTGTTCAAGATAAAATCTATCTGCCTTGCTCTTTTCTCAGCTCCTTCAATTCCAAGACCGCTCATCCCCCCCCCCCCCCCCCCCCGCCGGGCATTTGTCGGGCATTTGTCGTTTTTATCTCGTTAATGCGCGTGCGCATTAAGCGAGATTTCGGAGTCAGTCACGAAAAAAGGGACAAAAGTTGTTAACAAAATTTTGTGGACTTTCGTCTGGGGGGATTTCTTCCTTCTTCTTAATAGAAGTTATATTAGGGCATTGAAGATATGGTTGGTTAAACCGGTTAGGATTTCAAGAAGGGCGTCACATACTGCACCTAAAATTTTTGGGGAGCACCCCCGGACCTATTGTTAATTTCCCTAGGGTATTGGGATGTCAGAACTTGTCATTAACTTGTCATATCTCACATTACGTTACCGCAAAGGCATTAAGTTCTTCTTAAGTTTCGATATCTCACGTTACCTATCAGCTTCAATCATTTGTCGTAAAGCCAAAAATACGTCAAATGCGTTTTTTGGCAAACGCAGTTTGAGAATTTCACGGTGTATTTTTACGAATGGCGACGTTTTAAGAAAGTTAAATGGGACGGGAAAGTTTGTGTTTTAATATGAGCGATATGGCAGAGCAAAATTTGCGTTTGCTCTAGTACGCGGGTGGCGGCTTAGAATTTTAAACATGAACGCTTATCAGGAAAAGCGTTATTTCCTGAATTATTCTAATGCTCTCACGCAAGTATGAACGTCCCAGTATGGGAATCCCGAAACGTCGAGTTGGATATCGAGTTCGAGTTCGAGTTCGAGTTCGAGTTGGACTTCGAGTTGAATTTCAAGTTGGACTTCGAGTAAAAAAAAATAAAATAGAAATATGAAAAACTATAATCGATAAAAATCGACAGTCGAACCTCTCCTTACGGACACCTCTTTAATACGGACATCTCTCTATTGCGGACAGTTTCCTGTGTCCCGACAAAATTCTCACATATTTTCTTTAAAAAAAGACCTCTATAATACGGACCCTCTCTAATACGGACAAAGTAGTATATAAGGAGTCAGTCAGACACCATTTTTCTGAAGGCCCAAAATAAGCCGCCAAACGCCCGAGTTACCGAGCCCCCAGGGCTCATGCATTCCCCCTGGGGGCTCGGTAACTCGGGCGTTTGGCGGCTTATTTTGGGCCTTCAGAAAAATGGTGTTTGAGCTGACTCCTTATATACTACTCCGGGGTCGGGGGCTCTCTTATATTTTTAAGCTGTTACAGACCCTAATAAACCGTTATTTGAACATGGCAAGCTATACATAACCAATTGGAGAAACCCCTCTCCTGGGTACCTAAGCGACGATGGGGAGAGGAAGAAAAAGCGTTCTGACACAATCAATTAAACGAACGGCCTTTAATCACTCAAGACATGGAAGTCTTCTTTGCTATGGATGCAGAAAAGGAAAAAAAGGCGAACTCTGTAAATGCGTTGAAGAAACTCGAGGGCAAACATCTCCTCCATCCATTGTACCGAAATATATTCTTGAAGCCGCACAAAGACTGACTCCACAACAACTTGTCGCCGTTATCACCAATTGAAAAAACACTTCCCTTCGTATATCAACGATGACGACAACACAAGTGTTCTTGAACTTTCTCAAATCGAGGAACACTGGTCTGAAACAAAAGAGCGCCGACTGGGTGAGCTATCGACAAAATACTCTTGGGGCATCCGAAATTGCAGCCTTGACCGGAGTTTCGCCATTCGAAACACCACAGAGCTTGCTCTTAAAGAAAATACAGCCAGCCGACATGCATAGCAATACGGCCTGTACCTGGGGCAATCTGTTCGAGCCGCTTGCTCGAAAATGCTTTGAACAGAAGCACTCTGCTAGAGTTTTTGCCTATTCTATATCCCTTAATCTAGCAACAGATCACTCATTATATCGAAAGGTTATATGCAGTCCTGACGGCTATTATCTAGACAAAGAAAACAATGTAATTCTTTTGGAGTTCAAATGTCCTTTCAAGCGGAAAATAGCTATGACTCGAGTGCCTAGTTATTATACACCCCAGATACAAACGGGTCTTTGTTTTAGCGGATCTATGGTTAATAAAGGCCTTTTTGTTGATTCTTACTTCAGAATGTGTTCTCTAAACCAGATAGAGCCAAGTTCGAATCATAATAATCTTTTAAACGGCGGAAATATTTACCAGACAAAAAGGCAAACAGCGCTCGCTTGGGGCATCTGTTATCTGTTTTCAAAACAAAAGTTAACACGCAAGCAAACTGAATTGACTGACATTGGCGCTCTTAAACAAACTCAGAAATTTGAGCAAATAATGGCCTCAATAGCCGAGAAAGACCTATGGTGCTCTTACGGTGTGGTCAGAATGTCGTTCAGCGAAGAATACGTAGATGAAGAGTTTTTGCGTTACATCAGAATGAAAAAGGCTCTCCTTGCTCCAGATGAGGGGCCGAAGCCGGTTGCTTTCTTTGCATGGAAATTGTTGAATGTAACAGAGCTTCAAATTGTCAAGCACGAGGGATTTTTGAACAGTATTCAACCGAAGGTTGAACGATTTCACAAGGACTTGGTAAGTCTTCGCAAAAAAATAGCCGAGCACTCTGAAGCTCCTAGACAGACAGCTAAGTTCAGCGTCGCAAGATCAGTTCGTGACGATATTTCTCAAGTTGAGACATTTCTCATGGATAAGTTGGCGGAGCAATCTGTTCAGCATGAATTGCTGCCTGCCAATACGGCTCGTATTTTAGACACAAAGATTGCCTCGGAAGTTGTATGAAAAATAAAAGTTTCTGTTTTCTTGGCCCCTCTGGCAGAATTAGGGTCAAGATTTTAGAAATTGCGAAATTATAATTAGTGTTGTTCGGTAGATGAGGTTTCACGCTTGTGTAAACATAGACAGTTTGTTTAATTTCTTCATCAGTTAATCTCGGAGATTTATTTCTGAATAGCTGATTAAGCCGATATTTGAAATTGTAATTTTTTGTTCTCATATCTTTCACTTTCATATTTCCTCCATTGTAAAGGTCTACACGAGAAAAGGCAGCGCCGTCTAGTAGTTCAATTCGGCTGCAGTTATTGCATACAAGTTCTATGGATTCAGGCATGAGTGTAAAAGATCCCCCACAGCTTGGACACGATTTTATATTTTTGTTTGTTCTGTTTGAAATGAACACAAAACTGTTTTCTCGATACCGCTGGTTTTGTTCTTGTCTAGCGGTTAAAGAAAGAGATTCAAAGATGCTTTGGAGCTTCTCTTGTAGTTGTGCGCGTAAAAACTCGTGTCTATAGTTACTGCCATAGAAGCCTTGCAGCCGGATGAATTTGTGCTTTAGATCCAAGCGCTCTAGTTGAGACTTGTATTTATTATTTTCATCCATACATCTGACGGCAGAGATTTGTTCGTTGAAGCG
>JAJGOT010000467.1:0-230000 GCA_022457155.1 Cladopsammia gracilis | reverse complement strand
CTATGGTCTAAGTAGAATTTCGAGGCGACTGGAGGCGTTGGAGCGATTTTACCGCCGATTTCCTTCGGTGAATCCGATCGGCTCGATGAGCGGAGTGCTGTCTCTTTCTGGAGACTGGAAACAGTTGAACTAAAAATCGCTGGAATCGCGAATCGGAATCGCGAATCGACCGCAAAACCACTCACTGAGACACAAGTAAACACACAAAGAAGTTCAGATGAACCAGTTTTATTCAAATATCGTTCCTAATTTTACGCTCAAACTCGAAGTGAATTTTCCCAATACAAATCCTTATAATTTCGCTATTAAGCCATTTACCACGACGTTTATCACTTGAGCTTAGGCTACCTGTGCTGCCAGATGGTACGTTGTGACAAAAGGCAGTGTCCTCTCGTGACCTTTTTTCTTTTGTGTAAGTGCCGATTGTCTAGAGGCAAAGACACCTTGATGTTTTCTGGGTAACCCCGTGATTTGAGGCGTTGTTTGAATCTTAAAACGCTCTCTTCAAATGTTTTCTTTTTTATGAAGAGTTAGTTCTAAGCAATCTTATTGCTTTCGCCTTTAATGAATCCATATTTTACGCCTGGTGGGTGGCGTGAGACGATGTGTGTGTACTGAAAGGTCTCGGTCGGCTTGTAGTGAGTGTTGATATCCAAGATGGAATCTTTTGTGAATCTTTTCTCATTATTAAAACACTGTGGTGACAATCTAGTTAAATGCTGTTTTCTTTTTTTTTTTTTTTAATTTTTCTCGATTTTTTTTCCTACTAACTTGAAATTCAACTCGAAGTCCAACTCGAACTCGAACTCGAACTCGAACTCGAAGTCCAACTCGAGGTATCATTACTACTGAACCTACCTGCCATGATCTATCAAGAAACGAAACATAATTATTATCAATTCGCTGTTCTGACTCAAATGAGTTCAAATTTCATATTCAAGTTCAGATGGATTTCATTGCATTCTCAAATGCTTGTTCATTTGGCTCGGATGGTTTTATGACGGTGGATTTTCAAGATCAGTTGCTTATACGCGCCACACTGTGAAAGAAATTTCCGGGAAAGTTTAAAATTTTACAAGATTTTGGTCTATTCTCTTGCCAAATAATGCCATTTCAATGTAATCGATTTTTGTTACAGTTAGCGTAAACTTCGAGTTCTACGAAGGGTTCGAGTTTAATCAATTTTTGCATAACCGGAATTCAATTGGATAAAAATGTACGACGATGAGTCGTGCACTTGTAATAAGCTGAGCGTGCAAGGCCTAGCCGTGTGGTTTTAACGCAATGAGAAGTTCGTAGACAATATAATAATTAAGGCCTTTAAAAATCAGTTGAAATCATTAATTCAAATGGATGGACTCAATACCTATTTAGTTTACTCTTAAAAAATATTTATGAAGAGGAATTTAACCGTTGCAACCCCTTAAAACTGTACTTATCTATATCCTTGGTGCGCTGTATTAAATTTTTCTTAATAGGTTTTTAGAAGACTTACCTTCTACTTGCAGCTGAAAAAGCTAGGCTTAAACGTAACAGTCGCTAGACTGTCAAAAATGCCAACGAAGGTTTTAGCGAGCTCCACGCAGCTATAAAGCGTAGCGAATACAAGCTAAAATTACAGCCTTTACTGAGACACTTACGATACGACCAAAAACAGATCGCTGCATTCACCCCTCTCATAAAATAGAAGTCTGTATACAGGTGAACATTTCAAGTTCGTTTACCAACAGGTTGCAACTGAACTGACTGAAAATTCTAAAAACTGACAGGAATCTTCTGCGACACCTCCTTTCAACAACCTTGACGGGCTTTTTTAATTTCGTTCCTATTACAAATTAAGTTATCGTCTCTTTCGTAGAAAAATACGTAAACATTGGGAACATCAAACTTTAAGAGGGTATAAAGGAAAAGTAACACACATCTGAACAGCGCCACCATTTTGGA
Organism: Cladopsammia gracilis; assembly: GCA_022457155.1. Taxonomy (NCBI): domain Eukaryota; kingdom Metazoa; phylum Cnidaria; class Anthozoa; order Scleractinia; family Dendrophylliidae; genus Cladopsammia; species Cladopsammia gracilis. Next base: position 228,056 of record JAJGOT010000467.1, on the reverse strand, counting down.
CGGCAATCTATCCGTTCTGATGTTAATCGCGTAACTCTTTCCTCCTTTCCGGTTCTAGATTTCTGTTCGTGAAATGACCAGATTTTTTCCGGATATATAATTGATACTATCCATTAGATTATTACAATGGAACTCAATTCATTCTATAGGTGTCAGAACATTCACTGAAGCGTGATGCTTGAAGTTGTTTCTCGCGGTGAATTTGCCTGTAAAGAGCTGTAAACCCGGCGCAGCTTTTTCTCGACAGCTACAGTGAGCTTACTTTACCATTTTGTAAACAAGGCCAAACACACGACAAATTAATCTAGCACTGCTAAATGAGGATGCCAATGGGGGTACCCAATTGTCAGTTAACTACTATTTTTTCGGCCAATTGTCAGTTAACAAGAGGCTACACTGGTAGCCTATTCTCATGCGCTTGTATAAGAAAGTTTCATGTTTTTCTTTTTTAACTGGGTCACGCTGTCGGAAATCGGTTCATTTCAATATTTTCATTCATTGATCTTATCAAGTGATTTAGCTTGACAAGTAGGAAATTACGTATATCAGTAAGGCTTTTAAATTTGCAAAGTTAAGATAAGGTTACTTTAAAGGCCATGAGAATGACCAGAGTGATTGCGTTTTCGGGATTGGACTTAGAACAGCCGCTTTACGAAAATTATTCGACATTAGATTCTCATACAAAAACCATAATTTCTCACCTGTCAAGATAGCTTCCAAAATCGTAATAAGGATCGTCAGTATTAAAGATGTCTGTTTGATACAGGATCGTACACAGAGAGTATGGGAAGGAAAAAATACGAAACTCACTGATGCTTGTGTCCAATAAAATACGGTGTGTCCACTTACTTTGGCGTCTGCTTAATACAGGTTTTAGTGTAATCAGAAATCTTACTCATTTAATCTAACACTGAAAAGGGCTCGTGTGGTCAACCCCTGGGTCAACCCGCGTTCGCGTGCTAGGGCAAAATGACGAAACAAAATACACACCATACCACCATCACTTGTCGCACTTCCCATTAGAAAAGGTAGCTCCATTTCCAACTGAGCCTTTGTAACAGCTTTCCCGTCGATCTTCTCTAATCGGAACAACTTTAAATCAAACTCACCGAGTCCAAACTTTCCACTTATTGTTTGATTATATGTCCATTGAATTGTGCTTTGTCATGTCAAACGGTATGCGACTTATGTGTCATTCGAATGCCGATCCTTTGTCATCATCTCGATAAAAACTCAGAATAACTTTGACCACGCCACTCGACGCCATCACGGAGATCAAGGTCAACGCTCTACGACCCTGGTACCTTTCGCATATAATATCGGTTAATATGTCACCTGGTCACGCAGCGAGGCAGGTAAAAGTCACAAAATAGCTTTGCTGTTAGGAAAAAACTATGTTGCTTTTATTAACAACAACAATCGTTAATTTAGTATAATTAATAGAATGTCACTTAACTGTTACCGTATTTTCTCGATTAAACGCCGGGCCCCGAATAAACGCCGGGTATAATTGAGGAAGTTGTAAGTAAGCTCCTCAAACGTTTGTTTGTGGTATAATAAACTTAAGATTTAAGGGCAAGGTACAAGGCTGCCAAGAAAAACGAATAATAACCCTTTCTTAAAAAATGGCGGGCGAGAAAAAACTGCTGATACAAAGAAACGCCGGGTCCACAAGGCCAAGTTTGAAATAAACGCCGGGGGCATTTAATAGAGAAAATACGGTAACTTTTCATTTATCAGTTAACTACTATATTTTTGGGCAATTGTCAGTTAACTGTTAACCCCATCAGCACCCTCCTAAATGCACTGGTATTCTGAATTTCACTTTTGCCGGAACGCAGTTGGCATGAAAACAAAACGAAAAAAACTCGCGAGATAATAACGCCTTTTGTCACAACATTTCACCCACGACTGAAAAACCTTAAACAAATACTGATCAAAAATGGAGTTTCGTTCAAAACCAACCATTCCTGAAAACTATTTACAAAACGCCGCTTAACACATCATACAAGACGTAAATCACTTAACGACACGACTCATAACAGCCAAACTTTGAAAGCTAATATAAATGCATCGCAACCGCAAAACCACATAGCGGAGTCGGTGCAGGCCTGTCATGAACCTCATTTCGATCTAAGGGAAACTAAAAAAGTGACCGCCAGGAGTGGTGCCCTGTTTATCCGCTCTAGACCCAATATTTTCTATATAAGTGCGTCCATAGCAGACGTGACCGAAAAATGACCACGTGATCACCATTTTCCCGCCATTTTTCACGTCAAAATATATAAAACAGCAGACTTGATACTTTAGCTAACTACAAAACTTTCCGTTTCATTATGCAAGAGTAGGAACAGCAAAATACCATAAATTTTGACTTTCGTTCTATTTTCGAATACTGCTGGAGAGTTGAAAAAGAAATGGCTGATGGCGCGATGTCTGCTAAACATAGCTCAAATTGTCCTGGCATGGGGAAAGGCAGCTCTAGAGAAATGACATGTTGTTACGGCCTCCTTCCATTAGATTCGGCAAATGTGAAGTTCAATGTTTGAATCGGGCCTTACTCTAAAGAATATTAAAGATTCAGTCACCATTTGTTGTGTCAATTGATATTTTGATAATTAATATTAATGTCTCATCTGATCAGATATAAAGTCATTGCACGTGACGTATTATCGATGTGGGCTTTTAATTGTTTTAAAATTGCGGCAATCTATTGTATTTGAGGCCCGGTTCAAACGTCGAACTTTACATGTGCCGAACCTAATTAGGTTCGGCACATGTAAAGTTCGACGTATGAATCAATTCGGAACGGCACTTTTGTAGTTGGGTCGACTCTGCCGTTCTATTCGACTGAGCTTGTCGAATAGAACGGCAAAAGATCGACTTCGATTCATACGTCGAACTTCACATGTGCCGAACCTAATGCATAAATTATGTTAACGTATTTTTTAATATAACCGCGTTTCTGATTGGCTATTTAGTGGGTTTTCGCACCATTGGAGACAGAACTCACAGAAGCGTAACGGCGGTTACCAGCACAGCATTCACGTTGTAGATTTTTAGACTGAAACTGAACAGCTTAAATCGGTCTTCTAAAAAGTTGCTTTTCTTCATATCCATAAAGAAATCGTAATGTATTTTATGGCGTTATATTACTTTATTTTGTCCAAATATCACGATCCCCCGGGGGGGGGGGGTGTTACTCGATATATCCTTGGGTGGGGAGGTGCGGCCCGGCCCCTCATACCCTGACCCTGTTTAAGACAAAAATCGCAGATTTTCCTACCCTGTTTAAGAAAGAATTCCGATTTTTGATACCCTGTTTAAGACATTTAACCCGAAAAAATTTTGCTGTAGTTTAGTTCGTAGAACATACGTACAGGCTGTTTATCGTCGAAGAAAAGATACCCTGTTTAAGACAACAATTGATAAAATCGATTCACTGATTAAGACAAAAAATGATAACATCGATACCCTGTTTAAGACAAAAATCCCGAAAAACATACCTTGGCTGGCCGCACGTCCCCATTAAGCCCTTATAGGGGAGTACCCCCCCCCCTCCCCCCGGTCACGATCACGATCTCCTCGGCTGTCTCCTTGCCATAACAGAACACAAAACACACTAAAATCAAAACAAGAATTTCCAGGCTTGGTGAATTTTACTTTTTTTCGGTTTATTTCCCTATTTTAAGCAGTAAGGATGATATTTCTTTTCGCCACGAATTAGGTTCGGCGCATGTAAAGTTCGACCGTCTGAATCAACAGTCGAACTTAATAGTTTGGGTCGACCTAAATAGGTATTAGGTTCGGCACATGTAAAGTTCGACGTTTGAACCGGGCCTGATTTAGAAAGTCTTTTCCATTGTCAAATATCCCAACAGAAAATAGACAATGAATAACTGAAAATGCACTGTGTAAATTGAACCAACAACACATTTTCATCGTCAATTAGCTAGCAAGGCGGGAAAAGTCTTTCACTTTCACTTCACTAACATCAAAATTATTTACATTCACACTCGTGATTCTTTGTTACTCATAACTTTTTTTGACTTGCACCAACACGAATTTTCAAACCAAGTTCTCTCAATCTTCTCTATCCTGCCAAGAACCATATCCAGTTGACTACTGCGCCTCGCATTTTCTACATAATGTCTGATTCTACAACGCCATCTTTACCATATTTATTTTATATTTATTTTAGATTCTTCTTTTTTTAACCTCATGTTTCAACGCATTAACGAGATGGCTTTAAGAGCCCTTTGATTTTTTTTTAATGTTGCAAATGCCCCACGGTGGGGTCAGCTTTTATGTACAAATCCCCACGGTGGGACATCTGAAAGAGTGCAAATGCCCGACCCATGGGATAAGAACGAAATTTTTATTTCAATGATTATTGATGGAAGCAATAATTGCTCACAAATAAATGGATCTTTATTCATGCTAGGAATTTTTTCGTTCTACCAATCCGTTCCCGCATTCGTTCTAAATATTTGTGTTATGTTTCCGCAATAATTCCAATAACTCCAATAATTTCCTGTCGATTCTCGTTGTTAATGTTATTAATTTTGATTAAAATTATGCTTACACGGTAAGGTCGCCGTTGATTGAGACGCTTTTTCAAGTGAAGTTGCTATTGAATTTTTAAATAGCCAGATTCTTCTGTTGCGACATATCATGATGGAAAGACACCAAGGCCACCAATGTTGGCAAATAAGACGTCAACAAAACTTGAAAATTTGCCGTGATATAGATATTATCTTCTGTGGCACTTGAAAGGTAAGGCAATAGGTGACCTGTTTTAAAAATTGTGTGAAACTTTAATATTTTTACTTGAAAAGTGCAGGACTGAAACGACATTTAACAACTCAGTTTTTATAATCAGAAAAATTAAAAATAAACAACGAAGCATGTACGAATTTTTATATCCATAAGATAACGTTGTTTTGACAATGCCCCACCCCCGAATTGATCCTATTTTAGCAAATGCCCCACCCTTGGAAAGGAAAAGTTCTAAAATGCGCGACAAATGCCCGGGGGGGAGGGGGAATGAGCGGGCTTGGAATTGACGGAGCCATAATCCAATCTGAAATCAATGTGGGCTCGCATCCATTGCCTATAAAAAATAACACCATCTTGAAGGTTTCCGTATCGCCCAGTGGCTTCTTCCAAAATACTATCCTCATCTCCATTGGCCATGCTTTGAGAGCGAAAAACGCATCTCCATTCAACACATACCAGTTCTTTTCTTTCCTCCTTGGCAATAGCAACACTTATTTCTCGCCCTCGTCCCCATGACTTTCGGCTTGCTTTTTAAAATTATCACACATTACTGAAAGCATATTCCATTCATCTAAACAAATGTGCCGCCATCATCAAAGGCCAGCATCAGTATTGATCGACCATTTATCTTTTTTTTTTCACCAAAGAATTTAATTTTTTCCCAATTTAATACGCCCCGTTATTATTTCATTTTAAATTGCCTTTATTCTATAGAACACATACATTCCATACCACAAAAGTATGTTTCTTCCAAAAGAAATATCATGTCCCCTTATGCTTGCGAAGCCTGTGTTTTTTTTAATGCTTCTCTTAATTGTTTTCAATGTTCTGATTGCGTGGATAATGTAAATGATCGGGCGGTGTTTGCGAACAAATTACTCCTGATTTCTCACACCTTCCATTTGTTAAATCCCATTCAAATATACAATGAAACGTATCTTTATCCGTACATAAACCGCCTGATTAATTTCAAGCAGTCAACGGCTCACACCAGTGACACATTCACTGCCATTTTACTGCCGTTATGCAGGCTTCAATTTACCGCACGCAGTTAAAAAAAATAGTGTTTTGCGAAGTCATTTATTAAGCAACTCATAATGGCCAATCATTTTCAACGGTTGGACCTTGATTTGAAGAGCTGCTACGGGTACGACGTGGACTGCCAAGCCTTCCACAAAAATTACGCGAGGTACGTATCATTGAATTTGAACATAGTTCAATACACCTGCATCATCGAAACGTCAGCTTTCTCGAATCTTTTTACGGTGGCTAATTTACCTTATCGACTCAATTTTCATTGTTGAAAAGGGATTTCCTTACATGACGTGGAAACGAGGTTGCAGTTGTTCCCAGGATTTCTTTATGTAGCTGAAGGAGAGAGACCCTGGGAACGATCAAGCAGCACCATAGCAACGACCACGTTCATTTTCACGTCTGGTCAATTTGCATCACTGAATTACCTCCGCCAAACCTTCCGCTATCAATCATTTTTGCCCACTAAAACTATTCATGAGATGCAATTCAAGGCCGTGGTTTCTTGATTACGGTCCGTCTGTTCAGTTCACGAACCGTACGCTCCGTACGGATCGACGAACCGTTTGGGGTACACACGGTTCAGCGCAATATAAGAAAATATACTAAGTCCCCTTAATGAGATGCAATTCACGGACCGTGGTTTCTTGATTACGGTCCGTCTGTTCAGTTCACGAACCGTACGCTCCGTACGGATCGACGAACCGTTTGGGGTACACACGGTTCAGCGAAATACACGAAAATATTCTAAGTCCCCTTAATGAGATGCAATTCACGGACCGTGGTTTCTTGATTACGGTCCGTCTGTTCAGTTCACGAACCGTACGCTCCGTACGGATCAACTCTTAACGTCACGGTCGGAAGGAATTCCACGGACCGTAACTTAACTTTCACGGAACGTGACTGTGCGTGTATATTGGACAACCCTCCGTGTAGCCGCGGGAAGCGTGAGAAAAATAAAGCCACGTTTTGGTTTCAAAATTCCTAAAATCCCGGATGTTGTGCTACGTCGTACGCGCCGGCGAGCAAACCCTCCGCGACGTCGTACGCGCCCGCTTGCTAACCCTGTACCACTTTGTACGCGCCCGCGAAACATTCCGCTAGCCATGACCATGAAAATTGACGGGCATGGTTTTATGACTGTGAGCTCCGCGAGCGGGCCTTCGGCCCACGAGAGCTCCGCTATTGACTATCCTAAAATATTAATTATCCTACAGTACAATGGGATAAAATAGCTAAAAGTGATGAGAAACACTAAAAAAACAAAAGAACGGCAAAAAAAAAAAAAAATCAAAATTCTAGCAGAACTGCAATTTTGATTTCTTGACCGCCTGTCACGAAATCAAATTTGATGAACTGTAATCCACTTCTATCCCTCCAATCCTGAACTTTTTCTCCAAACTCCTGCTATTTTTTTTTTTTTTTTTTTTTTGCTCCGTAGAATCTTTTTATCTAATTTAGTTTTATATTTGGTGGCATTTGGCAATATAGCCTGCAAATTAGGTAAGCGACATTTCGTTGTTTTGGCGGGACAGTGTTCATTTAAGTTGCGAGTCGGTCTTTTCGGTTGCGGTCATATTGGTTTCGGTGGTTACAGTGTCGACCTCTCCAAGGTGAAGTTACAGAAAATGTATTCACTGGCAACTTTGTACTGATTTGCATCTCATCGAATGTCGACGTGAAGGTCGTCTTCAGAAAACGTTTCCTTTAGTTTTTCCTCCTTGGGTGACAAGCTGCTGCTTGATCGTTTCTTTCTCTTAGCCGTTTTGTTGTTTGGCTTCCCCATAAAAGTGAATTTTGGTAGATAATTTCGTGGAGCGGTGAGACATACGTCTCCATGCTTTCACAGTTCGCCTCAGGCTACGCGGCATCACGATAGTTACTCTGAAGGCGGCCAGAAAATTCGTGGCTGTCGCGGTTTACTGAGAAGAGCTGTAATTGTTGCAAGAATATTTAACAGTTCTTGACGTCAAAACAATAAACGTTGACTCATTCGTCCATTCTTGAAAAATTTCGGGTTTTTTTTTCGTATTTTTTTTTACAAGGGTTTTTTCTTGCCACTGGGTCTCCGACGATTTGTTTGCACAAGTTGACGCCATCTAAAATTATGTAATTTAAACATGATCATGATAAATTCAAGCAGAACATTTCAAGCTTGCGCAAAGGGCTAGTCATGGTGTTTTATCAAAGGAGAGAACTGAAAATTTATTTACATCATTCTGTTTGACTTTGACGCATTGGTCTTTTGCTGGAAGATGAAAAGTCAGTCTAGTCAATAGTTGGAAGTCATAAAACGTCTTTATTTCTTGGACAATATCGAAAGAACAGGTGTAGAAAAACATATTAATGACACTCGCGTGAGTTGGCAGGTTTAATTACAACTTGCAGTCTGATAGATAAGGCAACATCCTTCCTTCGCTACAATTCAAACATTTTCTTTCTTGGACGAGTAGTGTCATGAACGGTTCGCTTGAAACTTCAACGTTTTCAACAAACGTAACGGTAGCTGCGTGTATCCCTTTTACCAAAGATGACCCTACTCCCGTAAAGGCTGTCAAGGCAGCCTGCTATGTTATCATTATGTTGCTTTCTCTTTTTGGAAATGCGGCAGTCATCGCCATCGTTGTGAAAAACAGGAGCGTGCGAACGACGACCAACTATCTAATAGCAAACATGGCCGTTTCCGATTTTTTGTTTTCCGCGTTCGCCATACCACGAGAGCTCACAGAAATTTTTATCGGCTACCAAAGATGGTTAATCGACGGAATTGCAGGTATGGCTCTGTGTAAACTTGTTTACTTTTTCCAAGACATCTCCACTGCTGTTTCAATACAAAGCATTGTGATCATCACAATCGACAGATATGCTGGAGTGGTTACACCGTACCGTGAGCCAGTCATAACTCCGAGACGCTGTAGATTCGTTATTCCACTGATATGGTTGATATCGATGGGTGTACACGGCCCTTATTTCTACATCTTCCGTCATAGGAGAGTGAATAACAGCAGTTTGTGCTTCTTCACCTGGGAGCCCGCGTTTGACCATCTACAAACCCACCGAATCTACTTCACGTTCATGTCAGTTACTCTTATCGGCACACCTCTGGCGGTCATTACGGTTCTATATTTACTCATATTCAGGGCTATAAGAAGACAGAACTCTTTTTGGCGAACACTTTCGTCTTTTAGGTTGCGAAGGCGAAAGGAGAACACAAGGATCGTGAAGAAAATTTTAGCGATCATAAGTTTATTCGTAATATGCATTCTACCTATAGATATTTTAGGATTTGTATTTCTTTTTGTAAAATTTGGAAAACTTCCTTGCAAAATTGACCAGATAAGTTTCGCAGCCAAATTCATACTGTATTCGAATGCATCGCTTAATCCGTGTGTTTATTTTCTTTTAAATGGCAGATATCGTCAGGGCCTACAAAATATTCTAAAATGTCGAGACAGCCTGGCGAACGTGCGAAAGATGAACGATATTATACAGTATATGATGTGAAATGAATAAATTAAAGTATCAATCTCGGTGAGTTAATGTGCTTTTCTGACTGCAGTGACGGATAGAATTAAAGATTTCACCCAAATCACGAGAGTTTTCAGTGTTTTTAAATGTGCTATATTATGCATTCAATTTCACGAGTTCTTTATTGTATACGTTCAGTATAATACACTCATAAAAATCCATTTAGATTTTATCGTAACCCACCTAATGAATTATTGCACTCGAGAGTTTCATTGTTTATGTTTCTCAATAAAGAGTCCTTTTAAAATTTGCCCTTTTTCTCCGATATTTGTAAAACCTTTGCCAAATAACCCGAGCGATTGTTTCCTGTCATGAGAGCTTCCTGTTCCAGCCCACCTAATGAACCAGTTTTGTGACAGTCACTCGTGAGTTTCATTGTTATAATTTCTTGATAAAGAGGCACTTAATATTTTGAAGCTGGCCATTTTCTGCTAAAAATATATATTTGTAAAACCTTTGCCAAAGAACCCGAGTGATTGTTTCCTGTCATGAGCGCTTCCTGTTTTCGAAGCCAGGCGCTTTACTGCTTTTAAACAACCTTTTCATAATAATATTACGAAAACAGCAAAGACTTCGCATAATTTTATATGGTCTACATGAAAGGGCCTATGAAAGGTCGTCCATTGCATAAACTTGTATCCAGTCGCTATTTGATTTTGAAGGCGAGAGGAGATTGGATACAAGTGAAGCAAGGCGCGTGGGGGAGATGTCCGTTAAAGGCACATGATTAGAGACTTCTTCCACATTATGCTCAATGTTGCACAGTATTATGACGTCTATTATGCTAATTCTTTATCCTCAAATAGCCATCACTATTCTGCTCAATTATGATTAACTTAAGGCGGGACTCAGGGGCGGATCTAGGGGGGGGTGCAGGGGGTGTGCACCCCCCCCCCCCAAGATGACCTGCATCTTTCTAATATAACTGGTATTCTGCAAAGAAAAGAAAAAAAAACGTGGTTACGTCATTCCTTAGAGGTGCACCCCCTCCTAAGAAAAATCCTGGATCCGCCCCTGGGACTTAACCTAAACACCATTTTTCCGCCACTTGACATGGCTTTAATGGAAATATCTCGTTCACGTTTCAAGCAATCCAAAGAATCTATGTTATGGGGTGTTTTGTAAATTTTGGGGTATGTTTGGGAGGTAATAGTTTTTCTCAAAGGATTGGTAAAATTAAAAGAAATAAATATTGAAGATTTAGTGGAGTTTTAAAGTTAGAATCTGTAGATAATAATTAACTATATAATAATGTAAGGAAAGCTGAGTCCCTTGGGCAATTTAAACGACTTCTCAAAGAGGAACTATAAGGCACGGCATTCGTGGAAAGCAACTTTTTATTATTTAATTAAATTCTTCATATATAGACATTTTTTAATATTAGTTTATTGCTTTGTGTTAAGTATTATAATGATTTTTAGCTGACGAATTTTTACCGTGTTTAAATAAAGATTATCTATCTATCTATCTACCTATCTATCTATCTATCTAACCCTATTCAGCCTGGCCTTTTTTAAGTTTCTGAGCCTGGGGGGGGGGGGGGGGGGGGGTCACCCCTCTCGTAACTTCAAGAACATTAAGGCTATGACAATGAAACCTAGAGGGTGCATAGTACGTCCAAAACTGTCTCCTTCGCGGTCCGCACAATGGAGCGATGACGTGATATGACGTAGTTATTAGGTAATTAGTTATACGGCCGCCATCTTGGATCCGCCATCTTGGATTTCTGAAATTTTTTAAAACCTCTTAAAAACCGTCCAAATTCACTAAAAATTAATAAAAACCAATAAATATACGCTAAATGACGTAAAAATACAAAAGTTATACCAATAAACATTGTTTTTCTTCATTCAAAGGTACAAATATGCAAATTTAAAAAAATATGGCTGGCAAAATCTTGTTGCCATGGAAACATCAAGTCACGTGATCAAAAAATTGTCATATCAAATTGTTGCCAGATAAATTTTAGGAAAAGTCACAAAGTTTGATGGCGTTTGAATACATATTAAAGAAGTTATGAATGTTCAAAGTTAGCGCCCTCCCAGACCGAATAGGGTTAATAGACGGACACCAAGTTAGTCCACTAACACTGAACCTGGTGTGCTCTTGCGTGGGCGTCAACTGTCTGTTAGTGTTCCAAAAATCATTTTCTTTCTTCTATCCCTTCTTCAAACCTCTTAAAATTTCATTCAAATTAAAGGTTGAGTCCCGCCTTAAAAAGATATTGAGTAGACTACTGAAGTCATGTTTACGTTGGAAATCCAGCAGTCATCGACATCGTCGTGAAAAACATCTAAATACACGCCAACTCTCTTTGGGGTTCTGTGGGTCTTTATTGCCTAGACCACCGCGAAATCAACCTCCAGGGAAGGGTGGGATGGGTAAAAGAATATTTCACAATTATGATATTGCTGCACGTGCTAGCTCGCTGGGATCGCAATAATGAAGCTTCACTCAGCTTGCAGAGAAATGTACATGGGCGTGACCAGGTATTTCCGTGAGTATATTTAATCCTGATAAACCGGTTTATCATTCACTAATAGCAAACATGGCCGTTTCTGATTTTATGCTATCCGCATTCGCCGTACCACGAGAGCTCACCAAAATTTTTATCGGCTTTCAAGGATGGCTAATCGACGGAATTGCAGGTATGGCTCTGTGTAAACTTGTTTACTTTATCCAAGACATCTCCACTGCGGTTTCTACACCAAATTGAAGAAACGTTGTCGGGTGAAAGGCATAAATTATGAACGATGCGACCTAAAGGTTTACTGGGAAGTTGGAAAAATTAATCTTCGTGTGTGACTGAATAAAATTATAATTAACACAGGATGCATAAACATGCTCTTAAATGTCTCAAACAAAGAAAACATCTTGATTATCAAGAAATGGAATATTGCTAGCTAGTCAATGCTGCTTACCCAGAATCCCAATCGGTCTCATCGTTCATGGTTTATGCTTTTCACAGGTCAACGTTCCTTCAATTTGGTGTATATGTTGTGGTTCAAATTTTTCTTTGGTTTTTTTAAACCAGTTTGATTTTTGTTTTCCTTTGTCTCAGAATATGATAATGAATCTGAGACAAACGAAAATAAAAATTAAACTGGTTTGAAAATTTTTAAACCAAAGAAAAATTTGAACCACAACATATACAAAGCATTGTGATCATCACAATCGACAGATATGCTGGAGTGGTTACACCATACCGTAAACCAGTCATAACTCTGAGACGCTGTAGATTCGTTATTCCACTGATATGGGTGATATCGATGGGTCTACACGGCTCTTATTTCTACATCTTCCGTCATCGGCAAGTGAATAACAGCAGTTTGTGCTTCCCCAGCTGGGAGCCCGCGTTTGACCATAAACAAGTTCAACAAATCTACTCAACGATCATATCAGTTATTCTTATCGGCACACCTCTGGCGGTCATTACGGTTCTATATTTACTCATATTCAGGGCTATACGAGGACAAACACTTTCGTCTTTTAGGTTGCGAAGGCAAAAGGAGAACACAGCGGTCGTGAAGAAAATTCTAGCGATCATAATTTCATTCGTAATATGCATACTACCTATCGATATTTTAGGATTTCTATATATTTTTGCCTGGGAGAAAATTCCTTGTGGAATGGACCAGGTAAGCTTTGCTGCTAAGTTCATATTGTACTCTAATGCATAGCTTAATCCGTGTATTTATTTTCTTTTGAATCACAAGTATCGTCAGGGCTTGCGAAATATTTTAAAACGTCGAGACAGCCTCCCGCGAGAGGGGAAGATAAACGATGTGGTATTAAATGAAGTGGGCATGTTGTAATGAATCCTAGTTAAGTTAAATCGCAAGTGAGTAAATGAAAGAATTGAACCCATGGACGATATGAATCAAACGAAAAAAGGACATGATATATTGAGGATTTTGGTAAGGAAAGTGATCCAGAAACGGCTCGTGTAGTAGTAGGATAGGGACCTGTTACTCCTTTTTTTTGCGGAGCAAACTCCTTAATTTGCGGAGCAATGTCATGAATAAAATGCGGAGGTATGCATTAACGTAGATGACGTCATAAGCTATTGTCTTTTATCTCATGAATAAAATGCTGTGGTTTCTCATTAACGTGCTGTGGATTTCATTAATAACTGTTATCGCTGTGGTATTTAATTACCTACAATAACCAGTTCCAAAAACCGGGTTTGCAAGATTTCAAAACAATGGAAACAATAGGTTTGCCCAAACTTGCCCGCTTTATACCAACTCACTTCAAAACAAAACACAACTGACACAGATATCCTTTACAGACTTAGAGCAAAACAACATGCCTTGACCAGGACTCGAACCTGGGTTACTGCGGCCACAACGCAGTGTCTTAACCACTAGACCATCAAAGCTGTGGACATTATAACCGAATAAAACTAATAAGAGGTTCCGACATATTCAAGTTTAGAAGCAATAAACTTGCGCAGTATAAAAAAACGCTTTTACTTCACTAAGATCCGCAACATTCCTATAACCGCTTCATCGCTAGACTTTATGTCGCTTTTCAGTTTGCCAGCCATCACCCACTTTAAGTTTTAATTTCTTTTCCGGTAGCTTCAATGTTCAAACTTTTAATTATGCGAACTTTCACTGAACTAAATTTGCATGAAAAATTAGCACCTCGGAAAAATAAACAAAGCAACCAATTACATGCGTTACTAAAACAATAAAACCACACTTTATAAAGTTCAAACTATATTTATTGATAACAAACAATTTCATAATTATACAGACAATTTAAAAGCTTAGTTGGAAATTAAGGAACAGACAGAGTCGATTTATTCTTTTTCATCGGGTTTATACAAAGTACTCTTTGATTCCCTTGGTTTTCTGTATCTCACCGCACTGCAATCATCGTTTCGGGTGTTATTAATCCTCTTGATTCTTAGAATACTTGTAAGGTTCAGCTCTAATAACGCCGCGATCGCCTTTTAGGTTTATCCTCACCAACATCTAAGTAATTTACTAACTGGATTCTAGGTCGTTTGCGCTTCGGTGCTGGCGAGGGTGTTTGAACTGTGGGGGGAGGGGTCAAAACGGCTGGATTTAAAGGTAGTGGCGTTACTGCGGAAGTTTCTTGTATAGTGGGCGCTGGAGAGGGTGTCGCGATAAATGGATTTAAGGGTGTAGAGGTTGTCACCGCTGTTAATGCTGTGGGTTCTTGTATAATGGTGGGTAAATTATCTTTCGGATGACTTGCAAAACTTCTTTTCATTTCATCAGACTGTTGAGGTCTTCCATTCAATTGATGTTTAAACGTCAGATATCTGTTTTGCAGCTCAAGGTACCGTTTGGCTTTGTCATTTTCCTCAAGGTCTGTACGAGAGAGAAGGTTGTCCATTCTGTCCTGTAGTCCCTGCATGGCTGAGAGAACTGGAGCTGTCGAAAGGTTCTGTTGTCTGAGATACTTTAGTAGCTCCTGAGAAATATTGTTTTCCACCCCTGCTGTTTGATTAAATTGTTCTTCACCGGGTAGTACATTCGTTCGCAGTCTACAATTATCTTGTGTGGTTGTTTTTAAATCCACCAGGAGATAACCAAAGGGTCTTCGTACGGCCTCTTCGTACTGGTTTATAAAGAAAGCCGTTTGCCCAGGATACATTTGCTTAGCTAGGGTCAAAATTTGCAGTTTGTCTCTGGGATTCTTGAAAAGGACCAAGTAGTGACTGTTTAAACTGATTCTTCGGCTTTCCTTCCCCTGATGAAATAGATTCTGTACGATATAAATGACACTCAGGTTGCGGTGATGAGAACCTTGTGTAAAAAGGTTTACTATTCGCTTGTCTTTGCCGGCGTCAATCATTTGATCGTCAAAGACGATTAAGTTCCGTTTGTTGACATCGAAATAGGAATCGTGTTCCAACGCAGAAGGAATACCCTTGACAAATTCAATTTGTGGTATTGTGACTAGCATTTGAATGTACGCGGGCTGCCATTGGGAATAACACCAGACAATCCTCTCGGGTGGTGGGTTTATTACGTCTGAGGCCTGTTGTAACAGTGATTGAACCCAAACCGTTTTCCCCGAACCGGTCATCCCTGCAACCATACAAGTAAAAGGGTGCTCGAAGTGAAACCGCTGACACTTTTGTGTAGAAATCGGCATTGCTTTAAATGGAGTGAAAGTAGGACTGGTGTGTTTGTTGGTCATATGTCTTTGCATACTATCTTTCCTGCTAAATGTCTTCTCACAAACGGGACAGGACAAATTCATGTCAACTCAATGAAAGCTCAATGTGAACTGAGAAAGAGACGAATGTTGCTCACTTATATAGGCCAGTTCCTCCTTCACCACCACACCACAATTCTATTGTTTTCACCACCACCACCACCACAATTCTATTGTTTTCACCACCACCACCACCACCACAATTCTATTGTTTTCACCACCACCACCACCACAATTCTATTGTTATCACCACCACCACCACCACCACAATTCTATTGTTTTCACCACCACCACCACCACCACAATTCTATTGTTATCACCACCACCACAACCACCACCACCACCTCCACCACAATTCTATTGTTTTCACCACCACCACCTCCACCACCACCACCTCCACCACAATTCTATTGTTTTCACCACCACCACCTCCACCACAACCACCACCACCACCTCCATTCTATTATTTTCACCACCACCACCACCACCACAATTCTATTGTTTTCACCACCACCACCTCCACCACCACCACAACAATTCTATTGTTATCACCACCACCACCACCACCACCACCACAATTCTATTGTTTTCACCACCACCACCACCACCACCACCACCACCACCACCACCACCACCACAATTCTATTGTTTTCACCACCACCACCACCACCACCACCACCACCACCACAATTCTATTGTTTTCACCACAACCACTTCCACCACCACAATTCTATTGTTATCACCACCACCACCACCACCACCACCACCACCACCACCACCACCACAATTCTATTGTTTTCACCACCACCACCACCACCACCACCACCACCACCACAATTCTATTGTTTTCACCACCACCACCACCACCACCACAATTCTATTGTTTTCACCACCACCACCACCACCACCACAATTCTATTGTTTTCACCACAACCACTTCCACCACCACAATTCTATTGTTATCACCACCACCACCACAATTATATTGTTTTTCCCTTCTATTCCACGATAAAAGACAGTTACTCACTATTCTTAGCTCATTCTACAGTTATGTCTCAAGTAGTAAAGAATAACCGGGGTTTTCTACAGCTCTTAGCTAATGGTCCCGATCATCAGCGCCAATTTCTCTTAAGGACAGCTTCTCCACAACAGGTTCACGCCTTGTTACATATTCTTTATAATGTTCTTAAGGAAAACATTCCCTGTCCTGAAACAAATAAGCGTGTTTTGCTCCGATACAAGGATGCTCTTATTAATCTGGCCGAGCAAAACGTTCCCTACAAGACAAAGAAGCAAATACTTGTACAAGAGGGTGGTGGCTTTATACAAGACATATTGGCCCCCATTGTTACAAGCTTGGGCGTTTTGATGCTATAAAAGAAACTATACATCATTGCACTGATCATTTCAAGCTTGTCTTTAACGAGAACGGATCGATATGAAGAGAAAAGTAGACTGGGATGAAGAAGAAATGGAGAGTGGAATGGAAGACACTATAACCTCCGATGAGGACAACGATGACGAGAAAGACAATGAGGAACCGAGGAACCAAGAATTGAAGATGTTTTAGGCAATCTTTCCAAAGCGGTGTCAAAAGAACGTGCTTCTGATTTGTTGCATAGCATGGCCGCTTCCAAAGATATCCTGTTTTGGGCACCTAGAGGCCAATTACTCCGAAATCAGCGCATAATACCCGTCACAAACATCGCAGAGCTGGTTGAGTATATGTGCTACTTCCCCATAACGATGATGTAGCCCGACCCCGTGCGCTTAATACCTTTTTAGATACCTTTTTAGATGGACTCGCGTATTAAGTAGTAGGATAGGCACAGCAGCAGTAGTAGGAAGGCAGCTTTGGTAATTCGGTCACGTACGTTTCCCACGATTTACCTAGCTTGAACCCGAGAGCGTTGCACACACTTTCGGCGGTTTTCAGAACGATGTTGAGATCAATTTTATCTACTACATCATCCTGGTAATACATCCAAGCATCTTCACTATCCATCATCAGACACGAATGTTGCCTTTGACTTGGGTGGTTGATGGCGCATCCATTACACTGATTCAACTTTTCTTCTTGAATGAGAATGTCAAACATAGCAGCGTAAGTAAGCTGAAATACATGGCCGATAATACTGGCTACGCTTTGGCGCTGAACTTTTTCAACTTCATCCACGGTCAACAAAGGTTTGGGGTTCGATTCGACTTGTATGTTTGGATTCATCTTGTAGTAAAATATGGTAGAGAGAAATAAAATATTCCTTGCCAGCAAGGGAGTTGTAAGAATGAGGCTGCTTCACGGTCTCTGGTATTTTTATAACAAAACAACAATAGATCTCCGGATAAACCAATCAACGTAGAAAATTAGGTGGAAACAATAGGGCAAATCAGTCTGGGCAAGTTCATTGCGCCATTGTGGTGAAAGGGTGTATCCTTGCTAACCCGGTTTTTGGAACTGGTTATTGTAGGTAATTAAATACCACAGCAATAACAGTCATTAATGTAATCCACAGCAAGTTAATGAGAAACCACAGCATTTTATTCATGAGATAAAAGACAATAGCTTATGACGTCATCTACGTTAATGTATACCTCCGCATTTTATTCATGAGATTGCTCCGCAAATTAATGAGTTTGCTCCGCAAAAAAGTGGAAGCTGCTGTGCCTATCCTACTACTTCGTGTTCTGACTTGTTAAACAAGAAAGGGATAGCTCCGCCCCCTGTTTCAGCTCGAGTGAGCTAATTTTCATTGTTTTTATTCTAAAATTAGCGCCATAAAATTTCGAAATTCTCAAAGGAATTCCAAGGATATAAACCTGTAGCTCAACAAATTATTCCATTGTGTTGAAAATGTTATGGGGTTTGCTTACAGCGACTAGTACAAACAAAGGAAAGTAAACCACAGACAGATTGCTCAATATTCTCCACAAATTTTCACAGAGGTCCGTACGCGACGGCGGTTGATTGACAAAAGATCCCGACGAACCTAAGGTACGCTCCTTTTGTAGCGCGTCTTCGTGTTTAAACTTTTCATGAACTAAACAATTCCTGATTCTTAATAAAAATCTGAGTTTTTTCACTTTTCTTTCCTTTTCGAAGATGTTTAAAGCTTACTTAAAAATCCATTTATATTTTTTCACAACTTACACTCGACTGTCCTGCTGTTCGGACCATATACCATGCGCGAGTTAGGGGAAACACTTATTCTTTTATTCTTTAGGATACATAATTTTACCTAATACAATGGAGGTGTACAATATTGAATGGAGCTGACACTCCCTAAATCGGGCATCATATGTCGGAACAACCCACTTAATGCAGCAAGTAATACATTTAATTTATTCATTTCTTCAGTTTATAAAGAAGCTGTAAGCCAGACGTATAGGGGAATCTTTGTTTACCATTTTTGCCTCATTAGCATATGCGCCTCGTTTTCTAACCTTCCTACAAAAAAATCAACTCTGAATATTGAAAGAGCATAGCACAATAGAGTGTTTTCACATGACGTCATAAAAATTAAAAAATCTAAAGTATGGTATGTGGATACCATTGTTATAATCTTTCACAAAAAGTTTCAGGTTTTAACGATGTTTCGTTTTCGATTTATAAAGGTTGTAAATGTGTCACGCAATTCGTCACGCTATTTCAGATAAGCCGTGAAAATAAACAAAACTGAACTAGTCATGTGAAAGTTATTAATGAATTATAGATGCTTGTAAGCCGATTTCATGCCTGTTATAGTGAATACAATATTTTGTGATGAGATTTTTGGTGTTATTAAGGCTTTAAAGTCTTTAAATTTTTGGCCGCTATGTTGGTGTTACCAAGATGGCCGCTCCATACATTTCTTACTAAAAATGTCTATACTCATTCGCCTATAACTCTTGAATGAAATGCTCTTGCGCTTCGAAATTTGGCCCAGATGTGTAGTTTTAAACTCTCTACAATTCCATAAACATTTTAGAGTCGAAAACTGCTTCTGAATTTTGATATGACGTCAGTGAAAACGCTCTATTAGCTTTCTCTGGAAATTTGAGCTCGATATACTAGATACACTTCGAGCAATGCTGTTTTAAAAACTCAAAATTTTACAAAGAATGTATGGCTCATTAGCTCTTTTGCCACCCAACAATTTTGCAGTTTTTAACAGCAGATATTTCCTTAAATATTGCATGAAAAACACTAAAAATTGCATTGATTACTAAGTTCACTAGCTCTTTCAACTTTTGAAGTCAATTCGTATTTAGCACGGTGCCTTCTCTACGTAAATTCGTATGCTAATGAAGCAAAATGTAAACAATTACGTCAGCAAAGATCGCCCTATAGTTTACATAATATTACTTTTCTGAAATAATGGATGGTGCAAATAATAAGATGAAGAAATAGAATAATCATCATAGAATAATCGTGATCATCGTCCACAGAAATTAATATTTGCTATCACATCTAAAACAACGAAAGCATTGTATAAATATTGGTTTTATCCACTTACCCATTTTTCTGCAAGTGCACTCGTGGTTGCCTCTGTGTAATTGTTTCCCGATATTATAGTTACCTAAAGCTACCTAAGGCACTTTTTTGCTTTTATGAAACGTTTAAAATTGCCCTCCATGAGTAATTGATGCCTGTTTTTAGAACAAAGGACTTTACCAATTACCTAGACTTGCCACAAGTCGACCTCACGAGTTTCACAGTAAAGCGAGCGAAGCGAGTTTGAGGCCGCGAAGCGGCCGAGCGAGCGACGAAGTCACGAGAGGACTTCGTTCGGTGGGCTATAAATATAAGACGAAGGACTTTATTGAAAGTCTACCAATTACCCGAATGTCGCTGTTAGCGCGCTGGCTAATTTCTGTCGTTAGAGCAGTGCACTTTTACCAGAAAAGTGCTTTTAAAAAATCCCTTTTCTGGTTTTTGTGTCAACCAGATTCGTCAAAATTGTGTTCTGAAACTTTGCGAAAAAAAACATAGAATTTCGCCAATTTCCATTCTTATTCTCTTCTCTTTGTGAACAACCTCGAAAATCCGAAAACCGCCAACTTTGAAATCCCAAAGGCGCCCTCCACCTGCGAAGTACGTATTGGGAAAATATTGGTGGAATGTTCTCCCATGTTGAACCAATAGGGACTTTAAGCAATGACGACGGAGGGCTCTACTACGGCTACCGGAAGTGAATTTCTCACGTCTGTCACTGATGTTCAGCCTTAGTATGAAATTTGACTAGGTGAGCGGGATGGTTTGGCCGTAGTCGCTACTACGTCGGGTTTATTTCCCTTCTGTATCCCTTTCTTACGGATTTCTCAGTGTTTGAAGTATTTCAATGGACCTTATACAACAAATTGAAGAAACGTTGTCGGGTGAAAAGCATAAACCATGAACGATGCGACCCAAAGGCTTACTGGGAAGTTGGAAAATTTAATCTTCGTATGTGACAGAATATACATTATATTAACACAGAATACATAAATCATGCTCTTAAATGTCTCAAACAAAGAAAACATCTTGATTATCAAGAAATAGAATATAACTAACTTGCCAATGCTGCCTACCCAGAATCCCATTCGGTCTCATCGTTCATGGTTCATGCTCTTTTAAATGACAACGTTTCTTCAATCAGGTGTATCCTTTTTAGTCTATGACAATGTAATTTTTCTCAAACTTGCCGCCCAAAAATTGAAAGTGAAGTACCCGGCATAGCGAAGCGAAATTCGCAAGCTCTAAGATTTTATCGCTGAAAGTCCAGCTTTAGAAGTTGAATGAACATGCTTTTATGTGTTATATATGCGGGGAAAGGATTCTACTTATGCTTGAATTTACTTTCAGTTAAAATTATATTTAGTTAGGCGTTTTAATTCGTACTTTGAACACTAAAATAGATTGTTATTGTTGTGGTTCAAAATGCAGATAATGTACGGCATTTCAAAAGTCGAAAGATTCGTTCAGAAATCATCTCTTGGTCCCAACAAAGAAAAATAAAGTCCATGTTCTTTTGAAAAATGCCATTCTATTCTCAGAAACCTAAATAAAAGAACCTTAGAGAGGCTTTCAACTTCTTAGCCGTCGATACCACTTCGCAAACAACTCAGTTCCCATTTCACTGTTCCGGACGAGCGCTCACGGACGTACTCTCTCCAGTCTCCTTTGTCACGGTAGCCGTAGTAGCGTCTTCCCTAGTGATTTGCTTAAGGTGGCTCGACTGGGTTTTTGAGCGACGATACCGTTTAGCTTTGAGAAACTTGTGTACCACCACAAACGATCCAACGGAAAATTGATTGCCACAGCTGTACTAGAGAAATATCAAAGTTTCAGATGAGATTAGTTTTATGGAAATCAGAGTTGCCAAAGCAACGTTATGACGTCACTTCCGGTTTTACATAATACCGAATTACTTGTCATCAAGAGATAATTTTGGAAAACGCTCTCTGGATCTTCGACCTGACGTACTTGTCCTTAGGTCTACAAAATTTTACAAATTTTTATGGAAGCGTTTTCGAGAAAATTTCGAGTGAATTTTTAAGGTGTTAAAATACAACAAAAACAAAACAATTTTGAAATGTTATTAAAACTTATGTCTACAGGGCTTGATGAAAAAATTTTTTGGTCTTACATGAATTTTATACCATCCAAATACCTTAGGTGAAAATCTCAAGGAAATCGCTCCGTTTGGATTTCAGAAATATTACCTTGAATATGAACTGGCCTGGAGTGTTATTTCGCTTTTACATAAAAAATTGACCCTACACTTATTAAAATTGTCATGAATTAAAAAGCGAATGATGAATTTTTTTAAAACTTAGTCCTCATAAAGATTAATTAATATTCAATACAACTGCTAAGTTTCAAATTCATTGAAACGTTCTAAGGCTGTAAATTTACAGCCTCAACGTAGGAAAATATTGAGCTGATTTTCACGAAAGTGATTTGTTGATCTCATTATGTGTCTCCATTGTCTCGAATCGCCATGCAATTGTAAATTTCAGTACATAATGGTTTCATAAACACTTCATTGCTTTGTTTTAAGTGTTACATGAATTCATGATGTACTGAAAGCTACAATTCCACGGCGATTTGAGACAATGGAGATGCATAATGAAACAACAAGCCACAAGCACTAAAATCAGCTCAATATTTTCCTGAGTTGGCGCTAAAAATTTACAGCCTTAGAATGTTTCAATGAATTTGAAACTTGGAGATTGTATTAAACATTAATTAATCTTCATGAGGACTAAGTTTTAAAAAAATTCATCATTCGCTTTTTAATTGATGACAATTTTAATAAATGTAGGGTCAATTTTTGATGTAAAAGCGAAATAACACTCCAGGCCAGTTCATATTCAAGGTAATATTTCTGAAATCCAAACGGAGCGATTTCCTTGAGATTTTCACCTTAAAGTCCCTAATGTTTTCCCAATACGGACCGAAAAAGCTAGTTTAGTTACTATTATGGCTCTTTCACAAATTTGCCGACAGCAAAACATATCCCTATTGGCAAGCACGCGCGCTACAAAGACAAACAAACAAACAAACAAACAAAAACACAAACAAAAATACAAACATTTTTGGAGATGTTTTGCCAAAATTGTAGGACTGAGACACACAGGAAAACGTTTATACCTCATTCAAAACAGTTTTGTTTTGAAACGTTTTCAAAAACATTATTCAGTGAAACCAATTCGTGAGCGGTCCAATATCTTAAAATAATGAATATTTGGTAGTAAAGTAGGAAACGACATAATTTGATTACTAAGTGACAAAACCTCTCCTAAGATAAAAGCATTTACTCTAAAGTTATCTACTATAAGATCATTTCAGAAAATATATAGAATAACACGCAAAGATCAAATACAATAGATGTTACGAGAAATAATGTGATTTTCATAAAAACAAGATTAGGATTTAGATGTTAACAAAGAGTTATTCCTTTCAACAAGTTTAAACTACAAAACATGATATTTCTTCTGAAAGTAATTATAGATAACTAATAATATGCACTGAGATTTAAAGGAGCCAGCTCGCCTCCAGAACTGACACTAGTTTTCCTTTTTCTAATTCATTAGCTTTTAAAAAGTACTTTCGGAGTTTTTAGCACTTAAGCAGAGGAACTTTGGCTCCCCTAGCTGTCGTCATCTTAAGTCTACTATCCGCAATTGAATCAAACTAGAATAAAGGACGTTATATTTTGTTTACTAGCTATGAACTGTGAATATTACTTCATCAAAATGTAACTTAAGGTTTTAACTTTATATATAGATATAGATAGGCTAAGCCTAACAGCAGAGCTCTCTGAACAGAAACGATGATGATAAGTTTAACTTAGGTGAAAGGTGGGAAGCACAAGAAAAATTACAATTAAGATAGTTTATGATTGACGACCGGCTATTTTCCAATTTTAGCAATTCTCAAAAACAGTATTACGCGGCCGTCTGCACAGTACATTTAGACTGCACAAAAGCTCACAAAAACAACTTTTTCTCGGTCTAGAATAACTAGTATGACTAATTTCCGAAAAAATACACCAGATGCGTATCGAAAATTTCCCGAGAAACTGATTTAAAAATCAAAAGTGCAAAAAATACACAGACATCTTTGCATAAGGCGGCGCGAGTGAAGTAAGAACTATAAAATCCAAGACTCTTGTTTTGTTTACATAAAATCGCTTTTCAACCTATATAATGAATGAACAAACACATAAAAATGGACAAGAAAATCTTCTTTTGAAAAATTTTATTCAAATATAGTTTTTAGTTTGTTTAAAATCAAAAAGCGTTTTATTAGCGCATCGAGGAGCCGTCTGAGCACATGGCGAAATTTAAGATGTCAATCCGACTGAACTTAAGCACGTTTTATAAACATTTCTCCAAAACTAACGAGAACACAAAGAAAAAGTCAATCACAAATTGATATCAACATAAATTCCTACAGAAAAATGTAATTTCTTTTCCCGTTAAGTCCCTCGGCTGCTTGAAAATTCTTTAAAACTCCGCTTCTTCGGTTCCGACTTCCGAAGAAATATCGCCCCGCATTGATAAAAACGTATGAAGTTCCTCGAAGCAAGATTTTATCCCTTAAAGCTCTTCTTTTTCCACTAAGAGGCTTCTGAGTATTCTTTACAGCTTTCTCTTTCCATTTTGAATATTTTAAATGTGTGTTATTACTCCGATAAGACATGATAAGATGAAATTACGATCTCAAAACAATTGAAGCACGTACGCGAATGTTGGGCGACGACATACGCGCCCGCGATCTAGCCCTGCGCGAAGTCGCGCCCGCGAAACATTCCGCTAGCCATGACCATGAAAAATGACGGGCATGGGTTGCATGAGTATGGAGCTCCGCGAGCGGACCTTCGGCCCGCGAGAGCTCCGCTATAACAAAAGTATTGCAAGGAACATTTAACACTTACCATAATCATGTTAATCAAGGGTAACATATGTTGTAATCAATCAAGTACATCCATTTAACGATATAGAAAATAAAAAAAAAATAAAAATAAAAAGCTATTGTCAGGGGCCCATTTGATGGGTTCCTGCGATTGCTTGTTAGGGTAGGCTGAGAAGAAAGCTAAGAAAGATAACCTAGAAGAGACTGAGTGAAATTAGAAGTGAAGAGGTGATGTATTAAACCATGTGTTGAAACTGAGTGGTCAATGTTGCAGTCCGACGGACCTCTGCTTCGCCTTTGAGCAGTCCTCCTCCTCGTGGGGCGTTAAGATTTCGCCTCGTTACAATATTATTAATCAGCAACGCTGGTAATGGAGAACAAATACGCGCGATGTTGACTGAGTTTCCTGGTAAAAAAAAAAACAACACGTGCAACGGTTGTCTATTTGAAACTACAAATTTGGAGTTCGATGTCTTGAATTCCTAACTGCATGGAAGAACGTAGCTACAAATGTCGGAAATGTTCACATCCCCCCTCCTTTCTTATTTGGTAGTTTCGATCTAATCCAGACGAAACACGTAAAACCTTAGGCTTAAGGCTTAACAAGCGAGATTAAGCCACGGACGATTTTATGGGTGTTACGTAAAAACGCAAAAAAAATTTGGAACCAGTCATGAAACGTGTTTGAAACGGACACCTTATCTGAACAATGCAACAACAAACATGTTTAGGGGAAACGTGTTTTGTTCTAAGCACGTTTTGATGTCGGTGTGAACGCAGCTTTCATAATTCAGATCCCCTAACGCACAATATAAGCAGTTTCGTCGCGACTTTATTTCCTGTTAAGGATGTATGAACAACAATAAATACGTTTTTGAGTCTATCACTAATCCGTTTGTCGTATTTACAACTGTCAAATACTACCATGATCACTGTAGCCACAAAATTATCGTTCACATTTTTTATTTCTTCCCTTGCAAACTGCCATCAAACTGAAAATGTCACCATGTTCCTGAACCAATTGGAGAAAATCTACAGTTTACAGTTTGCCAAAGAGAATTCGAGCTTTGCTTCATTGATCCTGAATATTTAGCTTCGTGTTACAAAAGGGCGTTTGCATGATTTGATCAGGTGGCCCACTTCTTGTTAAAATTATGGGCTGTAACTTAAAGACCACTAGAAATAGCAAAAGCGTGACGAAATTAGCAAGATTGTTAATTTTGAGGACCCTGGTGTTTAAGCGTGAGTTTTTATGGCAATTAGAATTTTAGTAAAAAGCAGATTTGTACTGAAAGAGAAAAGCTGCTGGATGGCAGCCGTAATTTTAACAAGTGGGTCACGTGTTCAAGCCATGCAAAGAGCTTTAGTAACGTGCAAGAGATTTATTAACGTGCAATGCGTCTGGCTGTTTAGGTGATTCTGTGTGCAAAAACTGGAAGTTTTGGTTGTTTGATAATCGATATCCTTTTAGAAAAACAAAAACAGTGAAGTGGCTCATTTTTATGCGGTGCGAATCAGGAATCCGTGATTTGACTTTTAAATAAGTAATGAAGAAATTCTTGAAGATGTTTTTTTTTTTTTACAAAAATTAAACCAAAGGGCTTAGTGAATGTTCTTTTGTTAATATTTATATCAGTTTGTTTTCGCGTCTGATACGTAGCTACACGACTGACATGTCAAATCAAAGTTCACGGCTTTCCGATTCGCCAATTATGTTGTTACCAGAGATGTCCTGCAGTTAACTTACTTTTTAACAACAGTTATGATAACTATTAATCATTTAATATATTATTTACCTTTAAAATAGAAGTCTTTTTTTGTCTTTGTTGTAAATGATGTTCTCCCCCCCCCCCCCCCCCCCCCCCCCCACCCCCACAAAAAAAAAAAAAAACTCAAAGAAAATAAAGAGAAATAGATTGCAATACATGAAGTATTTAAATGTGTAAACGGGTAGCATATCCTTGGTAAAGTCATTCAAATATACAACAATCAAGGCAAAGTATTTTATCTTACATATTCTAAAGCAATTCTTGGTGTATATTTAGTGTTAACAGCATCTTTTACAGGGAAATATAGCGTTTATTTTGTCTTTTGTTGTGTAAATTCTGTTTTGGATTACTCTGAATCAGAGAGGAATTTTGATTTTTAATTCTCATGTCAACATGTTGTGTTGCTTTGGATATAAAGCATTCTAACTGACACAGCCAAGCGCTCATCGCGCTACGAAATGGGATGTTAAATTCAAAGCTACATATATCAAGAGTTCTGAAGTAAAAAATAATGATGTTGATTGCAAAACCTGCTCAATTTTCTGTGTTCTTTTGTGTTAGCCAAAATAACGGGCGTACAAATGCGCACCAGTTTCCCAAATTTGAAGAACAGGAGTAAACGTTGGACAAATTGTTCTTCTTCTTTTACTGCATTATTATCAAGGTGCCTTTACTTGGGAAACTCAAGTTTGCAAACTCGTGTTAGCAAATACAAGTTGTCCGAATGTGGTAAAAATAGTTCGCCAACATGCAAAAGCAGTTTATTTAAATGTTGAGACGTTCGATGTTCATACGCGCCAATTTATATTTGTTAACACACGGGTTTGTTGACTTTGGTTTGCCGCGTAAAGAGCGTTTAAACTTCTTTCATGTTTTTTTAAGCAAGGCCAAAAAAAGCCGGCAGAAACTAATTTCACCGGGGATACTCTCCAATATCCCTTTAAGATATTAAAGAGTCTGACCCACCCAGTTTGCATTGCGCGCTTCTCTTATTGTTATGATACGGCTCTATTCCATATTTGGGCAAGCAGATCACCTCTTGCACGAGTGAATTTCTCATCTAAAATACAGTATGGACTTTCGGGGGCCCTGAAAATGGCGGATGAACCAACGTAGGCGCGCAATGCAAACTGGGTGGGTCAGATTCTTTAATACTTCCTTATGTTCGTGATAAAGAAGACAGCACCCTCTTCCCAAATAAACCAAAAACCATAAAAACAAAGAATCAAATATTTTAAGCGTTTAGCAACCGACTTAAGAAAGAAAAATTGATGGCGGTCCTCAGTCAGGCTTTGAATATGAAATAATTCAATTTACTATTATCTACCTAAAGTAATCATTTGGTCAGTCCATGGTCAATTTTCATAGAAAAAATAGAATACAGCGACTATTTGTTTTCCCCTTTAAAGATAAATATAAAATAGTATTATCCTAAGTCGAACGCATACCATTTGTGAGATCGAACCGGCCAAACAGCACTG
Source organism: Cladopsammia gracilis (assembly GCA_022457155.1). Lineage (NCBI taxonomy): Eukaryota > Metazoa > Cnidaria > Anthozoa > Scleractinia > Dendrophylliidae > Cladopsammia > Cladopsammia gracilis. The sequence goes on along the minus strand of JAJGOT010000467.1, from coordinate 199,890 downwards.
TTCTTCACTTGTCTCGATGGACAAACAAAGGGCCTGTCGTTGCGACAAAGAGTTTCCCATTTGAATTGGTAGGTCTAACCAACTGATTGGAAAGGGTTTTCACTTGCCCTAACGGCGAAACAAAAGACTAGTCCTTGCATAAAAAAAAGCGATTTCTGTGTGATATTCCAAAAGAAGGTCAGTAAGGCCAGAATCGGCAGTTCTACAGCCTGGATAATATCACTTGGTATAAATCAACCTGATTTGTGTTCATACTGTGTTGGGCTTTGTATCTGCTCGGCCTGACTCACACCCTATCTCCCTTCTACAATATATAAGCATATAGTTTGTTTTTTTCGCGGGGTAGCAGATTTCTTATCAGGACTAAATTGTATTGACTTTTAAAAGGCCAGATCGCTCGCAGCACACTGGCTCCTTAACTTCTTGCCACCAACACGACGCAACACTATAAAGCAATTGCGCTTCTTTGTGGTTGCGACGTATGCAAGTCTAGACAGGGCAACATTACAAGCTAAAATGTCAAATAATGAATGACAAGCCCACATCTTTTGTAGACTGCTTGGTGTCAGACGGAAGCTAGTGTGCTGAGAGCTTTACAGTCTGACCGGCCAGACCAGCGAAATGGTAAGCGTCCTTTGTAATTTCCAGGTGTGTCCAGAGTCTCTCGATCTTTTTAGGTCATATTTATTGACCAAAAGGGATCTGGTGATCACTAACATCTTGAAAATGCAACACAGAGCGATTGGATGAAGCTTTCCAGTCCTTAGCGGCTGATTCCCTGCAATACCTCGAATCAGTTCGGCGCATTTGAACTAAGATGAATTTTTTAGAGACAAGAACCGATTGAATCCAACCATTTACGGTTAGTTCCGATTGAATCCGACCATTTTCAGGTGTCCATTGACTGCGTCACGAAATCGATGGAACATGACAAGGGCACTCGTAATGTCACGTGACATTCTGTTGTTTGACGTCATCTTCATCCTTTTGCCGTGCCTGCCGTTCCTTTTCTAGCTCGCACCAGCGGTTTTTATTGGATTCTGCTCCGTCAAGAAGGGGCTTTATCTTTGGGTTGAATTGAGTCAAGGCCTAATAACAAAACCACTATCAGCTTCTTATTTCTCTTAATAACATCAATAGACACGGGCTATACGCGATCCAGACCGTATATTATACAGAGAGGTAAGTAATGTTCCTTTAAAGCTGACAGTTTTGAGTCAGTAAGCCAATAAAACTGCTGGGGCCTACCTACATATATACTGTTGCGGGGAAGTACTTAAGAGCCCGTGACTGTAAATATCGAGCAATCACTGGACAGGCTCCCAAAATCGAAAATCCTGATAATTTGCCAAAAAGTTACTTTTGGGGAGCTATGTTCAAAAATATTATGGAAACTTTCTAGAAATTTATAGTTTTCGAGAAAAAGGGAAAAAACGGAAATACCGGATTTTGCCTAATTAAGTATGCAAAGATCACAGTTAAATTGACCAACTTCAGTACGCTTGTGCTGAAACAAGGTGCAACGCTAGAAAACGGGGATACGTTTTTTCTTTAGTATAAATCATCTACTTTCTAGCCATTGTCCTTTATAAAGTTTTGCAGCGATTTAGAAAGTTTCACGGTTTCTTTAAAAAATACCATCTCATGCATTTTGTGAAAAGGCAAAAATTGAGCAACTTCAGTGGCATGAAATCCATCTTGGTATGTCCGATATCAAATCAAAATATATACAAGGATAAAGTTCGGTCCTTGTACTGAAACAATATGAAATAAAAAATCTGGGCAATTCAGATTCGTGTTGACAAAACGAAAACTTCGCGACGCGCTGTGGTCAAATTTGCATAAATTAGCAAAATTGTAAATACTATAAAACTATACGTTCTGAGGAAATACGTTAAATTGCCGAATCGACCCATGAAACAAATGCCTTATCTATTCTAAAATGGTTTATTTGTTTTATCTTAGCAGTTATCTATACCATTTTTCGGCTTTGAGATATCTCAAATATAGAGGAAATCGGTAAAATTGGCCGAATTATTGTATAGTCGACTGTCTGATGAGTTGGGAGGCAAACGCCGTGAAGCGGAGTAGCTGTTAAGTCAACTACATTTTTAAATTGAAGTTTCTTCATAAAATGTTAATTCTCCTTTGGAAAAAAGAAACGATTTTTTCTGCAAATTTGTTAAACAATGTTTACTAAACTCTAACTGGAAGTCATTCTGGTGCAATTGACTGGCAAAGTCACGCAACATCGCGATCACGGTTTGTTCGGAAATGTGGAGATGTTCAAATGTTTTCATGTTAAGAACTGTGGATAATTTTTTCATAGCCTGATCACAAATAGAAACAATTAATCTTCAAATTATCTATGTTTATTACCTCTGAGTTGTAACTACATGATCAATTAACATGACACCGTCTCGTGACTACAAATTGATTTATTTCAAATGACTGTGACGCAGTTTATATTTATAACTATGGCGACCTTAGAAGCCCTAACAATAATATAAAATACAATTATTATGACCATTGTTAGTATCAGCATTTATTTATTTTTTATTTTACCATCTTCCCTGAAAGACATTTCGTCGAAATATCGACTGGAAAGCCAGCATAATAAACAATAAACCAGCCTTTGAACAGACCGTGCCCGGAGACCAAGTCACGTATACAGAGAGAGATATTGCAAGTTGGGTGTTATATTTTCCAAAGACTAAGGTGTACGGTACCCTGTACGGGAGGTTTCAACTTGTAAACAACTAGGAATAAGAATGTCTTTCTGGAGTTTTGCTTCCCTTGTGGTTCAAGCTCCGAAAAAACAAAACGGTTGAGTTAGTCGATTTATTATAAAAAGACTGTAATCGGGATGTAACACAGTCTTGAAGGCCGTTACAATACCTTGATGAACGTTGAAAGCGTCAAAGTCGGAAGAAAATTATTACTTGCACGCGCAGGTGAGTATTAACACAACTTTTCTTTTTGCTGATAAAACAAGCCTTGGACCTGTTGGATTTGAACCTAATTATACCGTGTTGAGGGTTTCCTTGACTTTACTATAACTGGGATTTTCGTCGTGCAAGAATGTCAGTTGCATAGGGACGGGTACGACATTCGCCGGCGAACTGGCAAGACACAATGCTATGACTTCATTGTTCTCCAGCTACAAACTTGAAACTAAGAGATTTAAACTGAATTTTTGAGACCGTGAACAGTATCTTATTTTTCTTCAATGACCTGCTTCAATCATGTGAGGAGTAATAGCGCATTTATCAGCCTAAGAGCATGAGTAAACTTCAAGCTCGTGCCCCGGGGTGGGTGCTCTGCAAATTTTTGGGTGAGGGTGTGCCGCTGGGACTCTAAGACCCTTAACCTATACAAGACCATTTTAGCTGCATTTTGCAACCCTATTCTAGCGTAAACAACGAAAAAAACCTACCCTATCCTAGACCTATTCCAGACTCGCTATTTTCCAGAAACTCGTTGACCATCACAGTTATTAGTTAACAGGGGTCAGTAAAAATGCCGTACTGCCCGCCGTACCGATTTTTAAATGCTATTTGCCAGTAAACCTTGTCTAGACTAAATTTCTTCATGCAACTGATCAGTTTCGCGGAAAATGATATCCTATTCTAGACCAAAAATCTCTGATAACTATACCCTATCCCAGACTAAACTGACTGAAAACCATTCCCTTCACAGCGGCACATACCTATATAGCTTATATATGGGAGTACCCCCCTCGGAGAGGGGGGGGGGGGGGGCTGGTGCACGGGTTCGTGCATCTCTCATCACATGCTCATCGCCCACTACTGCACTATCACTGCAGTGCTCGTTCTTTTCTCCGAACATGATTCAGTGCACGTAGCTCCGGTGGTTTTTCTCCTCCCCGAAAACTTCCTTTGAACCTCTGCGAAGCGTCTGCACGTGTACGCCTTAGCCCTTTTAATTGTGGCTTAAAATATTAAAGCACATTTGCAGCGCATTCAGCCGTTAGCCGGCAGCGCGAACAACGAGCGATTGAAAAGCGATTGCAAAGTGTCTTGAAAGGCACTTGTTCTGGCGCAGTCTCATCTTCAAATATTGTAGACTGCGTTGCAGGTTCATTTTTGTCGTTACGCGAATGCAAAGAATAAGCAAAAAGCTAGAGTGGATAGCCGAGTGGCAGAACTCATCACGCGCGCTAAGGACCAAAACTTGTAGCGCACAAGAGACTGGATCAATCCCGGCCCAATTCTCTCGTGTTCTTAAAAACTCCCGCGTGCTTGAATAATTCAACAATGCACTCGGCGCGTTTTTTATTTCTTTAATAAAAAATAAAAATAAAAAGGTTGATATTAGCAATCATCACAATAAATGTATTTTATATTATTATTATAAGGGCCTCTAAAGTCGCCATAGTTGTATTAAAATTCAGGATTAGAAACTGTATCACAGTCATTTTGCAGCGAAATAGATCAATTAGTAGTCACGGTGCCGTGTCAGTATTGCTCATGTAGTTATAACTCAGAGGTAATAAACATAGATAATATGGAGGTTAATTGTTTCTATTTGTGATCAGGCTATGAAAAAACTACCCACAGTTCTTAACATGAAAGCATTTGAACATCTCCACGTTTTCGAACAAACCGTGGTCGCGATGTTGCGTGACTTTGCCAGTTAAGTGTACTAGAATGACTTCCCGTTAGAGTTTAGTAAACAGAATAGTCTTTTAGTACTCGCTAAACAACCCCTTTAAGAATACATTTGAAGAAAAAATCGGTTTTTTTGAAAGGAGAATTAACATTTCATGAAGAAACTGCAATTAAAAAATGTAGTTGACTTAACAGCCGCTTCATGGCGTTTGCCTCCCAACTCCGACTGACGACTATAAATAAGCGACCGATTTTACCGATTTTCTCTATATTTGAAATATCTCAAAGCCGAAAATGATATAGGGTCATATAGATAACTGCTATGATAAAACAAATAAACCCTCTAAGAATAGATAAGGCATGTTTTTCGAGGTTGGATTCGTATTTCCTCAGAACGTATAGTTTTATAGTATTTACAATTTTGCTAATTTATGCAAATTTGACCACAGCGCGTCGCGAAGTTTTCGTTTTGTCAACACGAATCTGAATTGCCCAGATTTTTTATTTCATATTGTTTCAGAATAAGGACCGAACTTTATCCTTGTATATATTTTGATTTGATATCGGACATACCAAGATGGATTTCATGCCACTGAAGTTGCTCAATTTTTGCCTTTTCACAAAATGCATGAGATGGTATTTTTTAAAGAAACCGTGAAACTTTCTAAATCGCTGCAAAACTTTATAAAGGACAATAGCTAGAAAGTAGATGATTTATACTAAAGAAAAAACGTATCCCCGTTTTCTAGCGTTGCACCTTGTTTCAGCACAAGCGTACTGAAGTTGGTCAATTTAACTGTGATTTTTGCATACTTAATTAGGCAAAATCCGGTATTTTCGTTTTTTCCATTTTTCTCGAAAACTATAAATTTCTAGAAAGTTTCCATAATATTTTTGAACATAGCTCCCCAAAAGTAACTTTTTGGCAAATTATCAGGATTTTCGATTTTGGGAGCCTGTCCAGTGATTCTCGATATTTACAGTCACGGGCTCTTAATAGAAACGGAAAACGCTTTTCGTGTTTCCAAAGAGTTACGGGTAACACGAGAAGAACTTTGAGAACAAACCAATCCGGCACAGCAAGAGCAGAATCTTGTTTAGTTCACAAAATATGATTTAAATGTCACCTGGTACAGAAATGACTATGTGTTACCTTGTAGTATTGTTGCTTATGCAAGAAATGCTTTGAGACCACCAACGATACTTGGATATCATCAAATGCACAAGCCGACCTTTATTCTGTAAACAGCTGAGTCATTTACATGCTCAAGAATTCAATCCAGGACAGTAAACATACCTTAAAGACAGGAATTCCAGTGGTTTCAAAGAACTGTACTTGAAGAGCAGGTAGTTCGTCAATCTTCTGTCTATCCATAAGAGCCTAGGGGGACGTGTATTTAAATATTAGAGCTTTTCGCATTATTTGTCTAACAAATCTATTTATCCAAATAGCCGTTTTGAGAGAAACGTGAGCTCGACTATTTTATGATATGTCAGTGTACTTACGGAGGGCTCCATTTTGAGCGTGTTTCGTTCAAGATCTCCTTGCTGGAAGAACTCACTTGTCACCAAATGGACAACCTAAGAAAAACATATTAAAATCCGTCGAAAAATCGGAGAAAAATCTGCAATCCTTCTGGTCTATCATGATCAGTAATATGATTCGCTAAAAACAGGGGTTATAGCCTTCCCGACTGGATTTGTTTCGTTCTCTCAATCTTTCACTCATCTCATTTACATTACTTTTTTTTGTCCGCTAGCTCTGACAATTGTTCTTACTTTTATTTGAGTTTATGAATTAAATCTTAACATGTGATCTATTGAGCAGTACTATTCTGGGGCTGTTTATTATACGTCTGCGGATGAGCTGTTTGTTTCTCGACTTTTACTAGAAGGTAAAGGAAACTAAACCTACCTCTTTCTGAATCTCCCAGGGCTTTGTTGTTCCGTTGAGATCACAAGCAGTCATCATCATCGCTCTAGGTAACAAGAGTAAACTTAAGACACTACTTAACTCCTTGGAGAAAGTAATTTAAACAGAAAACTCAATTACTGATCCTATAGCATTATACAGGATGTGTATCACATATAAGCTTAAACCTAGCAAACGACCTACAATAGCTCACTACGAGTCTCTCTGTAGCGTAAAAGGTTAGGGCATCCCACCGGTGTTGCGGAAGGTCTTGAGGTCGACATCCTTTGGGAACTGCGACTTTTTCTTCCCATCCTCGAGACAAACTGAATATAGCTTCCTTTTAAACAATCATTGTTGACAGGAGTAGAATGTGCTGGGCAAAGCCACTGGCTTTTAGTGCATGCGCACGCGAAGGCTCCGTGAAAAAGAACAGAAAAGTAACGTTGCTGTTGCTCTTGCTCTTAAAAGGCAGACGACTATGAAGCGATATTTTATATTAGCACTCTTGTATTGTACCACTTTAAGTTGCAACGAATAACTTTCACGCATGCGTCGAATAAGGTCTACAAAAGGCAACAAGCCGAGGAAACGCGTCCCATTAACTCTCTTCTTCACTCTTCTTCTGATAATGAAGTATATCTTCTATTTTTAAAACAATACAATGCGACGAGCAAATACCAATTGCTCGGTGCCAGTGGTTTTTCTCGTGCAATTTCGTGGAGCTCTTCGCCGAAAGTCGGATATTGAAGATAAGAAACTTCAAAATAGCGCACCCAAATCCTGTGGTAAGGAGGGATTGGTTGCATAAAACCTCCACTTATCTACCCACACCTGGTTATAAGTTGGGGGATCAGAAATATTTTGGGTCCCTTTGGGCTTTAAGAGGAAAGTGGTCCGGCTGATATTTCGATCCAGCAGATTAATTTAAGGTCGCGAGGGATACTTGGTCATGAATAAATTCATAAGGCAAAATTTTGGCAGGGGTGCCACTTTGAACAACGTTATATCGTGAAGGTTTGAAAGCCGATTTCGAGTTCACGAGATAAAAGGAGAATTTCCAATCTTACTTGAGCATGTCTTTGTGATCTGGGATTCTAGTGGGATCCAAACAGTTTTTTTCAACAAGTGGAAAGAAGGTTGATCGCTGCCTGAAGATGAAAGAACAGTAAGGATTACTTACAGACAAGAGTTTGTGCAATAAAACTGTAATCCGTACTTTCAAGTCACAATACTCGTTTGATTAATGGTAATAATGCACACACGTTTGACTGCTAAACCAGACTGTGTGCTTTCCATAGATTCAGTATAACTTGTGTTTTAAACGAAACCGATGTATATCTCTGGAAACTACATGTACATTGTAATGTTAGTACACGCAACGAAAATACTAACTGACAAACTTACAAGCACATGTAATAAAGCTAATCAGGTTTTATATTTATAAAAATATATCAGGAAATGGTACAAGAGAAACATGTGCTAAGGTCCGACGGGCCTCGTCCGTAATCAGTGGTATACAAAATGAAAGAACACATGAATATGACCACGGCGTTGCAGGTAACCTTGCTAAAATGAAAGTTAAACGGGAAGATATATACGAGGTCACTGCTCTCCTCGGCGAAACGACCACTGTCGTAAAGAACTCACCTGAAATTCACAGCTAAATCCGTTGAGAGGATAGAGTGCTTTATGTAACTTATGACTTGTCTGTATTCATCTGCATTCAGTTTCTGGAAAATGTTGTGGCCCTTTTGAAGCAAATTTAACAGCAACATGAATGTACAGGCTGGAAGCGACAGGGTGTTTTGAATGTTCATGCTTCATTCAAAACCACTAAACCAAACAAAAGATACAAATTACAGATTTCTGTTTAGACTACGAGTAGTCCCTCCTTTTTCCTCAGGGATAGTAGAGCAAGCGAAACGCGAGCGCGCGGTGATTTTCACGCGCGCTCACGTTTCGCTCGCTCTACTGTCCCTGAGGAAAAAGGAGGGACTACTCGTAGTCTAATTTCTGTTTAACAATTGGTTCATGCTTAGCGTGCACTATCGAGTTATGGAGCACGTGGGAAGTTTGGAGAGCACGAAAGAAGCGTAAGAGTTGCCCGAGGCGATAGCCGAGAGCAACTCTACCTTCTCGAGTGCTCTCCAAACTTCCCAAGTGCATCCATAACTCGATAGATGCACAGCTAAAAGCATGAACCAATTGTTTTATAACATAGCCGGTGGAATTGTGCATCAAATCCGACGCGAATTCTGGCGAAGCGGTTCAGTTTGCTCACGCTATCAGCGTGCACTATCGGGATTTTGAGCACGCTTACGTATACTGAATTTGATTGCGCGGCTCTGCTAGCTACGTTATAATGACGGTTGAAGTTATGTGAACATTGTTACGTGAACTTGAGACGGAGGTACTAACAAAACGCCAATCTCGCAGGTGTCCAACAAAGCTATTGAAAACTTTACTTTGACAATTAGCTACTGTCAGAAACCTTAAGTACAGAATAGAGTTGCTCCGTTTGAAATGTGACTCTGTTAGCACATGACTAATGCATGGTATGCCACCCAGTCTTTTAAGAATTACCAGAAATCAGAAATCGTAATTGCTCTTGTGCGAAAAGAGTTTACATGCCTGCAATGAAACTTAAATTTTTACTGTTTTATGTACCAGTGCATACTAACAACTCACCTCTGTGCTGAGAATAATGACAGCGTGATTGAAGTGATGATGCTCTAGCGTGGAAGTGGTATAAAGCTTGGCTAATGGTGAATCTGTCCTGTTAACAGCAACAATACAAACAAATATTAACAACAGAGGCTATATGGCAAGGTGAAGAACAGATTTTAAAGTGCACCTAACCCCTATTTTTTTTTTATTCGCCTAAATGAATGTGCTTGTTTTCTGGAGTGTATCTGTGAAAAAATTTTTTGATTTGGTGAAATCCTCGATTTTCTGTGACCTGTTGAAATTTCAAAAATCTTGCCAAAACGGAGCTGTGTTTGGTTCAGTACCGAGTTAGACGGGGCATGGGTCTAGTCACGTGACGTGACGTACTTTCGGGAACCATTTCCTTCATTTTTGCGCGAATCGAGTTTTAATACCGTGCTTTAGTCGTGCAAAACTCGTGCAAAAAAGAAATTATACCTGCCCGGTGCCTCGTCGCTGAAAGTACTCGACGATGCTTTCTTTGGGGAAATTTCGGTTCCCGAATCTACGTCATATCGGGCACTCGCCCCAGATCCCATGTTGCTCGGTACTGAACCAAATTATCCTCCAATTCAACAGGTCACAGAAAATCGAGGATTTCACCAAATCCAAATTTTTTTTCACAGATACAAATAAGCACATTCATTTAGGCGAATAAAAAAATTAGGGGTTAGGTGCACTTTAAATAAACGAAACGGAGAGAGGATGTCTTCCTTTCACGTGGAGGGACATCCCCCAACCCCGCCCGCAGCCCAAACAAAAGAGAAAATGCCTAACTACACTTGCATGGAATGACCAGTTAAAAAGGCTGAATATCAACTTCCAAAATAACTGCTAACAGAATGCTTTTGACGGATGTAACCTGAGAACTTTAAATTAATCAGTTAATTCTGAAAATTCTCAAAACAAAACAGGTTCCAGTACTTGCTTGATTCCTGCCTATTCTATCTACCGCAGATTCAACCTCGTTCCCAGGGTCTCTATTCTTCCCGCTCCCGCCCCCCTGGAGCGAGAGAAGGGCGGGAAGAAGAGAGACCCTGGGAACGAGGTTGCCGCAGATTCCGAAAGTAGCGGCCCCAGTTACTTTCGGAACTTGCAGTACAAAAGGACCACAGCTATCGGGTAGCAGCTATCAGTTTCGGGTGGCCATTACTTTTGGACTGCTAAAATACGCTAATAATCCACTCCAAGAAACAAGGTAAATGCGACCACACAATTGGATGTTCTAACTCAAAACATGAAAGAAGGACGTGTGTTACGTTCTAACCTTACGTAACACTACATTTCTAAGCGAGTTGATTTTGAGGGAAAATAGTTTCTCTCCCAAAGTTCTTTATACGATCGATAAATCCGTTATATTCGGGAGGGTAGTTACTTTCCGGAATTGTAAGCAAAGTTTTAAAATTAACGCTGCTTTCGGGGGTTGTTACATTCGGGATTCTAAGGAATATTCCTATTCCGGAATGGTCCCAAAAACACGCAACCTGTTTGCTTGACCCACAGTTCACATTTACACGCCTTATAATATTGACAACTAAACTTACTTGGTTTGAAAAGCATTGTTTGTTCCCCTGTGGTCCAAGTCATGGCATAAACAACCGACAATCAGGCCCAGACATTCCAGGTTGCTCAAATACTTATTCATGTCTCCAGTCTGTCAAAACAAATAGGTAGAGTCTACCTTCTATAGCTCAGAAGAAGGTCGGACACTTACTGAGAATTATATAACGTAATGCGAACACTTCGATAAATGTTTAAGTGTAAAAAAGAAAATCTAAAATCCCCACTCATGATTGAACCCGTGACCTCAGCCAGGCTTAGACTTACATAGCCTACCGTACCACAGTACCACCTAGCTTCTCAGGTTGAATAGTCCTAAATTTAACTATATAAACTGCTACCCCTAACCTCAACTGAAAGCTAACCAGTTACTCCGTTATATAAGTCTCAATAAGGTGTCCAACCTCCTTCTGAGCTATGGAATCTAGACTCTTCCAAACAAATACAACCTTTCCAGTTAGGACAAAACAAAAGAGGCGGCACTCCAAAATCAAAGGGCTCTAAAAGCCATCTCGTGAATACGAAACAACAGAAGGTTAATTTTAGTTCTTCTTGATGTTTTGTAGTTAAGTTTCAAGCTTTTGAGAATCCTTAACTTGACTTTTAGCGGCGTCACTGGGGTAAATAACGTCAAAGGGGCAGTATCACGAGGTCAAAACTTGAAAACGTCGGCCCACGTTTTCAAGTTTGATTCCGCAAATTCAAAAAGGCCGTCGAGAAGTGGAGGTATTTGTTGAATCAAAAAATCCGTTTTGATAAAGAAAAAAATCACTTTTAAAGGGAACCTCCACTGTGAGAACAAATTGACGTTAAATTGTTTGAAATAAAGTCGAAATTTATTTTTTGTAAAAAAACAGGTACAAAAATAATTTTAGTGTACAAATAAAATGGATATAAATATCGCCTATTTTCGCTTTTAAATTTCCCGCGCGCCGCCATTTTGAATATTTATGACGTGTTACGGTTGCCGCTATTGTTAAGAATCGAAGTCCTTTTGTATGCAACAATTAGACAACCGTAACACGTCATAAATATTCAAAATGGCGACGCGCGGGAAATTTAAAAGCGAAAATAGGCGATATTCGTATCCATTTTTTGTACACTAAAATTATATTTGCACCTATTTGTTAGACAAAATTAATTTAGACGTTATTTCCAACAATTTAACGTCAATTTGTTATAACAATGGAGGTTCCCTTTAACAGTGTTATGTCCAAATTTCCGGTGCAAGAATAGTGAACAGTGCCGCGCTTGGAACCTCGTGATACTGCCCCTTTAATGACAATTTCAAACGATGAGAACATCTTTGCGTAACATAAATAAGCATTGTGTGAAACGAGACAAGACAACCGGATTACGTAATACACTGGGGAATTAACAACAAAGGTTTACAGCCAAGTGAGAAAGTGATGACAGCGGTCAAGCGACATTTTCCCCTAAATTCTCTACTTGCACAAATCCCATAATACACCTCTTTTACCCCCCCCCCCCCCCCCAAAAAAAAAAAAAAAAAAAAAATTGGCATAATCATTGTTTGCAATTTCTCCTGGGACATGAACATATCCCAAGGGAAATCTAAAACAATGCTTATGCAAATTTTTTTTGGGGGTAGAAGTGGTGTATTATGGTATTGTGCAAGTAGAGAATGCTACAAAATTCATTCAAAGTCCACAGATCGGTTTTCATTTTCCTTACTGAGTTTTGAAGTCAAAGAATTGAAGAGTAAACAGATTTTTAACATCTTAGCGTGACATAAATATGCATTGTGTGAAACGAGACTGTCTGGACAACTGGATGACGTAATACATCTCAGTGGGAAGAGTCTAGATTCCCTAGCTCAGAAGGAGGTCGGACACCTTATTGAGACTTACATAACGGAGTAACTGGTTAGCTTTCAGTTGAGGATGGGGTTAGCAGTTTATACAGTTAAGTAACAATCCGTGTAAGAAGTAGGCAACCCAAATGCACGGAATGTAGAAAGGTGTGAATTGTGCTATTGTTGAAACCGCCCACCTCATTGGCTAAAACATGAAAATCTACCGAAAACTTCCTCAGGCAGCGCATTTATTTATCTCTAGTTTACTAATTGATTCCCTTTTAGTGAAAACTATTGTGATTTTTAATGCGACAAAAATTCTATGTGGGGAACATGGAAAATTAGAAGTCCTTCTTGGCCATTGTTTTGGAGTCTCGCGATTGGATGAAATCTTGTAACACACAAAAAAAATCGATTTAAAATAAAGTTTCAGTAAATTTTATTTCAAAACCATGTTGTCCACAGGTTGACGTATTCTCAGTACGAAAATCTAAACATTCTTATGTGGGGAAAGCGAAATGCAGCGGAACAATAGAGAATTGCCTACTTCTTACACGGATTGTTACTTAAATTTAGGCCTAAACAACCCGAGAAGCTACGTGGTACTGTGATACGGTAGGCTATGAAGTCTAATTCTAGCTGAGGTCACAGGTTCAACCCTGAGTGGGGATTTTAGATTTTCTTTTTTACACTTAAAAAATGTATAGAAAATACAATTCTAAGTGTCGACATTACGTTATATAATTCTCAATAAGTGTCCGAACTCCTTCTGAGCTACAGAGGGTAGACTCTACCATCCCAGTGAGCCATCGAGTGACTAATTTGCATATCTGTCCTGTATACTATAAAATGAACAATGATTCACCAAGCTTCTTTCAATGGCCAAACCAACGGAAGAAACAAGGGGGAAGAATTGCTGAAGTTCGAATTGAAACGGTCAAATTTGCAAGTCACTGAGAATCAGGGTTTGTAGAACACTGGTTATACTCATTCAAAAAATAAACTAGCTCCAAGGAAAATATATGTTATAAACATCTTTGCGTATATTACATTCCAGTTCAGAGGTCTGGAAGAAATGGGTGCTTTTGACGTATTAACCACGGAATTCACCAACGAGCAGATGTTTGAATGTCTGAACAATGTTAAGGAACAGGCCAATATCATAGTACTGTTTTCAAGGGGCGATTATTTGAGGAACCTTTTAGCGGCAATTAACGTTAAAAATACCAAATAACATGGAGAGTATTCAAGAGGGGCAATTATTTGAGGGATTACTAACCATTATTCGAGTAAATTCCGTGTCCTCGATAAAGCCTGTACTCACAAGATTTGGAGCATGTTATGTGGTTGTACTAACTTTTGAGAGTCTGTGATCGGATGAAATCCTAGAAGTGATCATTCAAATGAAAGCTATTGAGCAGTATTTTCACGTGGTGCACATGATGTTGTAGTAGAACTCTTTACGTACCTTGAGCATACAAAACATGGATTGTGCCACATTGAATGCATGTTTCCAATTGTGATAGATAACGTTTCTATAATTCTTGCGCACAGTTAACAGCCATCTACAAAGAACCTGAAACGAGAAGAAGAATATTAAGAGTGAACTGGCCTTGATGTCAAAATCTGATCCAAAACTATGGAAAAAAACTCACGATTTACTCTGATATGGATAATCATGTGCAGAACAAAGCAACAAATGAGTCCAAACTTGATAAAAGTTCTTATGACTGTTGTGTCAGTGAAAATAGTCACGCTGCAACTAAATGGGATGCTTTCTTTTATGAGGTTAACCCAATGAAACTATATAGGCCTTTATCACGCCCCGCCAAAAGATTTACAAAAGATTTACGCCGCTAAGCCTCGCAGTGAAAAAGTTGAAACGAGGTTAGGCGGGCAAAAACAAAGCATTTTATTCTCCGGGGAGTCAACATGGCCGTCGCGTGATAAAGGCCTATTGTACCTCATAGTCTATGTGGAATTCATCAATGAATCCACAGTCAATAAACATCCTAAGAGACGCTTGAAGCATTTGGTCAGGTCCCAGCGAGAAGTCATCAAACTGGAAACTGTCAACCTTGAATTCTGAAGCCTTGGCTACAGGGGTCTTCTGTAAAGGATAAAAGATGAAGAAAATCAACTTCACGTGGTTGGTGCCCTAGCCGGGTTTTACATGCACTTTAGAGAGTTGGCTTGCAAGTAGTTACTGCATTAGACATTTAGGTCGTGTTCTATTGGGATCAACCATTTTCGGTTGGTTGGGTTGGTTGGATTTTTTACGTGTTCTATTGGGAAAAAACCGTTTTCGGTTGGTTTGGTTGATCAACCATTTCAATCAGCTCTGAACTTGGTTGAAATGGTTGAAACCAAAAGTGGTTGAAAAGTGTTCTATTGGAACGCCTCAACGAAATCAACCAAAACCGGTTTAAGTTGAAACGGTTGTTCCCAATAGAACACGACCTTAATTTGAAGGTCGGCGTTTTAAAGGAGCTATGTCATGGGGATATTGACGCTTTGGGGTCAAAACGGCCCCAAATTAAAACTAAGTACCTTTGCCATACACGAAATGCTTATAGAACACTAAGAGGAAGATATCAAGTGAAAGAGGTACCAAAATGTGACGTCACAGAAAATTAATTTATGAAATTATGGGATTTGATTAGATATTCAGAATGGGCATGACGTTTGGAACTGAGGCAAAATTTGAAGGGTTTAGCATCCAGGGCGGTGTTATGTAGAAATAGTGTCAGGGAGTGTGTTATGTAAGTTCTAATCTCCATGAGCCAAGCGACCCACAACTGCTGGAACTTAACTCAGAATGAAGTGACCAAAAGTACATGTATGACTTCGTGGGTTAACATGGGCAGTGTGACTACACTCAGTATGGAAGACAATATCGCAGAGCCTCATTCATGGTCAACGCCTCTCTCTCCAAGTACAAACATGGCCATCCAAGTTAAATTTGCAACTTATCAAAACGTCAAAACTTTGTGGCTGCTTATAAATTTCCGTCTTTTATTTCATTCGGAAAAAAAGAGCTCGCACCAGCTTTATTTAACGGTTTTTGTTCCCCGAAAATAACGACCCCCGAAATTAGAGAGCCCCAAAGGATCGGTAAAACGTTACACTAACCGGTATTAATTAAGCACTAATAAAATATTAATATTTTGAATTTAATAAAGTGTCTTTTTGTTTGTCCCATGATGCAGTCACTTTAGATGTAGATTGCGATGTTTCGATTGCTTACTGCTTGTCTTCATCATGCGATGAGGTCGACTGTTAAGTGTCACCATTAGTATCACGATGGTCAGCTGTGATTGGTGGGACTCGATCCTCATTATTCCCGTGAGAAGCTGTTCTCTCTGTGGTGCGCTGAAGTACCGTTCTCCTGTTGCTGTGTTTCTTGACCGTTGGCATCCACGCTTCCGGAATTTCGATTCCGTTATCTCTGTTGATATTGTTAGATATCCTCTTTTACACGATGCGTGTACCAGTGTGGGTCTCGATCAATAAACTTTACGTCGTGTCACAGCGGACATTGGCCGGTCTCGTGGGCGTGCTCTGAAACGGCTGACGTCTGGGTACGAGCAAGCCGTATATCCCTGTCGTGCTCTTCAATTCTCTCGAGCATGGACCTCCCAGTTTTCCCGATGTAGACTTTGCCGCATTCACAGGGAATCTTGTAAACTACACCATCTTGTTTCGTCGGGTTGACAGCGTCCTTTGGTCGCATAAGTGTGACCTAAGTGCTGTATCGGATTTGAAGACGATGCGAACGCCTTGTTGTTGTAGGCAGCGGCGAAGAGGTCCGATACTCCTCTTTTACGATATTGTTAAATTTGTTATGAAATAAAAAGGATCACTAAATAGATCAAAGCTAAGCTATTAGTTAAAACAACAGGTTGGGCCTCAATTCCCCAGAACAATAATTAAGTAAAAATAATCTGGACTGCAGAAAACAGTAACTTAAAGAGTGACCTAATAATACCTAATTCTTATAGTAAGCTTTACACACCTTTAGTCTCTCAATTTCCCCTCTCTTAGCTGCAGCATGGTACGACAGCACCTTAAAAACGCAACATAAAATTAAGTTCCAAATCAATAAAATCAGTCAAGGGTTCTCCAGAAACATTTGAGCCAAGAAGAGAAACATTAGCGACAATTTTAAGTATGAAGCAGCAAAACGTTGCAGAGTAAAATTTGTTGGAGGGTATGGGGACGTAGAAACAAGGGATATCCCAGTGATCTCAACTAATAAACTTTGGGTCTTGAAAGGTGAATTTTAATGCATACTGGTGATGGTTTTGCTTTGGAAATAGCACATTCTTTTCTCCATTTTCTTACCAATTTGATCTTTTTATCATAGCCACTAAGTACTAGCAGGTTTGCCAAGGTGATTTGAACCAGTCTAAGCACCTGTTTAAAAGAACCCCTGTTGGACGGGTCAGATCGCCACCATTTACATTGAATCACAGGTGTCTGCCATGCAAGGCAGGTTCATCCAAGTCAAGGCAATGGTGTGGTTGAACCAGGTCCATGCATGCTTCCTTTGCTTGGTCAGAAGTCACAACAATTCGGGTCACTGGCCTTAAACATGCTTAAAATCTCAATCTGGGTTCATGTCTTCTCCACTGCTTCACACAAACCCAGGTCAAGCGAACCCATGTTTACAAAGAAACGTCTTCTTGAAACTGTCAAAATTTAACACAGCAAGGTGGGTCATCCTGGATCAGATGGCAGGTTCCTGTAAATACTTGCCGACATTCGTATAAAGAAGGGCCGGCCCAGGTTGGTTTCCAATTCACGTTTGTGTAAACAGGCCTTTAAGTTCAATGCATAAAGTGGTGGTTGCTCACATAAATTATATTAAATAAAAAGAACAGAAAGATATCCAATAGCTTCCTTACCTCAATTGCAACTTGTTGCTTGGCTTTTGCTTTTGCCATTTGGTCATAGATCATGGTGTTGTGAATACCAAGGCCACAAAAAATGGCAAATGCCTAAGGAGATAAAAGTTTTTATATTAGGTTAAGGCAAAAACCCATAAATGGGTTGAAACGTGTAACGCGCATTCACAGCTTCCGAATATTCATTTTTTTTAGCTTAGTACCATATTTGGAAACCCCTCGGTCCCTCGAGATTGGAAGCAAGTTGTTCTGGCGAAATGATTGGTTGATATTTTTTTCTTGATTTTACAAATATGGCTGTAACAACTTCTTAGCAAATTGAATAATCGGAAGCTTGTTTTGAAGCGTACAAGAGACAGTTGCACGTTTCAACCCACTTATGGGTTTCTGGTTAAGGTGTATTTATAATATTTTGGTTTAGTGTATACCAAACCAGTGTTTTTCACAGAAGTGTTTTTCGCATGTTCTGATTGGCTAATTAAACTCAGAATAGTATTGTTATTCACCTCCAGGCATTGTTCTAAATTTCGCGCATAAGTTTTTTCCCCATTTGACAGAAATCAAGTAACTACTGCAGGCTGGCTATCCACTGATTTGGTATATACTAAAACAACACTATTATATTCACCTCAGTGTCAGTGAGGCAAAAAGAACTGCCAAGAATAGAGTCAGGTGGAGGTCCATGGTTGACGCCCTATGCTCCCCAACAGGAGCGAAGATGGCTTAATTAATTATTAGTGTCAGTGAAGAAAGATAGATATTTACCTTGGCTCAGCTCAGAAAATATCCACCACAATTCACCTCCACTTCAGTCAATACGATTATTGTTAACTATCACTGTGTTGCCAAACTCTTTTTGTTCAGGAAAGCTTTTCACTGAACTTAATTCTTATAATGTAAAGTGCAGAACACTGTATGGTATCAGTTCGCTATAAGTTATTTATTTATTGTCTGTTAACTATTCAGGGCCGAAACTTCTAAAAAAGTAAATGGATCAGTTAAGACTGTAACAAGATAAAGTTTTCATACCTCAAACAATGTCTCATCACTCTCATCAAATGCCTTGTTATTTAGTTTGCTGATCAACTGAGCAACTCCTGTGACAAAAGACAAGGAGCAATGTCAATTACAACTTAGTCATATTAATTTTTTTTAAACATTATTTAAAACCAAACTTTTAGAATTGAAATCAGATCATGTAAAGCACGGACTTTACAAATTAGGCTGATTATTTTAATGTCATGCACCTTATCCCACAAAATAAAACCAAAAAAATAAAAATAATAAAATAAAAAAACAATCCTTTCACATTAATTTGTTTAAAGATGTGGCAATCTGTCATTGCCAAGACAGCCCATATTTGTTTTAATTACATTTTTTTAATTGCCAGTGGAATACATTTGGTAGGGTCTTACGTGGGTCTTGGTGTTGTGAATGTTGCGATCACCAAATGACATAAAACAAACGATTCAAAAGACAATGCACAGTGCCCACACCACAACACAAAAGGCAGCTAATCATCAACAGTTTACAAAACATCAAGAATTACCCAATACCATGTATTTATGACTTTTATTGCATTTCTCTCTTGCAAACTGACTTCTAAATATTAATTATGTGTTTGATGCATTCTCAAGAGCCCAAAGTTTTTTGTTTGTTTTTTTCACAAGGGCAATTTAGTTTGTCATTAGCCATTAGGAAAAGTAACCATGCAGTATTGTTGAACAAAATAGTTAATAAGTCAGATCTACTCAATAAACTACATGTATCAATAGCATCCTTTTTTCGAATACTATATACATATAAACCAGTAAGTTATGTTATTTTATGGCTACCCACCAATGATCTCAAACTTGTTGTTTCTGATTGGCATACACAATATTGGCCGATGAGTATCAACACCATTGTCAGAACTCATTGCAAGCTGTTACAAGAAAGAGCAGTGTTTAACATTCAATTAGGAACATGTATTAGATGCACAGATAGACCAGCCTGCTGAGATGACCATGCTGTTGCTACTTACTTTATAACTGCATTTATTAAAATGCACCATAAAAAAGTCGTATTATCAGCTGATTTATCAGCTGGTACATTGGCCACTGTAAGTAATGTTTACTACATGAGTGGGAGTGTTGTATCGGCCTATACAATCACGAGGCGCAGCCGAGTGAATGTATAGGCCATACAACACGGACGCGAATGTAGTAAACAACTTGTGAAATTCACATTCCAGATACAACTCACTAGTGGTTGTGTCTAATTTACATATCAGATACAACTCACTTGTGGTTGTACCTAATTTACATATCAGATACAACTCACTGGTGAGTTGTATCTGGATTACAGGGTAACCATGTGATTGGAATGGCTCATTTCTATTTGTTAGTACCATTATGAATTATTAATGAATTTTACAAAGAGATCCAAAAGCTGATCTTTCAACCCTAGCCCTTCATCAGAGTAAAACTATTTTCTTGTTTCTCTCCCCCACTGATGTAGCACCAGTTTCTGAATAGAAACTACAGTACCATAGAATTTAGAAAGCAGTAGCTCCCAGTACCAAGGGGCCACAACTTTTGGGTAGCCATTTCTTTTGGACAGCATAAATAATGCTAACAAACACTATTGCAAGAAACATTACATGTAATTAAGAAAGGTACATGCAACTGCAAAATTGGATGTTCCCTAACTGAAAATATCATGGGAAATAATGCAATTATATACTTTGTATAAACAATACTACAGAATTCTAGGCCAGTGTTGTATTGGAGTTGCTTTTGAGGGAATATAGTTTCTCTTCCAAAGTTCCAAAGATAGGAAAATCTGTTACCCATACTTTTGGGTGGCCATTTCTTTCAGGAGTTGCTGGCTAGGTGTCAAAATAAAATAATGTTACTTTCAGGGAGCCGTTAACTCTCAGAATTCTATGGCTGAACCCCTTTATTCATGTACCAAAGTTGGTAGTTACGAGTGTGCAATGTAGTAAAGAAAAATCATCAGGGCACATTTCGCTTACAGTGCCATACAGGACTATCCAGGCACTGGTGCATGAGATCCATGGAAAATTCACAGGAAGCCTTGTTAGGACCATCATCATTTAATCCCCTAAAAAAAGTTCAGGGTAGAGTCAGTGAGGTAACCCAAACCCAGTACCTTTTGCTCCTTTGTTTTTGTTTGAGATGAAGTACTCAAGGAAGTAACACAATGCCCACTTAATTACTGAGCTGTCATGCAATCACATTTCACAAAAAGAGAAGGAAAACAACTTACAATTCCCTTCAACCTTTGATCCTGTACAGCATCAGGAACGTTTAGTGTCTAGAAAAAAAACGGGTGGAGTAGAATTTAAAGCAAATAAAATTATTATATGATTTAAGGGAAAAACTAGTTCACAGTTTCTCACTTTGGAGAAAATGAAGAATAACAAGATTAACACGGAGAAATATTATGTTTATAATTTATATTTTTTTTAAAAAATGCTCTCCTAAGTCAATTACAATTTTGTCGTTAGTTGTCTCAAAGAGAAGCAGATTGGGGTTTGTTGTGGTAAACACATTGTTCTTTTACCTTGCCGGTTGAAGCAACTAGCTTTGCTATCCTTGTAGTGAAAGAACCATCATCTCTTCCTTCACTGTAACTGAAAACAAGAGAACAACAATGTTGAGTCAAGTCGCTGAGTGTTTAAGATCACAACATTAAGTAAAATGACCATAAACTGCAAGAGAAGCTGCACTAACAGATAAGCCACACCAGTGTTTAGAAATCCAAATATTTTAACAAAAGTTACATTACTGACATCTACAAGACATTTTATCTTTCAAATAGTATGAACATAATGTCTTATGTCTTACGTAAAGCCACTTTTCTGACTCGCATGTATATTATTTTTAATTAATAAATGATGGTTACCCAACTAGTTTAGCTTTTTAGTTATTTTGGGTAACCAGCTACTGTATCTATTTTTAAATTATATATTATGTATACATCTTTGTAATTTTACAGTATGAATAAACGTTGTTGTTGTTGTTGTTTGTGTTATGTGGTAACCTGATAGACCTTTCAGTTGTTTTTGTTTTTTGTTGACTTAACATTCCTTTACTGAAATCAGTTCTTTTTTTTGGAGGGGGGCATCTGGCATGTCACTTTTAAAAGGTAAGTAACCAAGCATACAATAGAAAGAGAGTGAGCTGGAACCAAGAAGACACAAGACATGCTCTTTATATGAGGTATTTTTCAGAAATTTTGGCAAACAAGATGTACTATGTCTCACACTTTGAAATGAAATTATGGCAAAAAGATGCAGCTTGCCTGCCACTGTAAATGGTCAACTGGTTGGATCTCTCTTCCCTTAGGCTAGTATTATCTCACAAGACATTGTAAACGAGACTGACCCAATGCAAGGAATCACTGACCCAATAGCTAATTGATCATGGTAAGCCTACTTTCTGAGTTCATAAACAACATATTTTAATTGCAATTTAATCTTCAGGACTTACATTGTACTATTAGTATTCCGACTTCCTGACACTCTAAGGTTGAATACTTTTGTGATTCTTAAGTCCTATAAAAAAAACCTTTGTAAACACATTTGTAGATTATTTGCAACAAGAATAAAGAAGATGAGTTACATAAAATAATTAAGATCTCGAGAACAGATCCCTTGAATCCATAAAGATGTACTGTAGATAGATAGATTCTTTTATTTAATTTAAGTCATGGTAATCCCTTCAGTAGCAACAGATACTGTTATGTTTTGTACATACTGTTTTGTACATACTGCAAGGATGATGATCATACAGAGGACTACAGGGTTGGAAATGTGCTGCACCATTCAATAACACAAGAACTCTAAGTTCAAAATTCAATCAACATTTCGTTTTTCACTTCCACAACATAATATCACAGCGGAAGTCTTAGGAAACAGGGGTCAATAAAGGTCATGTTTAAATTGGTGGTTTTCGACCCATTTTGTCAGCTTCTGTTTTCAGGGATCCAATCTTTGTCCCCATAATTATGATTGACAGCAGTGTAAAACGTAAACATTAGCTGGGGATTAACCTTCAGAGTTCGCATATTATTGAATGGACTGGTGCAGTTAATTCTCAGAGCTCCTCGCCAACCAGGGCGAGTAACTTCCATAATGCAGTTCTGATCCAGACTAGTTTTCACTACCCATAATAGTTCTTATTTATCTTGAAAGTGAAAACTCTTCTTACCAAACCGGGCGAGTGATCTGCAATTTTTATTCACCCAAAGGATTTATACAAAGCACTTCCTTAATTTACACATTGGCGAGCAGGCAAGCACTACATGTAGTTTCCAATCCTGGGACTGAAAAGAACTTACCTGAGCTCTTTCCTCTGCTAAACTGTTTCCAAGAACTGGATGCATTAACAGGAGAACAGAACACCTTTCACATTTCAGCATAGACAAAGCCCTCCGCATGATCTTATGCACCACTTTGTCAAGTGAAGTCTGCTCTTCAAAGATGTCATGGACAAGCTCTAGCAATGCCTATTAAAAATAAAGTTATTTCTTTAACAGCATTTCTTTCACAGAGGTTTTGAACGTAAAAGCCGATCTGAAAAGCATTTCATCGCATTTGAAGAACATGTGGCCATCTTTCGCCTTTTGATAACATGTGCGAAGATTTTAGCTGATCGTTTTCCTCGATTTTTCGTACTTATTTCGTAGCTGATGATCCAAATCACTTTCATTTCCACTGGAAAACACTTTTGCTGTCGAAATTTATATCCAAAAGCAATTCTTGACCGCTAAAACTGCCACAAATTCTCTCCGAGTCGGCCGCCATAAAAACACAATTTTCTAAATATAATTGTGTGAAATGTATCGATGGTTGGGGGCTGAAACTACATGTAGCCATGTAATTGGCTGAAACTGCCTTCTTCCTGTATTCCAAATTTGGTGGCGATCAGAAGTAACGCAATTTTTTATGCTATTTTATTAGTTTTTGGGCCACACGGCCCTATATTTTAAAGGTTGGTCAGAAATGAGTTAAGTACTGCTGTTCAGTTTCAAAATAAGGTAGTAGAAAGTGAACATCCAACAAGAATTCTGGGTGTACAGTGTGTCACACCCAGGGCCATTTAATCTTTACTCTTTT
The DNA here is from genome assembly GCA_022457155.1 of Cladopsammia gracilis. Lineage (NCBI taxonomy): Eukaryota > Metazoa > Cnidaria > Anthozoa > Scleractinia > Dendrophylliidae > Cladopsammia > Cladopsammia gracilis. The sequence goes on along the minus strand of JAJGOT010000467.1, from coordinate 176,231 downwards.
TCAACCTATTTTCAAAACCTATTCTGGACTGTAAACACCCAAAAATCCGCAGCCTTTCTTAGCAAAAATAGTAGAAATTTGAACCCAATAAAGATCAGTAGGCAAAGACCAATACAACAGAACTCTATAGGTTAATTAAAAGAAAATAACTCAAAATCCACACTCTTATGGAAAGTACATATTTACAGTAAGTTGTACACAAAGCTTATAAACCATATAAAGTTTATAGGGAGGATCCCTTCCCCCAATCCCCATTATCCTTTGGTGGTCTATCTAATCATCATACTTCTGTTTTTAATTACAATATAAACAGCACATAATCAAATCAAGAGCAAATAGCAAGTACTTACTCTGTTCCTATTAAATTCAATTGCTGAGAGTTCAAATAGCTTGGCATTGGTTATACCTATTCCGCAGAATGTCAGGTACATTTCACAGACCTGGAAAGGAATAGGATTGCAAAAAAATAATAACTGTCATTGGACAAATCAAACAAAATAATGATTAAAAGTAAGTTTAATGTGTTTCATTGGAGTAATAAACTCCAAAACAAGTCAAGGTCCCTTTACAAACTATATTCACTTGATTTATTACCCTTAACCAATGTACATGAGCATTGCGGTCTGCTCTCATGTGTGCATACCATGTTTATATTAAAAAAGGCCAGGGATGTAGATAATAGCTGGGAACCGGGGAAATTACCCGGCTGTGAACTTCATTTTTCCAGCTGTAAAAGCCAAGTGCAGCTTTAAAAGGATTACATTTTTCTCTTTTTTCCCCGTCTGTCAGTTCTATATTCCCACCTGTTCCTTTTTTGTGATATCCAGTCCAGTCCAGTCCATTCCTATAGGTTTATAGCTTGCGCATATGTGATACGTTGCTCACGCCATTGCATGACTGGTTGTTTTTCAAGGGCAGCACTTATTGAAAGGCAATTAGTTTTCTAGAAGCAAAACTTCACCTATAGGTAACTAGGACTAAAACGCGAAAGAGCAGGATGTAAAGCCAAAGGAAGGTTAAGAAAATATAAAATTTTGAAACAAAAAAGTTCTGCAGTTTGTTTAAAGTGAAACATATTAATTAATCTACACCTTTTTCCAATAAGCACTGCTCTTTTACTCTCAGCCTTGTGCTTTGAAGTTACAGTACTGTACTAGTGTAGTTTATGATTATGTGGCACTTCAGCCTGACTAATCAGACTCATTTCCATCAGTTCAACTCCCAAAATGAGTAAGATTGGTCCAAGGTGTTTTTTCTGACTGGTTTCATGTAACCAGAACAGGAATAACAGAGAACAATCTGAAGTGGTACCAGTCTAATATACATTGTAATAATCCCCTTTAAAGTTAAAAACCCCTAGTCGATAACCAGGGTTGCTTACGGAAGGTTTCCTCACTGAATTGACATTTTAACATGATAAAATCGAACTAGTATTACCTCTTCATCTTCTTCGGTGAAGGGCACTGGACCAGGCATCTTGTTTATTATTTGAGCAACTCCAACAACCTGTATAAAAAGGAAATTGATGGCTAATTTAACAGTCTATTACAAGTTAGTCTGGAGGGAGGGGTGGGGAAGGGGCTCTCTACATGGTATCAGCTGGGATCTGCTCATAGTATCTTTTTATAGGGTTATCAATATTATTGGTGTTCTGGTACCACTTGAAACCATTTCTGCATGTTCAACGTCACTTTTTCTTGAAAATTTTCCCTGGATGGAATTCCAGTTCACAGGGGCAATCCAGTCATCCTTCCCATTAATACTTACATGTACAGCTGGAGAGAGAAAGTAAATTTTATTTGTCAAGTTTCTTATCTTAGGAAACAACATAACACCGAGACCAACGGCGCTTTCCATTTGACCAAAAATTCCAGTTTGAAATTCCGGGTATTCCGTTTGGTGAATGGAACAGTATTTTCCGGTTGGTTGCACCGTTACACCGGAACGTTAGGATAACCTCAGTCGCGAGGTTGTCCTAAAATTCCGGAATTTTATTCTGGAAAATTTCCGTTCCCTTCGCTTCCCAACCCGGAATTTCCGGAAATTTTGCTTAAATGGACCCCCCCCCCCCCAGGAATTAATAGAATGAGAGTCCGAATGCTATCCACTAACCCACGTACTGCACTCCTAATGTAATATAACCTCAATATTCCTGAACTTACAACTTACAAAATTGTTACTTTGCTTGGATTATTGAAACCTTCTTATTCTCTGTTACAATGGATCAAGATTTGGGATATTCCAACCTTGTTCCCAGAGTCTCTCTTCTTTCCATCCCCTGGAATGAGAGAGCACATGACCAGACCAGGCCAGCATCTCCCCTTCTCTCTTGCATTTGTTCAGACTTAAGAAACGGGAAGAAGAGATACCCTAGGAATGAGGTGGAGATATTCCTAGGGAAAATAGCAGCCATATGAGATATTAAGAAAGGAAAATTCAAATACTGTGTTGAGTAACAAATTTGGGATATAGGACATGCGGGACTCCACACCCCCCCCCCCTTCCCCACCTCTCCCCCAGTAACCCCAACCCCTGCTACCCCACATGGAGACTTGCAATAGACCATTTTACAGTTGTCTTCTTAGTGTCCTGGCCTTTGAGTGAAAGCGAGGTTGAAGTTGACCTTGTTTTGATACAGACCTTGGAGCTTTTCAGACGTAAATTTAGCTAGTTAGCATGACAAAAGCATTATTAACATATGAAAGGCAGAAAGGTTTGTATCAAAGCAAGGTCACCTCCAGCCTCGCTTTCACTCAAAGGCAAGGTCGCCAAGCACACAACTGTAAAATGGACTATTTTGGTTATATTTTATAGTCTAGGTTCTAAAGGGAATATGAAATACAACTTGTTCTCACCTCGCCTTCATTGTTTTTCACTGGTTTACATAATAAGCTCTTTGTATGGTAACCAGTCTGGCGGTCCACCTCTTTGTTAAAGCGTGGGTCCTGTTAAATATAGAACAGTATACATAAAAAATTGTTCAAAATTGTGGTTACCAGTATCCAAATTTGACTCCTTTGCAGAGTGTCTGCAAAAATATCATAAACATCACAAGCCAGGTATTCAACAATATATTTTTAGTATTTCCCAAAATGTCAGACTTTTCCCATGTACAGAATGTCATTCTTATCTGTAAAGATGATTAGCATAATGTTTTGGTGAATCCATTTATGTCACTTTTAAAGTCTTGAAAGCAAACATATTCAGAAAGTGTCATTTAATTTAAATCACCAGCAAGCCTTTGCAGTGATTCTTGGCTTCATGAAAAAAAAAATCCAAACAAGTTTGATTGCAATTTTTGTCTGTAAGTATTAAATTAATTTGAGGCTTGTTCTAATAAGTACACTAGACAGAGCAGAATAAAACTCTATTCATCTATTTTTGCATATTTTGTATCAATTTACAGGGAATGTGCATAAAAAGAAGCCAAGAGCAAGCTAAAAGGATTCAGCACAAGAGAAAATACACATTAATTTACAAAAAGGTTTATTTGGCTGGATTATCTTCTTTTCTAATTTATGACAGATTGTAAAAAAAAAATAACAAAAAAAAAAAAACAGTGATGTAGGAAGTTTATCATTTTCCCATTTTTTTTACCCCTGTCAGCATTTGCAAATGCTGCCATTTAAAAATTAGGTTTACTTTAAGGGACGTCGCCAGTTGATTTAATTTGCTTAATAGATCCACTCATATAAAATTGGCATAGAAAGTTCCATTCTAAAGATTCATTTGCAATATTTTTAGACTAACAGATCAGACATTGGAGCCATATAGTCGGCAACCCCTCTTTTTTTGCATTTCTGACACGAGTAACTTGTTACCTAGCTGTAGCAAAAGTTTAAGAAAAAAAATCAATGTTAGAAGATTTTCACGCGAACCTCCTCTAAATCTCTAGGGTGGCCGCTTAAAACAAGTTTGACTATACAGTATGTTAAATGTATATTGTTGCACTGCTGGTCAATTGACGCAATGTTGATTGGAACAGGATAGAGGGAGGTTGGGGTGCTATTTGTCCTGGGTACCAAAAAATGCAACTTTAATTGTCTCAGCAGTTGTGTTGCTGATTGTAGTTGGGTGCATTAACCTTTTAAGCCCAAATATAAAAATACAAATTCTTCTTTCTTAGTCCCATTACTTTTCTTATAGAGGTAGTGCGGAGAATTTGTTACAATAACAAGAAAATTCATCTTGGGTGATCACATCCTTTTTTTCTCATAAGCTCTCTGAATGATTAAGCATTGATATTACTGTAAGGAGAAATTGGTGATGATCGCTACTGGAGCTTCAAAGGGTTAAAATGCCACATTTCTATTTAAAAAGAGTAAGCAGGGAGCTCCTATTATCTTAAAAGTGCCTGTCTCTGGGGATGATTTGTAACAGAGATAACCTCAAGATCTGCAACTGCATTTATTTAGTAATTTAATGGCTCTGCATGTGACAGAAAGTATGCAATAAAGCAGTACTACACAAACCCACAGGGATTAGTATGTTAATCATTATGAATCTAAAATCTGGAACTGGTTCTTTTCATTGTTTCCATTTTTTTGTTTATTTTTGTATTTTGTTTTTACAAAGTAGCCTTCCAAATTCTGTTAGTTCAAAACCAACAAGGTCATATAAACAATAACATATAAACCTAATAAATGAGACAGCAGAGCATTATGCTTGCTAGAATGACCTAGAAGACCTGTACATGTTCCTCAGTGGTACAGCATTTTTCTTTCTTTGTAGTCCTAGCCTATGCTTAAAATAAACACAGTTTACTAAAATAACAACTTTGTTAGACTCTTGGACAGATATTATGATAAAATACAAAACTGTACTACATATAAAGTTGTTGATGGAATTGAAAAAAAATAAGCAAGGAACATATTTTTTAGGCCCTAATTAAAGGTATACAGAATATGTGAAACTTCTGTCAAATGAGAATTTTCCACCTGTATTCTGATTGAAGCTATACATGAGAAATAACAATAATAATAAAAAGACTGCAAGAAAATAATTTAATCCTCAAAATAGCTTGCAAGGAAACTGGACTCATTTATTCTAGAAAAAGAAAGAACTGGAGACTTAACAAATACAAAAAAAACGCTAAGCTACAAAAAGCCATAGTGCACACAGAGAATGTCAAGCAGAATATAAGCAGTTGTACTCGTGGGATTTTGCCTGTCAACAAAGTACTTGGGCAGCGATCAGATTAACAACAAGAGTTTCAAAAGGAAATCCGTCAACATATACACGCCAATGTTAGTCTTATCAGACAATTTTTGACTAATCACACTGCGCTTCACTGATCATCCAGCTAGCGCTCCACACTGCGAGACAGAACAAAACGTACACTACTGTGTTTACGCCACAACAAACAATAAATGTCGAGGAGTATTAAATATTGCGATGCCATGAATGCAAAATACGACGCGATCGGGAAAATAAGTTAAAACACACTTCGCGGTTCACAGAGATCCAGAGGTTAAAGTGATTGATAAAAATAGGCCACAGCGAGAGGTGAAACAATCACAGTTGTTGATGCGAGACAAACGCGAATATTGTACGTCTAAGTTAACTCGGCTGTGTATAATTTCGGCTTTATAGCTTAATAAGCCACCCACACACTCTAGCTTAACCAAGACCGGTTTGAGGAAAGACGGCTTGATAACATTATATCGAATTTGAGGGGGATTTGATAACCGAAAAGATTTTTAAAGTGTTCGTGCTAATATTAAAAACACGATTTTATCCAAGATTATGAATCGAAATGCTATAAATGCAAATTTAAACCCGTGAATTCATCATGATACTTCAGCTGGGAGCTTTTGCCGTGTCGTTTTGAACACGCTAAATTATTACTTTGTCAAATTTTCATTTTTTCGCAAATACGATTTAAGGTAAAATTTCTGCAGTATTATATCTAAAAACATGAACTTTTCCATTTCCAGATAGCAGTTAAGATCTCGTTTACGTTTCTTTAAAATGCGCTTCGGTTTGTAAAATACAAATAAAATGGATGTGAATTAATAGCGAACGAAAATAGCCATCCCATTTGGTTTGATCCGGGTAGTGACCCAATTTAATTTCTGCAAATAGAACAGTGGTTTTCCCAATCCACACTACTTAACACGAATCGCTGCCGCCAAACTTAGTGAAAACAGAATAGAAATTGCGCACTGATAAAAGTACAAAGCACATCAAATCTTAAATCGAAAGCCCGCAAATCGGTCGCGCGAGTTACCAGATTCGAACGACTCATCAAAATTCGAACACACATGTTCCAACGATCACGGTCCGATAATTATCGTGCCGCCTTTTTATACGCGATGTGCAAGAAGGCATATTTTGCAAGGGATGTTAAATCAACGGCGACTCAAGCGAGCGAATGTGGGTTTACATACGCCTAAAACCCCTAATGATTTATTTATACTAAAACGTTACAAACCGCATATGCATCAGGGATGTTAACTGTTTCCCCTGTCTCGGCAGCGTATCCAACAAGTCCCTTGCCCCACGGAACAGTGATCTCTCTCTGCTGGTTAATAAAATCCTTCGCTGGTGAATTCGGGCATCCAACTTGCACATCGAAAACCTTTGAAACGAGTGACTGTTTACCTTTCGGCCCCTCCACAAGAAACAATGAACAGCGATCAGCATTCGTTAGAATCCCAACATTGACTAGAATTTTATAGCTCAGCGTAGTCAAGTCTAAATCATTGGCTATGTCCCGAACTATCTCGAAGAAAAACTGTCGCTCATTGCTGTTCTTTAGATCCAATTTTGATTCAGCATTTAAGCCTATCGAGGACGGTAAGCGAATTTTTGACTCAATTAGCGCCCCCAGAACATGCTGTTGTCCACAATTCGGCAGCGATTTGGTTTTACGGAGTTGCCGTGGTGGGGGACTACTCACTCGCACCGTTCTGTCCTCTCGGATTTCACAAGTACTTAAATCCAGGGAGTCGACAAAACTCGAAGATACTGATTTACCAATTAATCTGTGTTTCCCTCCATCACCTATAACCCACTGTCGCTTTGGATTCCCTTGGCGCTGCGGTTCGGAATACCTCCGAGTAATAGGGGACGTTGGGGTAGTACAAGATCTTGTTTCTCCCGCTTCGTTTATATTTACCCCTTCCTCGTTTGAATTTATGATGTCAACCGTGTCGTTGAAACGAAAATTCTTTCCTTCCTGTGCATCGCAATTCTGAATCAATTTTGTACCCGGGTAAAATACATCAGAGCACTCTTCTCTTGCCTCGTTCCATAGTTGAACCATTCGCGCGGTGCCCTTACGCACAAAATACTCCTCAGTCAGTCGTGGATGTTCGTCGAGCCACTGTTCCACCTGGTCGAACGATAAAGTCATTGTTTAGCCATACTTTCAGGTCAAGTCAGTCCGGGCTGCCGACACATCGCTCTGAAAGTTTCCCCGCTCTGCAGTCCGACCGGCCGTCAGTTTGTCATCAGGGGTGCGAAAAAAACCTTGGCCGATCGCGCATGTAACTTATTGTGAGAGTGTAAACAAACCGAATTTCGCGGAAGATGCAAAGTGGTAGCTGTGTATTAAAATCTAACCCGCGCCAATCGAAGGTTCGATAGGCGAGTTCCAACAGAAGAGTCCAGAAGATTTGTCTATCGTTAGCTCAACCGAGTCTTCTGCATGCAGATGAAACGCAATACCAAAGCGGTGTAAACGTTGCCTCAGATCCAAACGATAGAACATGCAAGCAACGATACAATCTGTTGAAGTCACGAGTTGCTTGTTCAACCGCAGACCGGTTTATATTGAGCCTTTTGTCGCAGACTTACTCGCTTCGTCGCCTCGTCACACATGGCGGGTTGTATCGACTTTAATAAACGCGAAAACACCGCTCAGAATACTGTTATCAAATTTATATTTAATATCGTCCTGTTTTAATAAAAAAAAATTACCTTAACCGCTTTAGAATATGGAACAGAAAGCTAGCTGATTCGATGCGGTTTTTGTGGTCATGTGAGAGCCGATGTACCAATCAGAAAAACGATTCCGCACCAAAATGTGGTAATATGAGGAAACAACGTTACACTTTCAATAAGATAGCTTTTATAAGCATCGAGATTGCAATAAAATAGACATTTCTTTTCTCACGCAAAAAGCGCTGTTACTGTATTTATTCCTCCGTTCGTTATTTTTAAACTTCCCGTAACGTGTCTACCTTTTGGTCACGCATGTCGTGCTGTTAGATCGGAGCAGGACAAGAGAGAAATAGAGAAAGAGAGTGATATTAAATACGTACATTAAACTACAGCTATGTTTTCGAACCGATGAAAACTACGAACAGTGGTACTTTTAAGAAAGTAATATCGCAAGGTTTGCCTGATTAGTTAAATTGCTTAAATAGAGTAAGTCATTCATAATAGTAAATAACTGCTGTATACGCGCGCTGCCGTGGTTTTAAAGATGGCTGCAAAGATTATATCTCTATTAAACAAGTGAGATGTGGATCAGTTATCGCTGGTATTTCTACTGTCTGTTGTCGTAATAAATGTTGTTGTCGTAATAAATGTTGTGATGCTCAATACCCAGACACAGTTTTTGTCTGAAGTGAACTTCGAAGTCAAGTATAAACGCCCTACTTTCCTTCTCGCGAGGCAAGCAAATTTCGCGCGCTCAACAGAATTCGCTTACCAGTGCCCTTGGCCTCTATCGAGGTACTTCGCGAAACAGAGGGACAATTCGAACTATGTTTAACTAATCATAATTTTACTTCATTTCTTCTTGAGGAAGAAGAGGAATAATGGAATAAGAAACATGAATAACCGAATTTTTGGAGTGGAAAAAATTAATAAAACTGAAGGCCAAGGGTCCTTCTTATCAGGCGGCTAATCGGTACTAAGACACCACGTTTGCGACATCTGTGGTAGCAACATGTACCGCAGTTATCTGAAGAGAAAAATACTGTTTTTCTAGTTCTTCTGAAAATAAGCAAATATAAACAGAGTGGATCTTCCTATCCATGGTTTACGTGCACTGTCTTTTTGCTCAAGGTGTTAAAAATAAGCCGCTTTGTTTCAAAAGCGGCGGGTATAAGCGGATTATTTAGACTGGACCTATTTGGCAAGGCTTAGGTTAGCTTTAGCTTACATGACCGGCGCTTTGGCAAGTTACCAATTATAAACCAATTGATAAGCCTCCGATCACGAGTAGGATTGCGTGAACAAGAAGTCCGACTATATTTGTCGTAAATCTATTTCGACCATGAATCCGCATCCAGAAAAAAGAAATTTGTGTATACAAAAAAAAAATCATGATCTCTAGCAGTTTTAGACAATGTTTATAACATCTTTAAACATTCATTGTTGACAGCACTTAATGCGAATCAGCCAGTTATAACAGAAAACAGTCAAACAGGATAGGGAGTGACTCTTCAAATTCTGCGGGTTATTCGGTTAAATTGTTGAAACTATCTTAAGCGACCCGCACCATCCTCGAATCAGTTATGCAGGACTGACTGAGCTTGTCGATTACGTGACTGGATTCTATATTAAGGTAGAAGGTCGCTGCTTTATTGATCAGTAGGTCGGGTGTGGTTGCTCAGAGACGTTCAAGTCAACAGTACAGCTGACAGTACTTTCAAAAAAGGCTGAGTGGTCTCTGGATTTGATATAGTTGGTGCGCCGCGCGAGAAGCCCGGCATGAAACAATGCAAGGTTTCCGCCTCATATGCTAACGGCACCAGTCGGTTCCTATCTGAGTTATAGGTATACAAGGTCATGAAAAAAGGGATGGACAATGAAGTACAATACGGTAGTCTGCGATCGGCCAATAGCCAATATTTATTTACACTTTGTAAATGCTAAAACTCGGCGCGATCGCAAGCAGGTTTTACCAAGCGACCTTTCTTGTGACTATCATCCGTTAACAAGCTTTCTTGACCCAGCTAGAGTCGTCTCAGTACAGACCGAGATTTTGGATCGGGATTTTCACCCCACTGGTTGTTTTCAGTCATACCAGACTGTCCGATTAGACAATATGGTAACCATATTGAGCCCACACTCTCAGAAATTATAGTGTGGAAAAGCGCATCCAAGACAGCCTGATCAAAACCGGCAGCCGATCCGAAAAAAAAAAAACATCTCCAATTTCTGATCGCCAATATTTTGTCCAGCGAGGCAAGAATAAGTGATATAGCAAGATGCAAAATGCTGCGGGAAGGGGTACGGAAAGGGTGGTGGGAAATAAAAGTTGGCACTGACTCCGCGTGTCGTTCTCTCCTACCTCCTGCCCAGCTTAATCAAATCAAACGTGTGTTACTGAGTAACTGAGACGGCACTGGGTTCGGCAAGATTTCCGTATCACCCCATATGATAATTATGTATGTATACGCTGTATATACAACTTTGCTACAAACGTTTTGTACTTGTTGGATGTACATGTATGCACTTATCAGTGTTTTCCCTCGGGGTGAGGCAGGTAATTTTGACAGTTTCGTGACAATTGCCAGTTAACCCTGGGGCAATTCCAAACCGTGAAAATCCGCAGCTTGGGGACATCTAAGGCTGCCAAAACCCCTTTGTATTTTACCACTAGTGTGCTGAAGAGAAGTACTCAGAACAATTACTGAATTTAGTATATACTGAACGGGGGTGACAACTCTAACAAACGCTGTTTGAGCAATACTGTGTGGAACTAAAAGTTGTCCCGAAAATTTGGAATATCTTCCCGATTTTTTCGGAGACATTCTCGCAAAAATTTCAAACTTCCCGAAATTTTAACAACATTATCTCATGTTTCCCCGAAAATTTTTCGAGTCTCCCGATTCCCGGCAAAATCTTCAGATTCCCGGAAGAATTTTGCTTTTCTCCCGAAACAGGCCTTCTTAGAGTTGTCACCCCCCGTTACTGAAACAGTGGATAGCATTGTTGGCGCGCTCTGATTGGCTACTGAAACTCGGAATAGCAAGTGCTATTCACCTCCCAGCAATTTGCGCGCGAAAATTGTAATCGTTGACAGGAATAAATGAGTTAAAAAGCATCATTTTAGTTATATTATCTCACTGTTTAACAACTATTCACCTCAGTGTAGGTGGGTAGTGGTGGATATTTTACCGAGCCGCGTAAATATCCACCACTACCCACCTACACTGAGGTGAGTAGTTGTAAACTATTTACTTACATAACTTCCACCATGAATTCTTAAAGCAATAAAAACCGAAAATACATGTTGCGGGACAATATAACAGAGCCCGACTCTAACTAAAGTGCCCACAAATTATCAGTTATCATTTCTGACAAAGCCATTTTTGAAAAACACAGTGAACTGTAAATAATTTATTGCTTGAAGCATGAACGTTTTCTGTAAAGTATAGAAAATGCGCTGTCAATATAGACTTTTAACAATTTCAATTGTTTTGTTTAATCTGTTAAGGATACAAGCAGAGCTGTCTTCTTTTCAAGCTCTTGTGAAAGAACTGTTTTAAACACGGTAAATGCAAACTACTGCATAAGATAGGGTTGATTTATATAGGGTTATCAATTTACTCAACAGGGGCGGATCTAGGGGGAGGGTGCACGGGGTGCGCACCCCCCCCCCCCCCCCCTTCTTTTCAAGCTCTTGTGAAAGAACAGTTTTAAACACGGTAAATGCAAACTACTGCATAAGATAGGGTTGATTTTAGCGGGGTTATCAATTTACTCAAGGTCGGGCATTCTCTATGGAACCATGAGTGGCACTTGTCACAGTTTATTACGGTGGCTGATAAGAATAAAACAAAAACACAAAATGAAAACAGAATCACAAAGAAGAAAACATAAATACAAAATTAGAAAAAAGAAACACAAAACTTAAAAAACAGTCACAAAATACAAAACGGAAGCGCAAAACGTAAAACAGAATCTCTCTGACAAAATACCGAAAACGGAAACACAAAACTCACAACGAAAACACAAAATGGCAAAACAGACCACAAAAACATAAACACAAAACCGTCAAAACCAGAAAACAGAAACACAAAACCAGAAAAAAGAAAACGCAAAACCAGAAAACGGAAACACCAAACCAGCCAAACGCACCCAAAAAGGGTGGATGAGCCCATTTAAATTAAAAACGAATGCAGATTCTGATATTGCACTTCCCTCGTGGTTCTGCGCCATGTTGAACCTTTCGCTAGATATACAAAGCTCTCTCAACTTTTCTAAGCAGTAGCGAACATTGCAAAATGACAAAATTGTCAAATTCCCAACCCTATGCGTCAAATTTAAAGCCTCCGGCCGGGTAGGGAAACACTGATAACAGTGCATTAAAGAACGTGCGCACATTTACATAGGAGTACAATACTTAAGAGTTTTCCAAGTCAAAATGGCGGAAAGCTCTATCGGTCTCAGACTGGAAGGCTAAACATAGCCATTTTCACACCAAGGGCTAAAAAACCTGCTCCTTTTGGACGGCATATATACCTATTTATTTAAATTACGCACTGCACTGTTGGTTGGTCTGAGTAAGCAGTTCTTATTTTGACAAAAAAGTGTTCGTTTGAATAGTATAAAGCTATTTATAGTTGTCAATTTTTGGTAAATTGATTCATTTGTTGTGAGGATTATTCACCATGTTGTCGACTAAGCTTCTGCTAAAGCAAGTGAAAACGGGTTAAATTCGCAATAAGCTCTGGTTTCTAAGCCTTGTATGCTATGAGCCAAACATACAACTGAAAGCTGTGCCAAGAGGACAATTTCGTCAAGGATATTTTATGGTCTTTCACTGGTGTTCAAGTAAGCTAATCTTTACATCTGTTTATTTGAAACATGGTAGGCGGTAGTTAGGGCGGTGTCGGAGAAAGTTCCATTTACTCGAACGTTTACAGCCAAGCTGCCAAGGACAATAAAATATCCGGTTGAGGAACAGTGGAATTCTTCAGGGGTAAGGGTGAAAATGGTACAATTCTTTTGGGGTAGGGGATAAAAGAAGTGGAATTCTTTAGGGGTAGCGGGAACAAAAACCATTGGAATTCGCTAAGGGTAATTCTTTAGGGGTAAAACGCATCTTGGTAATGGAATCCTTGAGGGGTAAACGTTTTCTTTCGAAATTCTTCAAGGTTAAACGTTTCCTTTTGAAATTCTTCAGAGGAAAACACCTTTTTCATGGAATTCTTCAGGAGTAAACTCATTTCTTATGCAAATCTTTAGGGGTTAACGATGATCGACTGCAGATTTTACAATATTTCAAAAGCTTTCAACTAACAAACAAAAGGAAAGAAAACAAAAATGATAATAATAACAACAGCATAATATATTATTTACGTTGGAATAATTAAATTACATTGATAACAATTTTATCTCGAGAATCAAAACAAGATGAAATAAATTTAATTAATTGCATGTTTAGAAAGTAAATGGAAGAATTCATTAATTCTATGATCAATTCAGTTACAGGTAAATGGCTAATATTTGGTATAAAAGTCTGCATTTTATTGTAAAAAGTATCTCTTATTGATGCATATTTTGAACAATAGAAAAGAAAATGGATTTCGTCTTCGATTTGATTTGAACCACAAACTGGACACAGCCTTTTGTCTCTGGGAATTTTGTTGTATCTGCCCAGTTCGATCAGTTTGATGATCAGATGTTAGAAGAAAAGGCCAGTCCTGAACCGGAGATTTTAAATGCAATGGCCCAATATCAATTTTTAAAAGGCAAAAATACCAGACATTTGACACAATTTCTTGACATTCATTATCGCCATGCAACTTAAAACGACGAATAAGATTTTAAAAAGTTTAGTACACATATTATATGCAAGCAAAAATGACCCCCGAAAACCCAAGCCTGTCACAGACAGGGGGGGGGGGGGGGGGGGTGGGGGGGGTCATGAAGAAATCTGCATACAAAGAGGGAGGGGGGCTATCTTATTTTTTATTTTTGTTTTATTTTCAAACAAATGAGTTCAGTGATCAGCTCTTGGCTCTAATGGTACATGGTTGCGAACCTCTGAAAGGCTAACAGATCATACATCGCAGTTCAAAGCTATAATAATACAAAAAACAGTCACGATATCGAGAAAATGATGTCCAGAACAAGATTGGCGAGGTAACTGTATCACTGGTACCAGGTCTTCCTCACTGGTTTCGATCTCTGAGGACTCCGCACTACTGCAATATGCAACAACAAGGTCATCCTCGCTGTCACGTTCTTTGTCGGAATCGCTAGACTCATTGTCTGATATCCTCACTTCTGGGTCTTGCTTAGAGATGTGTGCGTTGATTTCTTCACTTTGTTTCTTGGAAGCATGAGCGATGATCTGTCGGATTTTATCATTCTTCTTGCCTTTTAGTGAAAGTTTTTAAAAATAAATTTAACAGTTATTTTCTATAGCTCTTGGACTTTTAACTGCTGGATTTCACCAATGCGACACAGAGTGTCCCAGTTATATTTCTCGAACCGTTTTTGTCGTCTCTGTTGCCGTTTTTCTAATCTGTCCTTTGCACGAAGGTTCTTTGTCCTTTCAAGTGTAGTGAGATGAAGAAGGTTATCTTTAACTAATTCCTTTTCCAAGATAAATTTGTTAGAAAACGATAATACTTCTTCTTCATCATCAAGTTTTAAAGTTCCGTTGTCAAACATTTTTTTGTTCAGGAGAGCATAAATAATCATGCACCTTCACCCCTGCAAGACTCAAACACATCTTTGTAATAATAGTCCGGCAATTAACTTGGTCGCATCTGGACTGACTGGCCGTGGGATGCGACTCATCGGGGGACTAATCCACTCGCCTGACAGGGTTACCCATCGGGGGAAGTCTTATAGCAGTCATTCTATGTAGAGCTCTCCTCGCTGGTAGCGCGCTTCACGGAAATCAACAATTTTTTGGATGTATGATGAACCAGGTACGTCTTTTTTTGTTCAACTCTCTTTGACGAAAACTCTTTCAGTAGTCAGTCTTGATCGAAAACCAAACCGTCTTCTGGTTTTTCAGAAACAAGACACTTGATGTGTTCTGAATGGACTGGCGCGTCGTCGATCCTTACGGCCACTTCATTTGGCTACTTTCCAGGCATTTTTTCGCATTCGTTCCACTTCCATTTCTTCAGATTCCTGAAGACTCAAGGATGAGATTTTGTCTTCTGAAAGTCCATCAAACCGTTTGTGATATTCCCAGTTGATTGTAGAGCCATCTATAACAGCATCCCCTATTGCTGAATCTGTCCTTTCGGCTTCATTCTGTCTGCTATCGCCAGCGGCGCGATGAACCCGAATGCGATAATCAGATGAATATATACGAGCCAACTCTGCATCTCTGAAACTTACTTCAAAGTTACTCACTCCTCCGCCGGGTCCAGCATCTGTAAATTCTGCCCAGCGAGGCTTAACCAGAGAAAGGTGCATTGATTTAATCACGTCCAACACCTCCGTGCAATTCATCCATGATACACCTGCGGATTTTTTGCGCTTGTTCAGCAGCAGATTACCGTAGCTAAGGACTGGTAAATGCCTTCATTATTCCATGCCTCTCTTTCTCCAGGTCTGACATTTGCCTCAAAGTCTGTCTCTGCCTTATCGATTCTGCGTAAGGGATGATTTAGACGCTTCTCCTCGTATTCCTTATATCTGCAAGATCATCAAGCTAGATTCCAAGGAGGGAGCTGATCAGAGCATTATGAAAGAAATCATGTTGCAGTTAAAGGAATTAGATAAGTTAAGACAACTCAGGCATAAGGGCGCATTAACCGACCTGCTTGGGGGGACTGAAAACTGGCACAAGGATGCAAGGAAGTGTATACAATTAAAGTTAACAGAGTGGGATTTAGAAATGGGAACAAAGGAAAAAGAGGGAGCAGAGGGAGAAGATTCAGTTGCATTTTCAGTTGTATCTTTGTATATACATGATTTTGAGATTGATTGCCTGTTTCAGTTTTTTTTTGGGGGGGGAGGGGGGGGGAGGGGGGGGCGTGGTCTATCTATTTTTTAAAAGTACACGTGGATGGTCATGTGTTTTTTCTTTTACTTGGAAGGGGTCAAAACGTTTTGTTTTGCTATCTGGTGGATCTTTCCAGCCCACCCCCTGACATAAATAATGAATGGTCCCTCCTTAGTCAGTTAAAAAAATTAGTCAGTTTAATTTCTTTAGTAAAATGACTTCCCAAACTTTCGTAGCATCGGAAAATTTAGTAACGCCTTTTGTTTTCGGGGGGAATAAAAGATGTCGATTTTGTAGTGTACTTGTTTTCAATTCAGTGACCAGTCCATGTTATCTTTATGTCCCAATGCATGATGGGACACTTGTGAAGATGGCCACGAGCTGGCCCCATTAAAGTGTATTTGTTGAAGTTCAATCTGTTAAATTCATCGTGTATTCCGGCCATCGGCGAATACGACATTGGCGACGAGGATAAACTGTGCCTGAAGAAACATATTTGCAAGTCAATTTATCGTCATAATGGATGACAATGAGCGGAATCACATCAGAACATTCGACTGCTTCGGCGGAGATCAAAACACGCTGGGACTTCGCTGGAAACGTTGGCTTACAGCCTTCGAGTTTTTCGCAGACGGCAAGGGCCTAATAATCAACGAAGAAAATGCCAACAACCGACAACGAAGGCGAGCACTCCTTCTTCACCTTGCAGGTCCCGATGTACAGGACATATTTTCAACGCTACCGAACACGGGAGATGAGAAAAATTACAAAAAAGCCGTCGACGCTTTAAACACCTATTTCATCCCGAAGACCGATACAACCTTCGCCCGCCACTCCTTTAGACAGCTAAAACAAACACCTGGAGAGACAACGCGACAGTTTGCAACGCGACTTAGACGTGCAGCAAAGGACTGTGGCTGCGGGGAAGACACCGAGAATCAAATACGTGATGAAATCCTGTGCAAATGTACGAACACGTACTTGAAAAGAAAACTCCTCGAGGAAGGTAGCGGACTTACTCTCGCTAAGGCACTCCAGATCGCGGAAAACTGTGAGAAAGTCGACTCCCAACTCACAGCCATGTCCTTGGAAGAAAAAGGTGAGAATTCGGAGAGCGTAAACCGCATTATTGGATCAAAGAGTGATTGCAACAAGCAAAAACAACCGCGCGAATCAAGGAAGAACCGAGGGTGGTCTTGTTATCGATGCGGTAGAACAGGACATTTTGGCAAGGATCCAGACTGTCCGGCAAGAGGCAATTTCTGTCACACGTGTGGTTTAGAAGGCCATTTCCAGGCACAGTGCCGTACAAGACAGAGGGGCGATGAAAAACAAAGAAAAGCTGCAAATCCAGGAACCACAGGAAACGCAGGGAAAATACAGCCAATGCGGTTCACTCCGAAGAAGAAGATGAAGGGCCAGAATATGCATTTGCTGTAGGCATTGAAACACAGGAGAAGATTGAAGTCACTGTTGGAGGATGCAGGTTGAACATGGGCATAGATTCTGCTGCAAGTACCAACATCGTGGATAAGCAAACATGGGAGTGGCTGAAAAGAAACAAGCTGAAGTGTGAATCAACTCGCGCCGTTACTGCGCCTTTCAATAACATGCGGAATTTGAAATTCAAATTCCCACCAACGGTTGCGTTTTACACTGCCGTCAATCATCTTAGCTTACCTCTCAGGAAACAGATCTTCACTTCAATGAGGTCAAAAGGTCACGTCCGTGCATTATGATTGGAAGATTTCGATCCATTTTGTTTGTTTCTTTTTTATATGGTCCGTTGGCTTTCATATTAATTATGATTGACGGCAGAGAATAACGCAACCGTTGGTGGAGATTTGAATTTCAAATTCCGCATGTTATTGAAAGGGGCAGTAAAAGCTTTACACATATGCATCACAAGCTCCACTGGATGTGATTGGAACATTCCGTTGTGAAACGTCAGTCGGGAATACCACAGTTGGAGCAGAATTCTGTGTGATCAATGGCAAAGGGGAATCCCTTCTGGGGAGAGACACAGCCGTGCGCCTCGGTGTGTTGAAAATGGGAGTAGATGTTGCCGCAGTAAGCACTGGTTCAAAGGTCATTGGCGAATTGTTACAGCAGAAATACCCACAAGTATTCAAGGGAGTAGGCAAATTGAAGGATCGCACCGTACAGCTACACATCGACACAGATGTAAGACCCATTGCGCAGCCGATTCGCAGAACCCCTTTCAGTCTGAGATCGAAAGTAGAAGACAAGATTAAAGAACTCGTTGACCTGGACATCACCGAGCCTGTGGAAGGACCCACCCCATGGGTAAATCCTGTTGTTGTTGTCCCGAAGTCGGGGGTGACATCCGTCTTTGCATTGACATGCGAAGAGCCAACGAGGCAATACGCAGAGCCAGGCACCCGATCCCCACAGTGGACGAGATTACGCAGAGCATAAGTGGGAGCAAGATATTCTCAAAGCTTGACCTTAAATGGGGATATCACCAGTTGGAACCTTCTCCGGAATCCAGAGAAATTACGACATTCGCGACTCATTGTGGTCAATTCAGATACAAGAGATTATTGTTTGGCGTTAATTCTGCCTCCGAACAGTACCAATACGAGATACAGGCAGCACGGGCAGGTATTGAAGGGCAAGAGAACATCTCCGACGACATTATCATTCATGGCAAGGACCAGGAAGAACATGACTCGCGGTTGGAGAAAGTGGTCAAGAGATTAGAGGAACGTGGGCTAACCCTTAACGCTGAAAAGTGCCAATTCAGCATGGACAAGCTTACATTCTTTGGCATGGTGTTATCCGGGAATGGAATCAGCTGCATAGCAGAGAAAGTGAAAGCCGTGACTGAGGCAAGAGAACCCCGGACGGTGTCAGAAACCAGAAGTTTTCTTGGGCTTGCCAACTACTGCGGCCGATTTATACCTGACCTAGCAACCATTTCCGAGCCCTTATGGTGCCTAACGAAGTCAGGAACACCCTTCGTGTGTAAGGGTGAACAGAGAAAAGCGTTTCAAGAACTGGAAGAGCGGTTGGCTAGTGCTGAAACTTTGGGGTACTTTGACAAAGACGCCCCAACCCAAGTGATTGCCGACGCAAGCCCCGTTGGACTGGGAGCGGTGCTGACCCAAAGGCAAAAGGATGGACTAAGAGTCATCAGCTGTGCAAGTCGTAGCCTGACAGACACATAGAGAAGATATTCGCAAACCGAAAAAGAAGCCCTGGCACTCGTTTGGGCATGCAAAAAGTTTCATCCCTATGTGTACGGCGTGCCGTTTGAACTTGTAATAGATCACAAGCCAATGGAGGTAATTTACGGCCCAAAATCAAAACCCTGCGCACGCATTGAAAGATGGGTGCTACGAATGCAGCCCTACAAGTTCAAAGTCAAATATGAGCCGGGCCCGAAAAACATCGCTGAACCTCTCTCAAGGCTAGTGGGTAATCAGAAAACCAGTAGCAGCCATTCATCAGAAGCCGAAGAATATGTCAGATTTGTAGCAGTAAATGCCACTCCCAGTGCTATCACTACTCGAGAAGTGGAAGAAGCCTCAGCCATTGATGAAGAACTCTGTGCAGTCAGGGAATGTCTAAACGGAAAACCATGGGAGCAGCTAGCCTACAAAAAGTACCTTTCATGTGCTGGAGAACTTTGCGCTATTGGCCAACTGATACTGAGAGGAACGAGGATTGTTGTACCAAGGAAGCTTAGACCCAGAGTACTCTCCCTTGCCCATGAAGGTCATCTTGGCATTGTTGGCACTAAGCAGAAGTTGCGCAGCAAAGTATGGTGGCCAGGAATGGAAAAGGATGCTGAAAAACATTGCAAAGCATGTTATGGATGCCAACTGACAAGCCCACTCAGTGCACCTGAGCCTATCAAGTCTACACCCCTACTGGACCATGGAGGGATTTGGCGGTCGATCTAATGGGACCCCTCCCTGATTGTGAATCTATCCTGGTACTCATAGATTACTACAGTCGCTACTACGAGGTCATACTGAAATCGACAACTACAGCAAAGGTCATATCAAGCGTCGAAGTGATGTTCTCAAGACATGGTCTACCAGAGAGCCTGACGTCGGGCAATGGTCCACAGTTTATTTCAGCAGAGTTTAAAGAGTACATGAAGAAGCAAGGAATAAGACACCATCGAACCACAGCAAAGTGGCCCCAGGCAAATGGACAAGTGGAGCGCCAAAACTTGTCATTATTGAAGAGAATCCAAATCGCGCACGCTGAGAAGCAGGACTGGAAGAAAGAACTTACCAAGTATCTAACAGCCTATCGAAGTCTGCCCCACCCCACAACTGACGTCAGTCCAGCTGAGCTACTATTGGGGCGGAAAATACGCACAAAGCTCCCGGGGTTGAGTGACGTGCACGTAGAACATGAAGTACGCGACAGAAACAGTGAACAGAAGAGCAAATGCAAGGCATATGCTGATGCTAGGAGGAACGCTAGCTATTCAGATGTACTCCCAGGAGATCAAGTACTTGTGCACCAAGAGAAAAGAAACAAATTCTCAACCCCCTTCAACCCAAACCCGTTCGTGGTGGTGAGCAAACATGGAAACAGTCTTGTTGTACAGTCCCAAGACGGCGCTGAGTACTCGCGCAATACCTCACATGTTAATAAACTACAACCCAGTGAGAAAGAAGACGAAACTCGCGAGCTGCCTATCATCCCAAAGGAAGTGGTGTTGCCGCAGGATAAGGACGGAATGGACAAAATAGACCAGGAGCAGCCCAGCAGCAACCCAGCCCAGCATCGGAGCAGTCCAACCCTCCGAAGATCAGAGAGACGCAGAGCTGCACCCCAATATTACAAAGACTATGTTACTTGATTTGTGACATGTGACATTCTCTGATTTTTCCTTGAACATTTGAGCTCATGTTGTTGAGATTCATTTATTTAGTTGTCGGACGGATTCTAAGTCATTCTCGTTTTTTTGTTAACAGTCTTTATCAAAAAGGGGAGAGATGTAGTGTACTTGTTTTCAATTCAGTGACCAGTCCTCCCCCCATGTTATCTTTATGTCCCAATGCATGATGGGACACTTGTGAAGAGAGCCACGAGCTGGCTCCATTAAAGTGTATTTGTTGAAGTTCAATCTGTTAAATTCATCGTGTATTCCGGCCATCGGCGAATACGACAGATTTGGGTACGAAAAGGTCAGTCAGGATTTTTCGGAAAGGAGAAAGCGGCTAGTACTTAAATTCGGGGATAAGATTACTTTTCCTACAATTTTCAGCCGCTGAAATATTCAGCTAAAACTGTATTAGCTTTTGCATATATAGTTTAATAGTTTATTCCAAGCGTTTTCTTAAGGTGGCTGGACACAGTTTGCGCGCGCTCTTCAATTTCAACTGCTTACGTGAGTCAGCGCTCGCAGAGGTTTGAGAAAAAACAAACGTGGCGCCTATTCAGCGATCATTTTATTTTGCTCAGCGTGGATCGCGAAAGTGTTGTTTTTCGTCTTAAAATCAAACAATTTGTTGTTCGTAAAAATGTTTGTTGAATCAATAGATAATATATAGAACCATTGAAGAAATACACTGCCTTTTTGGTCGTCTTTGTCTTTGTCTTCGAGAACCCAGTCAAATGCAACGCACGCGCAGTTGACCAAAAAAATTGTGACTGGACGTTTTAGCGACTTTCCTCGGAAATGTGCTGATTTCTACGGAACCACTCATTA
This sequence comes from Cladopsammia gracilis, assembly GCA_022457155.1. Taxonomy (NCBI): domain Eukaryota; kingdom Metazoa; phylum Cnidaria; class Anthozoa; order Scleractinia; family Dendrophylliidae; genus Cladopsammia; species Cladopsammia gracilis. The sequence goes on along the minus strand of JAJGOT010000467.1, from coordinate 154,653 downwards.
GAATTTCACGAAAGTTGGCACAATAATAGTTCCGAATATGCCGAACTCACCTACCATTAAAAATTTGAAATCTAACAAAGGAGAATTTTTACAAAACGCAAAATTACGGAAGATCCCTCTGTCAAAATTACATGAGACCAGTATTAACATGCGAATGTTTTTACGAGTTTACTGGAGACGAATGAGCTCAACAAAAATATCAAAATATATAGTAATGCATCAGTCAATTGAAACTCCGGCCCCCCGACCCCCGGGACCTAGCGGGGAATTTAACATTTGTCTAGTGTTAAAACCCCCGTAATTTCCCCGCCCCTGGGGCCAAGTAGTTTGTTAAAAGCCCCGTATAGTGCGGCATTAGTACTTCAGAACAAAATAAACACAGCTCGATTTGGTTTGCTGGTCTCAGCCGGACTCGTTCCACACGTCAAACTATATACCATAAACTTCCGAAAATAAGCCCCCCTAATTTATAACAAAAAAATCCTTCCAATAATAAGCCCCCTCCCTCCGAATACAAGCCCATGGGGGTGTTTTAAGGATTGACCTGAAAATACATTATAAAGGAGTCATGTTCAACTTGGACGTTGCTTTTAATTATCGTTAACACAAAAGAGAATCACCAGTGTTTTTAGTCCTTTTCGAATTTCTCTTCTCACTCTTGATGTGTTTTCGTTTTGGCCGTATACAATTTAGTAGTAACATACAATGAACTGCAGGACTGATCTGACTACGTAAGAAAATAATCTTTGCGAGGCACTATCACGACAGTACCAATAAAGTAGGATCGCAATCGTGGACAGCAGTTTCGTTGTTATTGCAACTCATCAGCACGGTGCAGCGATGAACTAAATGACGCCAGCAAGAATGCCAACATAAATAGATTACACAATGACCCGCAGTGTACTCACTTGTTACCCGAATCACGCGTTGCCGCATCACATGCTCCGGGAAACAAGGAGCCCATAGAGTCGCAAAGATGTCACACAAAGAAAAATGTAGATGGACAAAGCCGATCTGAACATTTAAACGCATGGGTAAAACCATACTAAAAGAAAACTGAGAGCATATGAGATCTATAAAGACCTACGTCCCAAAACATATAGAAAGTAAAAGTAAAATCTGTAAAGGACCGCAAACGATAATGCTGCTACGGGATAAGATCTGCGTAAGATCGCTACACCGTGCTGATGAATTGCAATAACAACGTAACAGATGTCCACGGTTGCGATCCTACTTTATCGGTTTCTGTAGTGATGGTGTCTCACAAAGATTACTTTTTTACGTAGTCAGATCAGCCTTGCAGTTCATTGTATGTTTGTTCATTTTTTTTGGCTGGTTAGGTCTCTCGCATACATGTATCCTACGTATACCGTTAGCAGCATTCAGAGCATTATCGTTTGCAGTCCTTTGCAGATTTTACTTTTATTTTCTATAAACACGATAGAACTTGCAAGGCAGTTCAATGCCACCGCCTTGAACCGACACTCCCCCTGGTGCTCCCTATTTTTCACCTGTTATGTTTGCCTGTATATTAAGTTATGGTTTTGTCCTTGAGCATTGGGACTAAAATTCGGGCAAGCGGTTCAAGAATATGCCCCACAACAGTATTTCTCTTGCAATCTCCTTGATCAACTTGTGTCTTTACAGCAATGGCATTTCTGTCAGGACTGCGGGTATTATTTGAAAGATTAAATAAAATTTGTTATTGATTGCATCTTCAGAAAATTCAATGACCGCAAATGGCTCGCAAAATTTTAAGACACAAAATACCACCCGAAAATAGCCCCATTGATTTTTTTAACGAATATTTCCAACCAAAATAAAGCCCACCCAAAAATAAGCTCGACAAATAGGGACGTTGGGCAAATATAAGCCCAGGGCTTATAGTCGAAGGTTTACGGTATATTCAACTACATTCGCCATTTAGAGTGAAATTTGACCTCATATATAAAATTAGTCCATTTTCACGTGAAAAATACGATAGGCGTATTAAACCTTTTTAGTAATTCTGCACTTAGGACACGGGACTGATAGACGTTCCTCAGTGACTACATTCTAATACGATCCTGGTGTGCGAATCTCAAACGTCTCATAAAACAAGTAACTACTTTTAATCAAGTTCATGGCAAAAATGTGTGTATTTCTTTGCATGGTATACCGTAAATCCTCTATTAAGCTCCCCGGGGGGCTTATTGATTTCAAGCTGCTTTTGATGGGGGGGGGGGGGGGGGGGGGGTTAACAGATAGGGGGGCTTATTACCATTTAGCGAAATACAGGCAGTTTACCACTCATTGATTATCATAATAATGCTCATTTTTAGTACAACTACTGGTTATATTTTCCCCAAAGCTCGCGAGTACTGTGTATATGAATTCGTGCCCGAATTGGAACGGTACAAATGTACCGGTTTATATACAGTCAGCCCGGTTATATTTTTTATTTTCTGGGTTGTGAAGGAAAAGGGAGGGGGGGGGGGGGGGGGGGGGGCTTAATGACTGATAAATAAATATTGGATTATTGGATTAATAGAGGATTTACGGTATAAGTATTCTGGATGTTTCATGGGTTAAACGTTTTTACAAATTTTAAAAGTTTAATATAGCATATGCTTTTCTACTTTTCAAACAAGTTCAATTTAGATAGTTAATCGAGTAATGAAGAGTATTGACAAAAGAATACTTTCTTCAACTTGATAACTTGATTTATAGTAAATGCAAAATTTGCATTCTTTAACTAGGGCAACATTGAACAGTATTAAAAATATGCCGTTTCATGTTGATAATTAAGTAAGACATTGAATACTTTAGGTAACATGATTGTAACATGAAAGGTATTGAAAGACTCCAAAGTTTATTAGCATATCGAGAAAATTTATAAGAAGCCTGTGGAACTAGCTTTCTTTGAATTACCCTGTGCGGTATGCGTGCATGTACAACACTGCACTGGATTATCCTGATGCACAATTTTAGTACTAACAACCATCTATAATGTACATATGAAGTCCATGTGAATACACCTCAATACAATGAATTAAAACGCACGCACCTCTCTCTCCTCCTCCGCCATTTTGGAAAACGAGGTTTTTCCTTTTATAGTCCTTCATGTTAAATCCCCGCTCAATGACCCCGGTCACACAGACATTTTGTTAATTCCACTGCCCCCCGGGGCCGACACGTCGTTAAATGTGCGTTAAATCCCGGCATTTGCCGCGTTAAATCCCGGCTATCTCCCGCTATGTCCCGGGGGTCGGGGGGCCGGGGTTTCAATTGACTGATGCATAATCGAATGGCTCACCAATTTTGGTCGCCGAGACGTTAGTGGTTTTAAAATGACAATGAATGACGCATAGGTACCGTGAAACTGTGTTCAGCCACCTTTGGGGGGGGGGGGGGGGGGGAATAAACTAATAAATAATTGAAATGAAAACAAATCATTGATAGCTTTTAGTTCTTACCTTAGCAAGTAAGTTTAAGCTTAAACTTGAACTCCTTCTAGGCCGACAGTGGCAAGTAAGGACTGAAGTTTTTCCTCGAGGATGTTCTTCTTCATGTCATTCCTGTCCATTTTGGTCTTTAAAAGCTAACTAGCCTATCATTTTTAAATTTCTTTGGCATTTCTTTGCCTCTTTTTAGCTTTCAACAACTAGAAATTTTCACAAACCGTTCTCAGTGGCCTCAGAAAAAAGCGCGCGAAAGTTGACGCGGGTTGCCACTTCAAAGATGGCGGGACTTGCACGCCACTGCCTGTCCACCATTTGGTCGAAAGACAGAAAAATGAAGGAAAACAACATGGTAGTTATGATTTCCATAATTGTTATCTCATTATTTCATCAGACCTCACTGATTAATGTTAAAAACCCTATGAGTCAAGATATGAGTCGTTTTATATGACCCTACTCTTATCAGCCTAAAGACTGAGTCTGAAGTTTAGTCCACAAAACTGTACCTATACCTGGAATAGAGTACCACACACCCGTCATCACCATCGGTCAGACAGAGCTTACAACAGTCCATCAGCTCGGCTACTTCGAGCGTGATCTCCTCTTTCCCGCGGGCGTGGATTACGAGGAAGCGCGCGCGAGGCTCCCTTTCGCGCGTTCCCCACTCGCGTCCTCTAGCTGATAAACAGGCTAGGTTGTAGCTTTCCTTGACGACTACCTCATCCACGAAACCGCGTTTACTGAATTCACAGTAAATTTTTCTGTTTAACCCTTTCACTCCCAAAGTCCGGTAGACATGTAGTGTTGTTCTAACTTTTTAGCCTGTTGACGAAATCCTATGATGTGACCGGCCATTCAAATGAAACCTCTTCAGCAGTACTTTTGCATGGTGCCATTTAGTTTTTCAATATTTTACAAAATGAAATTTGGGATTTTTCTTGAAGTTTGTTCCTAAGCACTCTTGGGCCGGTTAAATTAGGGATAATTGAAAGTTCTCCTAAGCGACCAGCTCTAATTACTGACCACTTTCTCTAATTCCCCAAGGTGGTCGCTAACGACGGCGTTACCTGCGATCCGACACAGTAGGGTGCGTTCCTTTGGTCAGAATCCAAATCCGGAAACGGGTTTTCTGTTTCTTTGGACGAATCCTAAAAAGGATTTCGATGCCATCGAATCCACTCTGAGGAAGGATTCGATGGATTCAATCCAAATCCGAGCGTTCCATTATTGGAACGGATTTGAAAAAAGCACTGGTGGTCAGCGGGGTTTAGCAGCTCATAAACGACAAACTGCAAGGCTGATCTGACTACGTAAAAAGGTAGATTTTGCAAGACACCAATGCGACAGAAGCCGATAAAGCAGGGTAGCAACCGCGGACAGCTGTTTCGCCCTTTATTGGGGCTCGTCAGCGCGGTGTAGCTTGTAACAAACTAAGAATAACTACAAGAAAGCAGTCGTAAATAGATTGCACAATGACCCGTACACAATATCAAGCTCCGTACATTTGGAACCAACTTGTCACCCGCATCACGCGTGCCACATCACGTGTTGCGGGGAACAAGCCGTCCCAAGATGTCACAATGGTGTCGCAAAAACTGAATGTACATGGCAAGCCAATGTTAACATTTAAACGCATGGACAAAACCATGCTGAAAGAGAACCAGCATATCGGATCAATAAATGACCTAGCAGTTCAAAGTATAGACTGAAGGCTGATACTACGTAGTATCAGCCTTGCTCTATACTTTGATTGTATCTCTAATTTTGGCTGACTAGATCTGTTACAGATCCTACGTACACCGGCAGCATTTTCGTTCGCGGTCCTTTGCTTCTTATTTAGCAGTTCATATAGTACACTCTTTTTACCATAAATGACATATCTTGGTGCTCCAGCGCCATTTTTTGTCCCAAAGACCAAAAAAGGTAGGCATTTGTTTAATTTTCTTTTAAAAAGCCACTAGTTTAGAGCAAATAAAAACCTTCCTCGCCCTTTTGGCGTTGTTTAACATCAGCAAATATACGAGGTTGCGTACTGGCGACTTTTTTCTTTGTGATCTTTGTTCATGTTGTCTTGCACTCTATTACAAATTTTTTATACCTTTCGTTGCTTTGTTTTATGTCACCCATGAATTACTCAACAATAGTCAAGCATCACCCCGAGCTGTGCAAAATCTTCATAGCGTGACTTTATTGCTGTCACATGACACAAATCCTTTTCTGGATCTGGCGTTTCTTTGAAAACCGCAAATCCGAAGAATCCTTCCCAACAAATCCGTTTTTTGGATTCGACCAAAGGAACACACCCTTTTAATTTCAGCGCTCAATGTCTTCTTATGTCTCTTTGTGTGGTCGCCTACTAAAATATTTTTCGTTTCGCGTTTCCCGCGGAGACTCGAATGGTTTACCAAGCGAAACGAAAATTGAGCTTGATCGCGGGTTAACGAAAGCGTCAACTGTGTTAAACAAAAGGGAAAACATAAATAAGGAACAAGAAATTACAGCGTCTGATCTGAGGTTCCGCTTCAGCAACCTTCCGCGTCCGGTGCCATGACTAATCTGTTGTTGAGAAAGTCACGGGATCACGTATCAGTGAATGACATGCGTAAAATGTCGCAATCTTGTCTGTTTTAGCACACTTGTTACAAAAAGAGGGATTAAAATATTTCCCAACAAAATATTGAAGTATCCGAGACAATATGGTATTCTATGCAACTTTGTAAGTCAATCTAGAATTCGGCAATACCACATAACCGTTTCCTAACTTTGTGCGAACGACTTTGGTATTCTGAAGGAGTAACGTTTTTTTGTTCTCTAAATACGCTTATCGAACGCTTTGGCTGAAGCGCGTTCAGAAATATTTGTTGTACGTGATAAAGGAGACCCTGTATCAGCTTTAAACTTCCTTTTTCAACTGAAACCGCTTTGACAGATTTTTATGACCATTTATGGTTCAGCCTGACCTCGTATAAACGCCTTCCTGGTCTCTTTCTCGGCTCCAGATCCAAGGAGAATTGTTGACGAAACCAAGAGTTTCAGGGATTCTGAAGAAAATGTAAAATATGCACATCTGTAGCTACGAATACAGTAGTTGCACACGTAGGTTATTCTAGACCTGAGTTGTAGACCAGAACGATTATTATTCGAGTTCGTCATACTTGGTTACTCGGCGATACAATTGCGAGTTAAGAAGGCGGAAAAATAAGAAAAAAAGTAGAAGAAAGGCTTACAGCTGGATTCTATAGTATTTAAATGATTTCTTTCAATTTCTCACGCATCCACGTGATTTTTTATTGTCAAAAAGGGGAGAAAATGTTAGACATAATTCCAGACGGATATAATTGGAATTTTATTAGGTTAAAATTGTCTTGTAACGTTTACATAATACGCGCGAACGCCCTCGCATTTCAACCGAGATTAAAATAATTTACAAACCTTGACGATCAACCATCAACAATTGGAACAACAGACGTGACAAATGTCATGCCAAGACGAAATAGATATTGTAGGAATGAATGAAAATCGCACAATATTGTTGAATGGCCCAAGGAAACTGAAATAACATATCGTTAAAATTTCGTTTCTCGTGCGATATCATTTTCGCTCCCCAATTTTCGAATAGAAAAAGCACGAAGTCGATGGTAGGAGAAAACATTTATTATACAATAAATAAAGTACCAAGAGTTCTGAAAGTAACGGGGTTTTTTTGCCTTAAATTCGATTTATTCTGGTATTTTCAGCTTATTTCACGCTTAAAATATACGTATATATTATATATATATTGAATCAAGAGTTTTAGCGCTTCCTTTTAGTCTAGATTTACCCCAAAGTATCAAATTCTTAGAACTAACAAAATTTTCTAAGGGACGGACCATTAAATTTTTGTGGGGGGGGGGGGGGGGGGGTTGGGCAATTTCTTCTGAGCATGAATTTTTTTTCCCAGCATCACTTTTTGCAAGAACTTTTTTACCTTAATGCTTGAATTTTTTTTCACGTGCTTTCTTGTGCACGAATTTTTTTTCTCTTAAATTTCTTCTGCAGGAATTTTTTTTTCGTAATTGCCCAACCCTCCCCCCCCCCCCCACAAAAATTAAATGGTCCGTCCCTAAGGATGATGAAATCGTGACAATGACTTTGCAACGCGAGACAATGCCTATGACGTCAGAACAGTCTCTATTGCGTAATTTTCGAGTATATCAGCAGCGATGCAACGCCTCGATGATCAAACCGTAAAATCGGACGACGGGGAAGGTTCAGTCAAAGTAAATTTTTCCAAAATGACAAACATGGCTCCAACCGTTCAACAGTTGAGTGCACAATTTATGACGGAAACTGAGAAGGAGGCAGAAGAGGACAGATTTATCAGAAAAAGCAAGCAATCGCCGTTTATTCCCATCGGTGAGTTCACATGATAATTCTTATTTCGCGTAGAATATAAGCAAAAGGCGTTCTTTTAAATTCGCAAGCCCAATTCACATGTCATAAAGACAAGCTGCTTTTTAAACGGGTTTACTGATACTAAAAAAGAAACATGTCGAACTTTTGTTTCATTTCTTATCGTCGTCGCCGGCGATTGTACGTAAACATTTATGCGTTCGATTTCAAGCAACCGCCAACCGGTCGATCGACGACACTATATAAAATCTTTACTATTTTACAATTAAAAAAACCCAGTGTGATTGTTTTCCTGTTTTCAATGTGAGATGTCTTTAAGGGACTGTCGAACACGTTACCCTTGTTAGAGAATTGGATTTGCAGATTTTTCAAAAACTATATTTTTCTGTGAAATTTGAAGAGTTGCATGACAAAAAGAATTATTAAGCTTACGCAATGAACGTAACGTAGTTGTAAGAAAATATTGTCACGAGTGCAAACTGTTCACTGTTTAATTTTCGCGAAAAAAGGCAACTTCGTCATTAGAAAATATCGGACAGAGAAAAACATAGCTTGCGCCAAATGACTGTACGTGCCATAATGCATGTACGTGCGCGGAATTAATAGTTTTCTTGGAATTGACAATACGGAACAGGTTGTTATGATGATGCAATAATTTTGAGTTCCGCCAAATCTGGTGCTGGTGCTTAATGGCCTGGAATATTATTTCGCGTTACTATCGTAAGCTTAATTAAGTAATTTCCTTGAGCAAAATATTTAAAAATATATATTTATAGTAAAAAAATATAGGACAAAATATGGGACAGAGAAAAACATAGCTTGCGCCAAATGACTGTACGGGCAATAACGTACGTGCGCGGAATTAATAGTTTTCTTGGAATAGACAATGCGGAACTGTCGCAAATAAACAGGTCGATATGAGTCATATGAATGATGCAATAGTTTTGAGTTGCTTTGGTCTGGAATATTATTTTCGCTTTATCATCGTAAGCTTAATTAAGTGATTTCCTTGAGCAAAATATTTTTAATAAAAATATATAATATATTTATAGTAAAAAAAATATAGGACAAAATTTCAGAAATTTTCCTTTGAGGCTAGTGTTCTGTCTAGAAAATGTGAGAACAAACTAACTGTACGTGCAACATATATAAATCTTGAAACTGTAAGTTTTTGGAAATGTGACACTTAAACTAGAAAGGCATGTCTGTTTGCGATGCAGTTTTCCTTCTAACGATTAACTGCAGCTACGTTAAGGCATTTGTTCTGTAGAAGTTATAAACTGTAAATATTATTGTTTATATCAAGGACGTGCTCAAATCCAGCTCCGCGGTCATTCAGCCTCTTTTTAATGGTTAAGATCATTTATGGCAAAAAATCAATAAGGCATGACTGAGTGGATTATTATAATTTTGCCCACAAAAAAGACCAATTACACCGAAGTCTGCTGTTTTAAAAGACAAAGCAATAAATATGTCAATAATTGTTTACTAATCAGTGAAAGTAAACAAGCAAGAACCAGTCAAAAAATTTGAATTATTATTTCACAGCTAGTAATTGCAGCAACATGAGATCTGGGTGCTTTAACAGAATTTAAGTAAACCTTGTTTTCCCTTGGTATTGAATTGCAGGTATTGCTGGAACGGTGGCTGCATGTGTCTGGGGTGTGATTGCATACAAGAACAGGGGGCCTGCCATGACAACCAGCAGATATCTCATGAGATTGCGTGTAATTGCACAGAGTTGTGTGGTGGGTTCAATAATGGCTGGAATCGGCGTAACAGCACTTCAAGACAAAATTGAAGCCAGATCTAAAGGGGATCATCACTAATCAAGAAATTAAACTGCGTAACAATGAGCCCTGGAAAACAATGGCATCCAAATAACTCCACTAGAGCATGGTGCAAGTGACATGGTGCCTTAATTTGCAAAATCAAACAGTGGTCGAAAGGGAAACTGACTGATACTAATATTGGGAGAGGTCTATATGGAAGCATCACAATTTGTAAATTGTATGCTTTTATAACAAAATGAACTCTTGCTTACAGTTAATTTATAAATGTATTTAAAATACATTATTTGTAAATTATTATGATAAATTGTTTTTACTAAATATTTATTGTGGATCGTTACTGCAGATCTGACATCCACTATATTTTTGTCGAGACCCGAATGAAATGAAAAGTGTAGTCTGTGTAAAGTTGTTTTTTGTTTTTAAATCTCAGTTTCCCTGCAACTAAGCCTTAGAAGAGAAAGGAATGTATTAGTCTGTAATTTAAAGATATTCAAAGATATGTTGTAAGCCATCAAATGCTTTGGTCTTTATTGTCACTGAAAGAAGTTTGTAATTCACAAAATAAAAGCTATTAATTATTAATTCAGCAGGATCATAATTTTTATACTTGAAGACAAAAATAATAGTTTATAAGAAATAATCTTTTGTAAGGGCAATAAAAATCAGTCACATGCACAAAGATACAGCAAACACAAATATGCGCATACATACACCTTATGCGATGGTTTAACAGGTAATACGCGCGGATATTTTACGAGTTGCGTAGTATTTTTTCGAGCCCCGCAGGGGCGAGAAAAAATGTGAGCAATGAGTAAAATGTCCGCACTTATTATCTGTGAAACCATTGAATAAGGGATTTATTATTCAACTGAAATTCTTATAATTATCATTATGATAGCTTGTGTCTTGAAACCAGGATGCTAGGGTGTAATACGGCAATCTACTGTAATACTGTAATCTACTGTAATACGCTCGGATATTTTGCGTGTTCTCTTTCCCTTATAAGGTAAAATGACGTCACAGTCGAATAATAAATATAATTATACAGTAGACAAGCACACACTTTCTCAAGCTAAAATACCTCAGCTTTTTGATTTTTCACTGGTTATCTGAAACTTGTGGACAACTGAACATTTTTTGTATCCCTCAGGCCAGGGAGGGGGGCGGGGGGGACTCTGTAGATTTTCTGGGTGGGGGTGTGCTGCTGGGACAATGAAACCCTTACCCTGTACCTGACCATGTTCAGCTGATTTTGCAACCCTATACTATACTAAACAATGAAAATCCCTACCCTATCCCAGACTATTTTTGACATATCTGAGCCATTACATAGAACCATAGTGTTTTCATTGGAAAACCATCTGCCAACAATGTTGCCCGCAATGATTTTATTTCCGTTTAGGGAAGGCTCTTTCTCTTCTGAGTTTTAATTCCTATTCTAGACTTAGTTCTACATATCAGTGATCATTTTCCTGGAAAATGGTACCTTGTTCTAGACCAAAACACCTCAGGGAGGCAGCGTGGTTGAGTGGTTAGGGCGTCGGACTTGTAATCCGGAGGTCCCGGGTTCAAGTCCCGCTCTGACCACTTGCTGGAGTTGTTTCATGGCAGACCCGAGTTCAACTCCTCGACCACGCTTGTAAAATAGCCAACTGGTTTGCCTCCTGCCAGTTGGGATTTTTAAAATTTAATGTTCTATTTGAATATTTGTTTCTTTATTTATTGTCCCCAATAGAGTGTTTTCACTCACGTGACTGGCGGCCATATTGGAGTGCTAAAACAATAGCAAATGTTTGAATAAGAATAGAGCTAAAGTCCCATAGGATTCGTTTGGGACACCAACATGGCCGCCATTTCATTGTTTTGGGACACCAATATGGCCGCCGTGACGTCACGTGAAAACACTCTATACCTTGACACTTAAATAAAGTGATTATTATTACCAAACCTCTCTGATTTCTATACCCTATCCCAGACTAAGGGGTCAATGGTATACATGTTACTCTAGTTAATAATTTTTTATCCTACTGGCCAAATACAACTTTGCTTTAGTTCTCATAATTGCTATTCATTTCAATTTGTTGTGTGTTTACTGCAGAATTGTGCCTTCTTATAGAATGGTAATCTTGTACCCAGATCTCACTCATGCTTGTACTGTACTGAAATGTGACCGTGGGAGATCTGGGTACGTGATTAATAGAGCGGTTGTCAATTGAGTGTTAAAAGTAATTTTTTTGGTTTTGCATTGCTTTGCTTTCTGATTGGCTAAAAAATCTTGTGCCACTTTCTCAACCAATCAGAAGTAAAACCAAAACCAATCATTACTTGCTCACATGTGTTTTCCCGTGCTTGGCACCAAAATCATGCATTTGCTAAGAGTTTTGATTGGTTCATTGGATTGTCTGTATCTGTTGTGATTGGCCAGAATAATTACTTTGGTTTTGGTTTTATGACACTCATATTGAAAACTGCTTTTATTATGACTGCAAATTATTGTTTTAGAATCTTTTATTACTTTAGTCAAGCAATGGAAACATTTGTGCAAGCATGGACATAGTGTGATACAGTTCCTTTAAAAAAATTAAATTAATTTATTTTAACATTAACTTAATTTAACAACTGAGTACAATTTCAAACTCTACTCTGATGCCAGATGTCCAGGGGGTATGGTGTTAATAAAAGTAGGGATATGCGCATGAAGGCACAATTTAATACCTCTCAATTTCCCCACAGGTCAAAATGAACCCAAAAGATTTCCAAAGCCAAAACTAAACCCCCAAAAATGTGATGTGCTTTAAAAGCATATCCAAAGTTGTAAATAGTATATTTAACCTTACTTATGTAGTGTAGTTCAAACTTTTGGGTCTCTTGACGAAATCCTAAGGTGTGACCATTCAAATGAAACGTCTTCTCAGCAGTACTTTTGTATGGTACCATTTCTTTTTCAATATTATATAAAATGAATTTTAGGATTTTTCTTGAATTTTGATTTTTGGCACTCTTGGGTGTTATTATAAGGGTTAAACCTAGCAAAAAACCTGCTAGAATCTCACCACTGAAAATATACTGTGCAATATGTTAAAATGAAAAAAAAAAGGCAAAAAACAGCAAAAACAATGACAATCAAATCACAAATTTCAAACAACTAAAAATCATTTGCAACTCCGACGGTCTTTTTAACTCTGAGTACCACCCCATGGGGCTACCGGTACATTTTAGCCTCATCGCATTCACCGTCTTGTTGCATAGGAAAACAGCATGACAACAGGGGTATTGACAGCATATTAATAAAAACATGAAAATTCATATTTTTTTTTATTACATTTGGTTATTATCTATTAATCCTAAAGAGAGTCTATAATTTTAATTTATTATTTTCTTCATTTCTAACAATATTTTCTAACATTATTTTCTCTGAAAATATCAAGACAGTCTATAACAAACAAAACAGTTAAAGATTAAACAATAAAATGTATGGCTTTTTTACATATTAAGTGTAATTATTTGTCTTTCAACTCAACATCAGTATGTTCCATACGTTGGCAAATGCTTGGCTCTTTGAAAATCTAAACTTTTTACTGTACGTGCACCCAAAAAACGAGCTCGATCTGCTAAACTAACAAACCAAGCACATTCGGGATCAATTAACTTTTCAATTAGGTATTGACAGTGGATAGTAATAAGATAATAATTGCTTAAATAACAATAATTTTATTTCATACAATAAAAATTAGTTTTAACCATTTCAACTTTTAATTAGTTAAGTCAAATAAAATGCTCTGTTGTTGACAGCCACAATACATGTAGCTTTGGTTGCTGCTACTAATCTCTGTATTTAATGATCAGTTTGAGAAGCTATTATAATATTGAACAGTCACTCAAAGAGTGTTTCATCAGGTACCTAAACAGCTCGAAGTCGGTTAAAATACTACACTGCATCTCATTAGCCCACTTGTCGCTGTTTTGATATCCCAATGAAAAACTCTTGCCAGCAAGCTTGCAACATAGGAAACACTAAGAACTGTTCAAGTTAACAAGTCAGTTTAAGATATTAAGCGAATGCATCAAAATGCTGTAAAAAGAGTAAAGCAGGGAAAACATTTCTCCATTCAATTTAATTTATACATTTATAATTTTGAGTTATATTGGTGTCTGAGCTGTCAAGATTCTACTGAAAAACTCACGTGCTGTATGTTCTTGAATAGAAGTTTAATAATTCCAGGAAATTTCCAAGGGTACCATCTGTGTACTAGTAACATTATTTACTCATTAAAAATGCCCACTATGGGATTTAATACAAACTGACTTAGGCCCAGTTCAAACGTCGAACTTCACATGTGCCGAACCTAATGCAAATGAGCAAAATCTATTGTTCTTGCTCATTTGCATTAGGTTTGGCACATGTGAAGTTCGACGTTTGAACTGGGCCTTAGACTCCCTTGTCAAGAGGACATGTCAGTCAGAAGTGTTAGCTGTATCCTTGCACAAAGTGTAGAAGGTCTGTCTGAAAAGGTGTATTGGATTCTTTTTTAATGGGTTTGCAATATAGTTTAATAATATGAGAATATGATAAAATCATCATGTGCAATGTAATGACAGTTATTCAAATTTTGTGGCTCCCAGCCCTGTGTCTGTTTATAAAGTAATCAAAACATGCACATAAAATGCACACAAATCTGTGTAGAATGTTATCGTGAATGTAGACTTATTTTTTTTTTAAATTATAGCGCTAAAATTTAATTTCTCAGATGTTTCTAGGCGGCTGCCTCTTCATCAGTGAGTTTGAACGCAACTCATGTGTTGCATTCAAACACACTGATGAAGAGGCAGCAGCCATGAAACGTCTGAAAAACTAAATTTTAGCGCTATAATTTAAAAAAAAATTTAAAAAAAAATTGAAGTCTACATTCTGTTTATAAAGGCCTGTTTACACAATCATGTGATTTTTAATGCCATTTTGGCCATGCTCTCCAATGTAACTTTTGTTGCAAAATGTAAACTACAGCCATTTATTCAGATAACACGCAGCTCTCTGCAACCTCTAATTTCATTGGACCTGTGTATCACGCAGCTCTATTGTTTTCAGGGCTAGGGTCCATTGTTGTGTTGTTTGTTCTATTGTTTTCTCGGCAAATCAGAGAAGACCTTGTAAGAGCTGCGTACTGCCCCCATTTATGTGTGACATTTGCTGCAGTTTGCTCTGATTTCCCAAACATCGCTGTCAAGTTGCATCAGGTTTTGAACATGTTCAAAACCTGATGCACTGCTAGCATTACACATGATTTGAAGATGCAACTTGCACAGGACAAAAAATACGTCAAATTGTCAACAAACATTGTATAAAAAAATTGTCTGTGTAAATGGACCTTAAGAAGTTCACTGAATGATGCTTGCCGTAATTTCATCATCAACTATCAAATAGAACATCTTGACAAGAGATCAGGCTCTCTATCACAAGTCTTTGAGATTTCATGTCATTAAGCACATCCAGTGAATCAGATTCTGGGGCTCTCATCAGTGTCGGTCCAAACACAATTGAGAGGTTTTCCTCATTCATCATGTTTTCGGTTTTCCGTTTAGCCACTCTGTAAACAACCAAAGAAATCAAGCAGTTATTTCAAAGGGGTTATCTACTAATAATATTCAGGGAGCTCACTTCACTATTATGGTGGTATTCTGTGAGGCCCTGTGTAAATAATAAATAAAAATAGTAATAGTTAAAAACTAGGTTAAAAAGATTAAAAACTACAAAATTACACTAAGAATTATATAATTTATAAATTATACACTAAAAGCTATAAAAACATGTAAGTTGTAAAAATCTTAGTAAAAAGGTAATGCTTACAGCTGTAGGTCTAACTAGATTTAAAAAAATAGTTTGAAGCTTTTTGCTTAAAAAGTAGAATGGATCGGGGGTTAGTTTCTTCAAAAGGTGAGTCTAAATCATTCCATTCTTTAACACCTTTGTATAAAAGTCTGTCTTCTGTAGTTCCTTTTCACAGAAGGAAGACAAAAGTCATTTTTTCATCTTGTGTTATAAGCATGAACGTCAGAGTTTCTTAAGATGTTAAACTTAAAATCCACGAGTCCATGAATATACTTATTGCGTTCGAAGAACGCAAAACTAATTTCATGTTGGTTGTCCTGTGGTTTATGTGCAGTAAAATTTGAGATAATATTATTTTGGTAGACGGTCTTCCAAATGGCCGCCCCTATTGTTTTTTTTTTTCCAGGGGCTCATTTCCGCCGGAAATTCCTTCGAACGTGTCTCCATAATCTGTGATTACTGCTAGTAATGTATCTATGTACAAGGCGGCGTTCTATTAAGGTTGGCCAGCCGAGTGTTTTAAGAGCATCTGTGGACGCAGCGTAGTTTGGCAAATCGAGAACTTTTGCAGCCTTGTTTTGAAGGATCTGCAAATCGTCCATCAGTACAATGTTATCTCTGTCTCCCCAGAAAAGAGGGATTATCAGAGAGTTGTCTAAAGTGACTCACACTTCCAGAGGCAGAAGATGTTTAACCTGTTTCAGTAAACCGATCCTTTGATTTAGTTTGGCAGTTAGTGATTTGATGTGTTCATTCCATTTCATGCTCTTGTTAAATGATCACACCAAGATACTTCATTGAATCTGCGCTCTCTAAGTTTTCATCATCTACGATAAGATTTATACCTTGGCAGGTTTGTAACTTACGATTGCTGCCAAACAATACAAACTTTGATTTCGATAATTATGTTTAAGGTCAAGTAGTTGCTGTTAAACCATTCGGCCAAATTGGCAAGCAAGGTTGACAACATCTTGACAGTATTGTCCACAAAAGTATATCACAGCATCATCAGCATACATAATTACTTGGCAGTGTTCTAGGCAGTTTGGAAGATCGTTAAATAAATATACTGTAGATGAGAAATAGGAGGGGACCGAGGATGCTCCCTTGAGGTACTCCAACAAGAACCTTCTGAGGAGAGGACTGGGAGTTTTCAACAGAAGTAACTTAATACCGACATTCAAGATATGAGGCAAACCACATAACGACTTGAGAACTGACGCCAATAGCCTTGAGTTTTCTAACAAGAAGCCCATGATCACGGTGTCAAACGCTTTGGAGAGATCTAGGAAGACAGCTCCAGTGAAGCAGCCACGGTCAAGATTCAGCAGTATGTAGTCTGTAAAACGAGCAAGGGCAGTTACTGTCGAAAGTTTGGGGGGGGGGGGGACCAAATTGATTTGGAGTAAGTAGTTTGTACTCTGACAGAAAATCGTACAGTTGTTGGTGTACAGCCCATTCTAGAATCTTGCTGATGGTTGGAAGTAGGGGTTAAGGTTATACTACCCTATGACAAACTCTAAAAAGACTCGTTTAAACAACACCCCCTAAGATATCTTCAATACTAGTGCTACAGCCTACCTGTATAAATGTCCCAAGAGAAACTTTAGTGTTTCATAATGTGAACCAGGAAGTTCCAGCAGAGCTGCAGAAAGTGCCTCCACTTTTTCATATTTACTGGATATCTCTGAATAAAGGAAAAGGAATGCCGATCAGTCAAACTCACAGAAGCTGAATATTGAACTCATTCATCCGGCTCTACATGTAAGTGAGTACTCTAAAACTTCAACTGACAAAATAACATCCTTTCTTCCTGGAATGAAGTACTAAGACACTAGGAGTGAAAAATTTTGAGACTGAAACAATTTTCCGTCCACCACTGCTGTTTCCTTGGAAAGTTGTTATGAGCATTTCTAGTTGAATAATATGGTTTACTTAAAAGATTCAAAAATAGCAAATTATAGTGTGCCTCTAAAGATAGTGATTTCCGCTCAGGTTGTCATAATGCCATTCAATGCCAACAACACTGAACAAACATGTACAAATCGATTAATATGAATTTCTTTAGGAAAAAATTGAGCATGTTTGAGGAAATGAATCTTTTAAATAATTAAGTCCACAATTATGTTAAACAATGTGCTTTATAAACAATAACTGTTATCGCTAGTTATTTAATTAGTTACATTTTTACCTACTTAAATTAAAGTAGCTGGTTGTAAATACATCATTGTGGAGACAATTAAAGGAGGGGAAAAAAAAAAACATGTACAAAAGCCTGGACAATTATATCTGAACCACATCTGGACTATTCTTTCAAAAATAAAAGATCAAAGTAAAATCGTGGCATTTCAAGTGCACTTACTTGCTGCATCTATAAATTTGTTGTACAACTCAAAGGTTATCACTGGGATTGGAAGCATGCGGAAATACTGCTTCAGCGTGCCACAAATGATGTTGATGTCATCATACACACCCAAGTTGACAGATTCTCCATCTAGAACAAAATAAATATTCATTCTCATTCATAATAAGTAATAAAGTTTGATTATTAGAAAATTATCGAAAGTTCGATCATGGTTATGTAGAAATTTGGTCTTAAAAAGCATTATATTAGGGCCATTTATACGAAAGAAAATAAGACGCGTCTTATCTAAGACGTGACTTAAATAAGACGCGAACCGATCGTATAAACAGTACAAAATAAGCATTCGGTGGGCAAAGGCTATAAGCCAGCAGTGGAGGACAGGGAATGCTTCCCAGGAGGTCCATAAGGCAGTTTACGTGAAACTTAGTGACTGACTATTGGCAATAAAATGAAGCAATTTTGAGGGAATGGACTTTAATTACGATTGTCCTTTTTTTATCTGAAGTGAAAAAACAGCATAAAATTGAGAAGTTAGGGTAAACTTAGGGATTCATTTTCTGAAGCGGGATTTGCATACGTTATTTCTCGAAAACAAAGGAAAAAAACAACAGAAAAAATCCTGAACGTTTTGCAATTAATTAATTTTGTAGTACATGTACGTATACATGCCAAAAATGGACAAAGCTGGGTGAGAAAAATAAAAAACGACCTAACATTCAACATAGGTTGGTTATGCTCTCAGCCCTTCAATTTGCAATTTTCCCATTCTACATAGTGCATGGATTTTACAGTGTAATAACTCGCATATTTTGTGTGCTCTTGTGCCCTTACAAGTGTATATGGTATAATGATGCAACAGTGGAATAATAAAGATGTGTATTACCTTTGTCAAAAGAATTCTTTAGAGCTTCAATATCATCAGCAAAACCCGATATTCTGTAAATTCCCTCACTGTCTAACCCTGGAAAGAATTCATCAAAGCAGATTTAATGAACAGCTCAAACGAGCAAACCAGCTTTTTACATGTAGGTGCTGAATTGATCTTGAAATCCAAATTGCTCCAAATCAGCTCTGTTTAAGCATTCTGACCCATTGATTATCATAAAAGTTTAATACATACTTCTCAGTTCTGAATTTCCATTTTTAGAAGGACTTAAATATTATTTGAACAATTAGTTATTAATAAATCCCAAGAAGTGAATGAACCCAAGAGATGATTTCCTGTTTGAACTGAAACAGACAAATCAGTCAAGCATCAGCTCCTCTCTTGTATTAGTTGCTTGGGTTTTGAGTAACAGGAATAGGATAATTCTTTGCATTTAGGCTCCTCTTGCTAGTAAAATAAATAGTCTACATAACATTACAATGTTTATCACATGATAAACAGTCTCTGTGCCAGAATAAAACTCTTTTAAACCAGTTACTTTGGATTTCTAGGCCACATCAGCACATAAGATAGTTTCTCTTTGGGTCCCACAAAAAATAATTAATAATATAATTATCAATTGATGCCAATTAACCTCTCTAATCAATTGTGTGGTTCCAAAAAATATCCCTGCCTCCCCCATGGTAGGTTATTGGAAATTTCGAGGAGGGGGGGGGGGGGGGGGGTCCAAAAGCCACATGTAGTGCTATATGAAGCTTAATTGGAATTTCCAGAGGAGTGGGGAGAGGGTCCAACCCAAAAAGCCCTCCATGGGAGGGGTGGTATGCATATTTTGGGGTTTAATTAATTTTTGTTTTGGCTCAAGACATTTCTAACCAGTTTAATTTTTCTTTTTCTTTGTCTTGGATTATGGTAATAAATCCAAGACAAATGAAAATAGGAAAAGGAAAACCAAAAGGAAAACCTTCAACCACAACAGATATTTTCTGGAATAGCAGATTTCATAAGCACGAAGAAATGAAACGAGGAAAACATTGTAAGTGCTATACACCATGGTGGAGATCTTTCTCCACTAATAGTTCTTCATGGCTCTGGTAGTTAAAGAGGAGCAAGGGAAGCAAGCCAATGACTAAGAAAACAGCGCAATGTGATTATGATCTGACCATATTAAATTAAGCATGAAAATTAATTGATTATTATTGTAAAATTAATAATTCATAAGGGTACTAACAAATAGAAATGAGCCATTCCAATCACGATTACCCTGTATAGGCCGATACAATCTTGATACAACTCACGAGTGGTTGTATCTAACTTGCATTCCAGATACAACTCACAAGTGGTTGTATCTAATTTACATAATTATGTGGATGTGAATTTCACAAGTTGTTGTACATTCACTCGCCTTCGGCTCGTGATTGTATAGGCCGATACAACACTCCTGCTCATGTAGTAAACATTACTTATTCATTTCTTATTACCTCTCTTCTCAACTTCCTTGATACAGGCATCTACAACATACGGTCTCTTGGTGTTGTGCAGTTTTACAAGCGTCGTCAAGTCGACACCAAACACTGCAACACAGAAGAACAGTATCGATACTAAGCGATCATCATGACTTTGATTTTGTAGGAAATACAGTCAAACCCCACTCCACAGACACCTGCTTAATACAGACAACCCGTTACAGACAGTTGTCTTGGTCTCAGCTGAATGCGGGCCATACATTTTTGCTGAAATTTACCCGCTATAATATGGACACAAATGAAATTTACGGACAACAGATTTTTTTTTCATCCCAATTAAAACAATCTCATACGAAGTTAAAGTGAACCTAACCCCCAATTTTTTTTCTGTTAATCAACTTAATGTATGTTGAACAGTTGAATAGTTAAATATTTTGTGTTTTTAACGTTGCATTAGTGCATTATAGAGGTTTGAAATACAAAATGCTAATTAGATGATGCCAAATCAAGAATCGTTTATTATACAACTACTTGTTTCCACCTCCAGTAATATTTTTTTTACAAGTCAATTGACTATTAACAGTTTTTGTTTAGTATTTCTTAAATTGATTATCCTTAAAATTAACTGTGAACTGTGTATTGTAAATTGAAGTAGGAATAATGGTAAAGTCTTGATTTGACGTCATCTGATTAGCATTCTGTAAATTCAAATCTCTATAACTCACTAACGCAACATTAAAAACACGAAATATTTCACTATTCGACTTTTCAACGTACATTGAGTTGATTAAAAAAAAAAAATTGGGGTTAGGTGCACTTTAATCTCCTAAATACAGGTGGTTTTGGACCTTTGGGGTGTCAAAATATATTGTATGGTAGAATAATATATAAAATTAATTATTAACTTGAATTACCTCTCCTAATATATTTCTTGTCAGGTTGACAGGTAGCTGGGATAACTCCACTACACTGCTTATGTGCATTAAATCCACAATCTAGAACATAGTAAAATGTCAATCAGTAAAATATTGTACAATCATGCGTTGCCATTATAATATCATTTTCTCCCATTCTAACAGCTTGATACACGAGTGGCTGTTAGCTTACATTTCAGCAGTACTGGCATTGATCATTCTTGCTTGGGATTAAACAATTATGTATACCGATACTCACAGCAGGAAATAACAGTCAGTCATTGGACATTCGTCTAAAATCCTAAAGTGTCATACTAATTTAATGTACATGTACATTATGCTCGAACATGGTGTTCAAGCAAAAACATGACTTATCTTTTGTCTTAAAAAGTCTTGTCAAGCTATAGCATTTAATTCCAAAAATTTAATGCTTTTGTTGGCTCTCTTATAATTAATTTGAGGAAATGCAGAAAATGCATTGCAAACTGCAAAACTTCTTATAGCATGTCATGCATGCTAATGGATTGTACCTCAGGGAAAATCAAAAATGTCAGCTGTCAAACAAAATAACTTTGAAAGGACACAATTACAGCTGTACGCCCTTCTAAGTAAGAAAAACTACAGGCTGGTATTTCCAGCGCTGATACATTTGAGTAACACTAACCTTGGCACTTTACTCCTTGCATGATTAATCCCCACAAAAAGTTTCTACAATAGTCACACCAGTGAGGTCCTTTGAAAGTGTTCATCTGAGGAGAAATAAAAAACCAAAAAAATGATGATATAACATACTGTGCACATAAAAATTTTCAGCACAATTTTTGTATTACACCAAACAAACTTTTTAAAAAACTTTTTTGTGTGTGTGTGTTTTCAAAAACGTTTTTTTTATTTCCTTTCCAACGTAAAATATACAATAAATTATATTACAATGTATGTCTTACTTATTAATTTTGCTTACTTACATTACACAAGAATTTTCTTACTTATCTTAACATTAGAGTATGTTACCTTAATTACAATACAATTTTACTTATTACCTTACTTACATAAAACAAGAATTTACTATCTTTACCTTAGATTACGTTGTAACCTTAATTACAATACAGTACAATACATTTACATTTCTTTGGAAAGAACAAAAAAAAAAGAAAATAGAAAGGGAAAGGAAGAGAGAAATCAAATAAATAGATGGGGGGGGGGGGGGGGGGGGTAAAGGACCGTTCTTCTGAATTTAACGACAGGTATTGAAATTGAAGCAAACCAGGAGCTTAAGCTCCTGAGCAAACCCATTTTGATTTGAAAGCTCTAATCGTGTTTGTTTTGTATGCGAAAAGTCTGAAAACATGTTGCTATAAAAAAACACAATGTGTTTAGCATTGTTTATGTGCTCTTACAGGGTGTCAACATTTAGTACGACAATGTTGTATCTGTTGTAGTTTAATTTCTTTCTGGTTTACAATTTTTTTTAACCAGTTTAATTTGAACATTTTTGAGCTTTGCCTCCACTTCTTAACCAGACACACACAAGAACAATATAGGCATGTGGGCCAGCCAAGCCACCATGCCATTTATTAAGCTTCAACATTATGTACCGATAATAATTATATTATCAACTGTGATTAAACGAAGAACAAAGCTGGAAACCAAAACCCCTAAAAACCAACAGGCGGAGAAAATGGGGAACGTGTGCCCCTGTCCAAGGTAGTGGTGCTACCCTTGGGGTTTTGGGATATCCTAACTTAAATACGTGCTAACACTAATAATAAAGGTCACCATATGAAGTATCATAGACACTTGAGAAGCGTAAAACCTGGTGTCCACATGATGATATTAAAAGAAAACTACATAACCCTTATTTAATTACATGGTGAAGGCTGACCGTATAATTCTAATCCCATAATTTGCTGCGCACCTGCTACCCTCCCCCAGACCTCTGATACATGCCAGCAAAATTATAGTAATTTACGCTAATTTAGGATCACAAATTACATACCTACAACATGGTACAGTGTGTATGTTGCAGGTAAAACCTGTTCTCAGGTTGACTCAGTATTCAATATAGGATGTTCCTAGTATTCAAACTAGGTATGCTTACCCTAACCCTAACACAAAGCTAACTGTCACCTCAATGGCTACAATATGTATCTTTCTACCAGAGGTGACAGCTTGTGTTAATGGGCTTAGGGTTAGCTTACCTAGATTGAACACTGGTTACAATAGGTTGAATACTGATTTAACCAGAGACCAATTTTTAACTGCAACATGTATGTCCATGTGAAAAAATTGTCTCATGTAACGTCAACTTAAAGCTGAGTTTCTTGATGTATTCTAGGTGGAGTCATGATAAATCAAACACCTTTTTATAGAAACAGTATAATTATAAGAAAGCAACATTACCTTGAAGTTGTGACTTTTCTTATAAGCAGAAGGTTTCACGCTTTGTCTTTTTCCCACACTGAATCTGTGATCTCCCTGATGACAAATTTAAAGATGGTTATTTTCACCTTTTTGTTTTAATGATTTGATTGTTGTCATCCCCTGAAACTCTTAAAACTAACATTGAATTTTATGTATCATTATGGCAAAAATAATTGCACAAAGTTTTCTTTTGAACTGTAACTTTTAGCTAAGATGTGAATAATATGTTCTTCCTTGTATCTAAACAATAAAATTATCACTTTACCACAGCTGTGCAGAGGGGTGAAATGCACATGATTGAGCAGTCCATGAGAGCTAATTCTCATTGATAATATTTTGGCATTGCAAGCTTAATTGGAACAATCTTTAAACAATGAAAAAGAAGAGAAGCTAAAAGAAAACGTTCAGAGCTATGACTTTACAGCAAATTTGGGTTAAAATTTCACATGATTAATAATTCACATGTCCAATAAAAAAAAATATTTGGGGGTTATAATTGACTTTTATCAAATGAAACACCACAAAAATAATTGATTATGAAAGGTATTTACGGACAAAGCGTGGGAAGGAGATTATTAACTTTTGTAACAATCAAAATAATGAGCTATTTCAAAGGAGAATTTTGGCTGAGTTTTGGTCAAACTTCTGTTAAAATTACTAATACATGTAACTACTTTCAATTGTGTAAAAAATTACAAACTCAGTGTATTTTAAAAGGATAAAAGAACCACAGCCGCTTTTTATCGATTTTGTGAAAACTCAGCCGAAGAACCTGAAAAATTTAGCCAGAATTTTTTAAATTTCGATGCATTTCGATCCTGACTATCCACTGCTAAAAACATTACAGTCATTCTATTTAAAGACCCAGAATTGTCCATTTTGCTTCACACAACTCTGATCTATTGTTTTGGTTTGCACAGGATCAGCGAGGCTTCTATTGTTTTCCAGGGTTTTGCTTTTCTCGCGGCAAACATTCAATAGCATGGAAAGGAATTATATTGTTTTGTGCTTCTGAAATAATGTTCTTAAGTGTTGCCTGATAACTGGCTAAGAGCAATATTTAGCAACTGACATGGCCTATACAAACGAACAAGACATACCATACTTTTCCACATCAAGAAAATGGATGCTGATGCTAGCAGTGCGCAATGTATATTGGGCAAAACTGGGTCTTTAAGAGTTTCAGTGCACTACTATTAATAGCAAATTGTTAACAACACTATATTATTATTTTTAGATTTGACACCTTTGATACAAATACATGTATGTTTGTTTGCTTTTCAAAGTGATAATAAATCTAGTGACATTAGCCCCTTTAAGGTGCTTGCCTCGATGATGCAAGAAGTTTTAAATGTTTTATTATTAAAGCAAACTTGTCACAGTCACTTTTGCTTAAGAAAAAACTTTTGTTTCACTATACATGTAATTAAATGAAAAGCAACACAATGAAAAGGTGGTGAAAACGAAAGTGCTGCACATTACAACTATAAAGAATAAAATTATATTCAATTTTAAAACAGGCACAAAATTAAATCTTTAGTCCACTTGAAGTCACTGGTATTATTTTTAAACACTTACATGTGCATATATGAACAAGTAGCAAATTATGTACACTGCACTTACAGCTATGCAGCATACATTGCAGAAATGTGAGATATATAACATATATATATATGTAACTGTTGCAGTTAATTTTTTATTTCAGGTAATTTTTGTTTTTCCTTTGTGTCAAATTCATTAGCATATATTACCATACCCAAAAACAATGGAAAAATAAAAATTACCTGAGATAAAAAAATTAACTACAACATATATATTATATATAATTGCAGCTTAATCATCATTACATGTATAATTATAATGGCCCTGGAATTCACTTCCTTGTGTTTTCATAACAATGTAAATCACAGTAAAATGGGTATTATTATAAGGTGAATTAAGCTACAAAGTAAGCTAAACTGAAAATTTTGATATGATTTACAAGTCTTGAAGGTCACAAGAAATTTATCACATTTCAATTTTACTCATTTATAAATAAACAATCATAAAAAATTCTGTGCATTAGGTTTACTTAGTTTTATTTTAAGTGTTCTCTCAACAACAAATTATATATTAACTCTAAAACATCCACTTTTAGTTTCAGGCTTCATTATGCAGGTACTTAATACTTCCTTTTTGGCAACTTACAACTGTAACCCAACCCCTGAGCTCCAAGGATGAAATGGTATGAGTATTAAAAAATAAACTAGTTATCATCATTTTATTTATAATAACTCATTTCCATACATTTTGTTTTACCAGGATCGGAGAATTAAGTACTAGACCATTCAGAAATTTAAATTCAATGACATTACAGTTTATATTCCTATCAACTGAGTGCTTAAAAATGGTTGGAAAATGAAAGAAGAAAATAATTTAACATTGATTGCACAAAAGTACTTCGCACTCATCATTATGGAACTTCAGCCATATTTAATAAGTTTCAGATCACACTAAGGTTGCAAATTAAAAAAATGATGTTCTCATTTGAAACTCTGTGCACATACATGTAAATATAGTACTGTCAGGAATGAAAGTAAGCATTCACCTACACGCCCGGGGGAGTGATAAATTGTTCATTGATATCAATAATTTTTGGTGCAGTTCTGAAAGTCACTTGCCCTAATGGCTAGCACTGTCAAAATTACGTTTCAGACCATGTAAACTACTTGTCTAATGAATATATATGAACGGGTTAGTTTCTAAAGAATCTGCTCAAGGTATTGTTTCAGTGGGGGAGTTGATCAAGTAAATTGGCCACCATGAAGAAATTAAAAAATTGACGTTTCAAATGCTAGCCTAAATAAATGTACTACACTGTGACATGACTCCTCAGAAGAGCACTTAATTGTCAGTAATGGAATCCATGGGTAAGAAAGGGTTGTGTTTGATTTGATAACGTATAGTGACTCAAGTAATAATAAAAATAATCCAAAAAAAAAACATGCACCATGTACAGTACTTGTACATATTTAACTACTGACCAATATTTTGTGTTTCAATGCGGGTGTATAAATGAAACTTATCTAGCTTTTATTAAACAAAAATAACATTTAACTTCATTGTTAACCAATGTGAAATATAACATATGGAAACAGCTACATCTTGTCTCAGTTTAAGATTTGTATTGTTAAGATACATGACGTGTGTGAAATGAAAACTTGCATATTTTTACAACAGGTTAGATGCAGTTCTTATCATTATTTACAATGTATATAAGTAAAGAAAGGCCTTTTTTTAATTTTTGAAAGTACATATAAATGTACATCTACTATTATTGAGATTCAAATAGAGACCTTTTTTCTTTCTAAAATCGCAATGAACTAACTTAATCTTGTGTTTACAAAAAGAAAAATATTGACAATTTCTTTGTTTCATTTACAGATGAATAGTGAGATTTGTTTGCATATCTAATAACAAACCTGAGTTTAATCCGAACAAAAAAAATTTCAAGACAGTGTAAATTAAAATCTTAAGAAACTTAAATTCGAGACAACAGCCCACAGAACATGCTCAGATCTATACTGTGGGCAATAGATTTGAGATGGAATTGCCTAAAATTAAATGACAAGTCTTAGACAAGCTAACAAAGCAACATAAACATGAAAAGTAATAGATGGTTTAAGATTAAGTTGTTAAATACCTGGTTCTTCTCTGTGGCATCTGCTTCATCCACAGCCTCTTTTGTTGGCTCGTTCTCTTTGGTTTCCTTTCCCACGTCTTTCTTTTCTTCTGTTTTTGTGGGACTAATCATCATAGTATCTACGTAATCCTTGGCGTAGGTATCTATGTACATGGTAATCAAGCCATCTGCAACTAGATCTTGAATGGTCTGAAATCGTTTCTCGCCTGAAATCAGAAATGAAAAGAAAACCAAGATTGATTTGCATTTGCATTTAATACTGAAGACACCTGTGTATTTCACTTTAACAGAAGCTAAAACAAAATAAAGACAACTAGAGCTATTATGTAGAAAGCTGACTCATGCTGTGCGAGGCTTGTACACACAAATGAAAAGTTCTGAATGAAACCAGCACCCCAAGTAAGTGATGAACAAAAGCTTCAGTTTTTTAGCTTTTATTTTCTTTGAATGGGTTATCTCAAAGAGCTAGAATTGAAACAAAAGAGAACTCTCAAACTGAAGCATGTGCTTGAAGAAAAATGCAATAATAACAAAACTAAAGACCAATAAAAAAAATACTGAGAATGATTTCACCAATATATAAATTGATCACAGACACATCATTATGTAAAACAATTATTTTGTACATACATGTATGCTGCAAATACCAAGTATGTCAGCTGGTTTTACACGTATTGTCAAAAGGAAACCAAACAATGCACCACCAACAAAACATTTAAACTTTCCAGTCCTTATAATACTCATAAACTCAATGCCCAAGAGTTTGATAAAAACATTTTACACACAAGGAAATTATGGTGCATGTTTTGGGTTTTTAGGTAGAAAAATAATAAAATAAAGGCGGGAATACATTTGCTTGTAGGGAATAATTTTTGCTAAGCAGTGTTTTTGTTTCATTAATTTTTAATAATTAAAAGCTTGCACAAAACCAAGGCTTGATGAAAACTGATTGGGTGCCATATTGACTTGTTAACAAATCCATTGAGTGAGCAAAACAAATTGTGAAAATTTAGCTGGTCCTAAAAGAGGTGTTAGCACCTCACTCTGCACATCATTGAACGGATATGATTTATGCCAAGCAGAGTTTTCACACTCACGAATATCATCAGTACATGCAGCTGTGATAAAAAATAACTAAACTTCAAGAAGGAATTTTAAGAAATAAAAACTCAAAAATGAAAACATTTCAACCATGCCTCTCTTAAATGTAAATTAATTTTAAAACATTTGCATTGCACTAAGAAAAATCTGTTGAAAATAACAAGTTTATGTTATCCCAGTAATCTGTTAAGTTTCACATGTTATCCAAGATAAAAAAGGTTCATTTATATTGTACATGACATACAGGTGCATGAATGCAAATGTGGCCCCTTATTTAATTTATTTGTTATGGTTATGCAAGGTTGTAAAAATAGAGTAGTCTTATAAATTAAAAATAGAAAATCTTTAATAAAAACATTCTATAAATAACAACACATGAATTGTGTTGTGGTTAAAATGTTTCTTTGGTTTGAAAATTTTGAAACCTCAGTTTGATTTTTATTTTCCTTTGTCTCAAATTCATTTCAGTCTATAATAAAACAAAAAACAAATCAAACTGGTTTCAAGCACCATAGGAAAGTACTGTTCAATAATTTGAATTTCAATGATCACACTCAAAATGTTTATATACAGATTCATTCCAAGTTTTAGAACTGCCTTGTACAGCATTACAAATACATGTACATCTACAAAATTCCTACTTAAAGACCCAGTATTGGCCATGATGCTTCACATGCCTCTGAACAATAGAAGCCCTGCTCCTGTGCAAACAAAAATAATAGAGGCGTGCAAAGCATCATGGCCAGTACTGGGCCTTTAGCAACTTTCACTTTAACTGTGAAACAGTCTGACTTTTGACCTAACCTGCAGACTAAAAGTTTAGAACCAAGTTTTACATGCACTTGGCATCATTTTTAGTGTTTCTTTTTAAAAAACCCAAAAGACATATCAATGTCATTAGAAATCCAAAAATAATAACTCAAGTTTTGTTTCAAATTATTTTACTATTGCACATGTAGTGCTGTAAGAGTAAACATACATGTATAGTGTCTTGGATTGCAGATGGCCAGGATGGAAATGAATTGCAACTTTAAAAAAATCGGCCCAATTTTTTCAAGTTCATCATGATCACCTTGTGTCTCAGAAAACCTGCTAAAACTCAGATATTACATGGTCAATTCTCTCTTCTAAAATTCCCTTGGTATCTTCCTCTTAGTGTTCTATAAGCATTTTGTGTATGACAAAGGTAAAAAAAATGGCCCACACGGCCGGAGCTTAACCCGGTTTCCGTAGCATGAAGCAACTAGGAATATTGCTACTCCCCCCTGGATGGGATGCTAGTCCATCGCAGGGTTACCCCCTGCCTTTTGTTGCCGGTACCCATTTATACATCTGGGTGGAGAGAGACAGTGTGGAGGAAAGTTTCTTGTCTAAGGAAACAACACGACAGCAGAGACCAGGCTCGAACCACCGATGTTCAGGTTGAAAGTCCGATGCGCTAACCACTAGACCACCGTGCCGCCCACGTATGACAAAGGTACTTAGTTTTAATTTGGGGCAGTTTTGATCTAAAAATCTGAAAATCACCATGATATAGCAACTTTAAACTATACTTATCAATAATATTAGATTATTTCTGCTTGAGAACTTGCATCATAGCTTGTTTCAGTTATGTTAAAATGCATTCTCTGTTTTACATTTAAATATAAAATGTCCCTGTGTATCCTCCAAATTATTTGCTACTTTACACACACTTGCAGCTATATTATAATAATTTTATAGTGAACATATTTTACTTACCAACATAATGCAATCCATCATAGTATAATCTGAAGTTTTTGGAAACACCACCAAATCTTCAAAAAAAATTAAAAAAGACCCTTTTAAAAAATGCATAATATTTTCAGTTACAAGCTTGAAATAAATGGTACTCCTATAAATACATGTAGAGAGATTTCCTTACAATTCAGGTTCAAGAGTTCTTCAGGAGACCTGGTCTCGGCCATTGTGGGTTTTCTTAGACAAAATGTATAAATGAGTACTGGCAAAATAATGCTGGGATCACCCTCTATTGTACAAGCATCCCATAGAGGGGGGAGTAACAGTACTCTCAGTTGCTTTGTGTAACATAAACCGGGTGAAGTTCTGTGTCATTATGGGCCATTTGATGGGCCATTTGTGGCTCATGTGCGACTATACAAAAGTCATGTCAGTAACCACATGTACCTACTTACAGACAGCCATGGCAAATGATTATGGTACAAAGCATGAAGCTTGATTTCAATTCAAGTCATTGTACAGTGTGGAGGCACGGTGGTCTAGTGGTTAGCGCATCAGACTTTCAAATTGAAGGTCATTGGTTCGAGCCTAGTCTCTGCCATTGTGTTGTTTCCTTATAGACAAGAAACTTTGCCCCATGTTGTCTCTCTCCACCCAGGTGTTTAAATGGGTACCAATGACATAATGTTGGGAGGTCACCTTGTGATGGACTAGCATCCCATCCAGGGGGGAGTAGTAATACTCTCAGTCGCTTCATGCTACAGAACCCGGGTTAAGCTCTGGCAGTTGTGAGCCATTAGGCTTGTGAAGAATTATCTTACATTGTACAGTATCAGCCAAATGTGAGGTGACAGTCTCTTACAGAAAATTGGTTGTTAGATCACACAATCGTTAACTTCTCACCTCATTGTTAGAGTGTAACTCCCCGGCGATCTTTGGCTTTCTCTCACAAGATAACAACCATCAGCCTCAGACACAAGGTCATCTGCTTCTTCGCGTGAAATGCAGCCATGAAATCTGACAAATAAATAATATACATGTAAAAAATATAATAAACTTTTTATTTCACTTACTTTGCAATAAGAGTAAGTTTTAATTATTGCAGTTTTTGAAGCTACCCAAAAATGCAATTTTATGTCACACCCTGTACAGTGCCCTTTTTGGCACATATATGTAACTGTACAATAAATTTTATTCATGTATTTCACAAAGTAGCCCAGTAGACACAAAGCACTCTGATTTAATAAAGGGTTATTTTCACCTTTGGTTAACAACAGTTACCAAGTTATGTACATGTAATTCCAAATTTGGTTTGTTACAGCTGTATATACATTGTATAACTGGGGATAAAGGCAACTTACTCTTTCCCATAGTGAGCTGGTTTATTTTGAATCTGCAGAGAGCAAAAAGAAAATAGACAATGTCATTTGTAAACCACAATATTCCAAAAGGAAAGTAGCCTGTCATCTTAACTTAAATTGCTGGCCATAGCTGGCTAATGAATCAGGCCAGTTGCATAAAATAACCATAAATAGAAATTTCATGCGACTGACCCCTCCTTGACAAACAATTTTCTTGCACTCTCTTCATGTATTTGATACTTGTTAATTTGCCTTTGGTTACATGCTTTACAAAAACATGTGAGAAACCTCTGTAATACCCAGGGATGGGGTGTGCTCGATCTACTGTAGCAGCGCCTGTTAGTAACATGCAATTGGCTTTTGTAATTAGGTGACAAGAAAAACTTACTTCTGGCATGAAGCTTATAAAAACATTGTTCAGAATTTTTTTATGCTGTTTTTTTTTTTCTGTCGTTTCAGAGAAATAACGTATGCAAAAAAAAAAAATAATAATAAACTAAACTCCCTGTCTCACGTTGAATCCCGCTCGAGAAAATGAATCCCAAAGTTTACCCCAATTTCTCGATTTTATGCTGATTTTTTTTCACTACAGATGGCCAAGTTTGGGCCCATACCGCTAAATCCCGCTCAAGAAAACTGAATCCCAAAGTTTGTTCCCTCAAAATTGCTTCATTTTTATCACCAATAGTCAGCAAAGGTGTTGCAATGCATGTTGGGATATCAATGGCAAGAACGAAAACGGAATGTCCGCCCAAACAAAATACGGAAGCACTTCAGATACGGGCATTTCGACTATGGCACGGGATGGGAAATGGCCCACAACTCCCAATGCTGCCCCTTTTCTGATCCGAAGTGACTCCTGACTTTCCCGCCGACTCGTCTTGTCCACCAAGGTCCATTTTCACCTTGAGTGCAAAATAGTGCCTTAGACACAAGGTACGATGGGAGGCACGACTAGTTTCTTTGAGAGGTGCCAGAGACTTAAGGATTTCCGGACTTAATGATGTCTTTCAATCACTGGATGGGCCTTAAACATGCAGGCTTATACACACGCTACAGACAATGTGTTACCGTAGCGAGCTCATGATCGCTAAGCGAGCCAGGCATGCGTAAATAGCGGTATTTTCATTCATGTTGTTGGCACTGGTCAGGAGTATTATGGTCTCCTATTCTCACAGCCAATCTGCTTTGTAATGGCGTCGTTTTGGAGTGTGTTTCATACAGTTTTAGAAGAAACTACGCTTGGATGTATGGTCAAATCACTTGAGGGCCAGAACTCATCTTTCTTCAGGTAGTTTAGTTTAGTTAGTTCTTTTTTTACATACGTTATTTCTCTAAACCGACGAAAAAAACAGCATACAAACAGTGTTCTCACCAGGATTTTGCCTTGGGGCATCGCAGGGCCCCCTCCGCTGAAAAATAGGGGCCTGTAAGAATATTAGAGGGACTAAGTCATTCGAAAAGGTCTGTTACATGAAGTACCTACCTGATCCAACATGGCGGACAAGATGTTTACAATTTTGATTGTGATGCTTACGCAAACCTTCACCACGTACGTGTGACCAACGAGGGTAAAGGCAATAAAATTAAAGGCTTTAAATTTTTTTATAAATGCTTTTATTCATTTGAACAAGCAAAATGCTGGGGTGTTCGATTGACCATTAAACTACTCAAACATTCAAAAGTCTGTTTGAGTCGAAGCTTGCTCCTGTGCCCTAATGGTCACATCTTCTTGGCTTGTGGTGCGCCATCTCAATTTTTTTGCGGGAATCCCGCAAGGCTACAGCCTGGTGAGAACACTGTACAAATTTCTGAACGATGTTTTGCAGTTAATTTTTAGGTCACATACCAAAATGAGGCAAAGTGAGCACTTGTTTTATGCAAATGACACCAGAGCTGGTTTGTGTACAAGATTAGGGCTTTCATATAAAGAAAATTCCAATTTCTGGAGAGAGTGCCCAAAGAATATGGATACATGTATAATAAGAATAAGCTCTTATTCTGAACTTCAATCACACCTTTAGCTGCTACATGTACATATACTTGCACTAAACATAGCTGTTTTCTCCATTAGAATTTATTTAATAAAAGTTTTTCAGCTAATGTAAAATGCGAAAATTTACTAGAGTAACCACGCACATATGACCCAGCGCACTTCATTCCAGATGGCCAAAGTTGGGTTTGGTGTAAGACCAATCAAAGAAAACCCGTTAAAATTGTTTCTACTGTACAATATATAGCACCACAACAGAACCAAAAGATCAACAATTTTACCCAAGAAAATGTAAATAAACGTTATCAAAACTGATTTTCAAGCTTGTTTAAACTAGAAAAAAGGTGTGTGAAGGTGAAGCCTTCAGGGATGTAGCTAAGAGCCGGCTGCCAGCTAATTTCACCACCTGAAATTGAACTAATCACCGGCTGAAATTTCACTAGGAAACAAAGACTTTGGAAGATTTTGAAGGTGCAAAAGCCAGAAAAACCAGCTGAACTAGTTAATGAGCCTGCTAAGTGTTTTCTTAGCTACACCCCTGAGCCTTTTAAGGGCAATGTTATAGGCCCATTAAGTTTGTTGTTATATAATAAAATTTGAAGAATTTGTTGAATTTTTGTTACTTGTCAGACTTTTCTTTTACATTTTGCTATGCATAAAAAATGTCAGAAAATTTGCCATAATACAGAAATTTAAACATAAAATAAGACCTAGAATCGCAATAAATTATAAGAAAATCTGGGTGTGTTATCTCTGATTCAATTTAATAACACCACCCTTTCAGATAATCTGTTGAACAAAATATCACCAAAAATGGGCATTATGTCATAACAATGTGATAATTTGCCCTCAGAACAGTTTCATTTTATTTTCATCAGCTTAATATTGAAAAGATCTTTTATTAAAAAGGCGTGGAGCCTTTTAAAAGACAATTGAATTAAATTAAAACAGGTGTTTCGAATTTCAATATATATATTGTGGCTCAAAATTTTTTTTGGTTTAAAACTTTCAAACCAGTTTAATTTTTATTTTCCTTTGTTTTAAATGTATTATCATAATTTCTGACAAAGGAAAACAAAAATCAAACAGGTTTGAAAATTATTTTCAAGCCAAACATATTTGAACTACAACGTGTTTACATCTCTTTGTTGTTGGTATTATTACACAACAGGCTACAAGATTTCCTGTTGCGAATAATGGAACATTCCTACCTCTTTAGAACAAACGATCCTTCTTGCCTTTGGCGCCTTTTGCTGCAACCTGTACACTGTAAACCAAATTCAAAGATAAACCTTTGTTAGTCACGTCACTTCAGAAAACATGTTCAACTTCCGCTGAAAACAGTAAGGGCACAACATGGACGCTTCAGGTTCAATACTCACGATACGACTTCCAAACTGGCGCCTGCTCTATCGTGTCGTAAAAGCGACCTTCTTCTCCAGACTCTGAAATGTTTTGTAAAGAGGTAAAGTGCATTAGTGCAATATCAATTCAAACAAAGCTTACAGTTCTGTTTGTGAAAAAAAAGTGTGGTGATGACAAACAATGACAAAGCAGCCGGCTTGAAGGCCAGTAGCGCCCTCATCTCGAAGCAAGCTGGATGTTGCCTTTCGTTTTAAATACTCGAAAAGGTGTTTAATTGAGGAAAGGACTACTATTTCAAGGTTATATTTAATATTTAAAAGCTTCTTATATAGATATAAGCTTAAGCTTAAGAAGTACGATTTCACCGCGAACATCTATCGCACGATCATCTTCGTTCTCGCGCCAAAAGGTTATTGAGTAAATACAGTAGTTCGTAGTCCAAATATTCGAATCCAGGCCTATTAACAAACAGTTTGCTTACCGTCTGTCATTTTTTTCTTCTTTCACTATAGGCAGCTACAGGGGTCGTCGAAGTCTCGCTTGTTTCAGTTTCAAATTTATGCTCGCATCATGAAGTTTCACCCAAACCACATACAATTTAACGGAATAGAACACATTAGACGTCACAGACCAGAAGAACGGAAGTTGCAAGGGTTTTCTTGAATATGTAAGGATTGCCAGAAACGGAAAATCGTTATCGATGGTTCAGTGCAATCAAGACAGATCACAATAGTTTCTCCGTTTCTCCTTGCAATCAGCTGGCGTTCGCCTTGCCCATCTTTTGAGCCGTCTGCTACACCATGGTTGGTCAGCGGGAGGAATCTACCCTTCTGGGGAGTTGTGGGAAGGTTATTGAAACACAGGCAGCCCAAGCTCCAATGTAGATTTCAGTTCGTCACAGCGTAGCCTGTTCCAGGCTCCGAGATAGTGGGAACGCGCGAAGTAAAACAAAAAAAAAAAAAAAAGAGGGAAAAATCGAGTTCCCCCGCGATTTTTTTCCATTTTTTCACTTCGCGCGTTCCCCACTATCTCGGAGCCTTGAACAGGCTAGTCACAGCGTGGTTGAAACAGAGTGAGGAATTACGAGCAATTCCGAAACTGTGGTTGCATGTGTTTTCGGATTGAAGATCTGGAACTCTGTGTTTCTAATTTCATATTCAAAAACTATAATAACGGCAAAACCACAGCGACAAACCAATGAAGAGAGCCGGATCTATCGTAGACCTGGATCAGTAAAAATCTTGAAATAGTATAGGATAGGAGAAGAGATTGAGGCAGAAGTGAAATTAAAAAAAAAAAAACAAACAAACAAACAGTTGAATATATTTCCCCAAATATTTGGGCAAATATATTCAACTGTTTGTTTTTTTATTTCACTTCTGCCTCAATCCCTTCTCCTTGCCGTAAGGATCAGTTTGCCGTTTTTTACCTATACTATTTCTAATTAGATCAGTCACTCGCAAAGCTTGGTGAAGGGTGCACCACAAAATTTTAGCGATAGGGAAGCTAAGGGAGAGATGGGATTTCTGTTTAACTGGAGAGGTTGGGTTGCTTGGCCACAATGCCCTCGACATTTGAAGTTGAGACATTTTCGTTCTATGGGACATGGTACCAAAAGACCTTCAGGCCTTACCACCCCCACCCCCCCCCCCCCTCAACCCACCTCTCTTCATTAATTTTTGTCAGAAGGAAAATTGGTCTGAAAGTGGATGTATAATACTGTTGTGGACCTGGGTCCAGGACCGATGTGCAGTGGTGTCCTGTATCGTTTGATTGGGTGATAGAGTTGGTTTATCAGGAACATAGCTAACTCCTGCTGTAATCAGCACATTGTTCATTTACAATCTTTGGTTTTATGGGCACTTTGATCTTGATGATGCTGCCAATAATTTTCTTGCTTGTGAAAACGGGTTGTAGAAAAACACCGACTGCTTGTAGTATCAGGCTGCGTTTTTTTGGGGGAGAGAATCCGAAATTGGATTTGTGATCTCAGATCATATGGATTTTTTATGACCAACAAAACAAAAAATCCTAAAACGGATCATTTCATGTAAAAAACCGTTGGTATGCAAAAGAACCTATTTTGACTCGCTTGTGTTTACCAGTCTGCTCGACAAATAGTTTACAAAATATAAGCAATATCATCTTACCTGAATCATTGACTTGCTCTTCTTCTTCTTCCATTAAACTTGCCTCCTTCACTTCTGAAGATTTTCGCAAGCGTTAAAAATGTACATTCACAATAATAGCAGTAAAACTTAATTAATAACAAATCAATAAATAAAGAAAGGAGTGGTCATGTCTAGTAATCAAGACTGGCAAGCCTCTGTTTAAAGGAGGCCAAGGTCGATGCTTGCACTACATCGTCTGGAAGACTGTTCTGGAAGACTGTTCTTGGGAAATAGGAGTAGAGATGGAAGTTCGTTTTTGATCTTGGGACTTTGTAACTCAAAGAATTACAGTGCCTGCTCTTCCTTTGCATTGGTTCCATTCTATCCAGCCCATCTGGAGCAACAAGATTGTGGTGAATTTTGAACATCATACATAGCCTCATGGCCCTCCTTCTGCTCTCTAGCGATTCCCAGCTCAACTGGTCTAACATATCACCGACGCTAGATGTTTGATGATATCTGTTTAAGGTAAACCTAGCTGCCCTGCGCTGAACCATTTCCAATTTATAAATGTTTGACTTCGTATACGGATCCCACACTGTTGCGGCATACTCGATGGTAGGACGAACTAGCGCCTTATATGCTAGAGTCTTAAGAGTGACCGAACTTATTTTGAGATTTCTTCTCAAGAAACCCAAGGTGCTATTCGCCTTTTTTGTTACAGTATCAACATGTTTATTCCATCTCATGTCAGAAGACACAGTAACACCTAAATATTTAGTCGAGTCACAGGATGCCAAGACTTTACCATGGAGAACATAGTCGTGTTGAACGGTGTTCCGTTTGCATCCAACACGCATGATATGAAATCGTAAAAGAAACTGAAGACCGCTTGTCAGATGTTCTTTTTTCGAATCCATGCCCCCCCCCCCCCCCCCCCCCCAACAAAAAAAAAAAAAAAACGCTCAGATCACGAATCTAAAATCCGGATTGAGGTTTGATCTCAAAAATCTCACCGAAGTATGGATTCAACGGATTCAAGATTCATTTTTGGATTTTAGTAAAAAAAAAATCCTTTTTTGGATTCAAGAATCCGGATTCCAATTTTCCCCAAACAACGCAGCCTGAATGATGGAAAGCAATTGATGAGTGGGAAACAAAGAGGAAATAGAATAGCTCCAAATCGATCCACTGCTATCAGAATAAGAATTTGAATGGACACAAAACTGGAGTAGGTATGAAGTAACTTGGCTAACACAAGGCCTAGCTATATAGGAGAACAAAGAACTGAAAAGCCAGGAAACAACGTACAACTTTGTTACCAACATAACCGAGGCAATATAAATATTGAAAAGGGAAAATCGACAAGGCCATAGAACGTTTGCCCGTAAGCCGGTTTTAATATGATAATGAGTTCAGTAACATGCTAATGAGCTTTTAACATTATAACGCGTTGACTTGTATTAAAATATCAAATACCACCGCTGCAATGTGCGCTGAACCAATTTTACTCAATGAAATCACACGTTTTATCATTTTTTCACCTTTTGCAAACCTTAGGAGAACGTGAACACACGAACTTGAAACCACACCTACAAATTAAGATCCTGCATAATCCAGTCACGTTAGACAAACTAAACAGGCTTTAAACAACTTGGAACAACTACAAAGTAGTTTAAAATAGCACAAATCCTTTTTTCAAGTGACGTTTTCCTTGGTGTTGCCGTCGTCGTTGCTTAAGCTCCCTTCAGTTTAAAAGAAGTCACCTCATAAGAATGTTGAAAGCTCATTAGCATGTTACTGAACTCATTATCATATTAAAACCGGATTACGGGCAAACGTTCTATTAACTATGAAAGATGGCCGATGGATGGCTGATAGATAGGCGTAGATAGACGCAGGGCCCCTATGGATACCAGCCTCGAGCTGAAAGGACCACCCTGATTAAATAAAGTTTTACTTTACTTGTACAAATTGTTAATAAGCTCATTCCGCAAAAGCACATCTTTAAACAACAGAAACATTGTTAAATATCCAAACCAGTAAGAGACTAAGGAAAACTAAAACATTTGCAAATTTTGAAGACCAAGTTCTCACTTAGGTGGAACAAAGTTCCAGCTGTTACATCATTTATAGAGAAGGAGAAGACGGCTAGGAATTTAAAGTGCCTGTCCACGTCACCCCTACAAAGTTATTTTGAGAATCAACTCTATGTATACATTGAATAGTTGAATGGTAAAATATTTCTTGTTTTGAACATCGCGTTTGTGAGTTGCAGAGATCTGAATTTACAAAATGCTAATTAGATGACGTCAACCCGAGAATTTGCCATTATTTCTACGCCAATTTACAATGCGCAGTTTACAGCTTGAGGATAATTAATTTGATAAATACTAAAAATAAACTGTGGATAGTCAATTGATTCTTAAAAAATATTACTTGGAGGTGAAAACAAGTAGTTGTATAATAAATGATTCCCGGGTTGACTTCATCTAATTAGCATTTTGTAAATTCAAATCTCTATAACTCGCTAACACGACGTTCAAAACAAGAAATATTTTACCACTCAACTATTAAATGTACAGAGAGTTGATTCTGAAAATAACTTTCTAGGGGTGATAGGCACTTTAAACTTCCCGATTCACCTATCATTAACAGTACAGTGCAGTGCTCCTCGCTCCCATTTCCTTGATGGCTTGAGTCCTCTGCATTTAAGTATTGCTCCACAGAAGAACTACTGCAAACTTCATTGTTCTGCGGCATTGGCTCTTCCCCACATAGAATATCTTTGATTTCAAGAATAGAGGAAGAGCTGATGGTTCATAATTATATGTCATTATAAAAATAAAGATAATCCATTTGCGTCAAATAAATTTTAGGAAATGTTCGTGCTTAACCAATCAGAATAGCAGAAGACAATAGCTAATAAGTTTGCTTCTTTGATGAAGTTCACCAAATATAATATCTTTTAAAACTTGCATGTTGTGCGATTGGGTCTCAGATTGCTTGAAACCTTAAAAAAATAGACAAAATGCACCTTGAATCCTAACCTTTTAGCGGTTTTCGAGTCTAGACCAATGAGATCACTAGTTGTAACAATGGAAAAAGTTGACATTCCATCGTGCATGGCCGTTGGCGCTTTCCTTTTTATGCGGATCATTACTTAAATGTTTCTGTTTACAATCTATCACCTAATATTGTATTTTTTCCATTCCTTTCCATTCTCGCCATTTCCCCTGCCTCGTTTACAGGCGAATATGACATCACCGTCTAGCGTTCGGTTCAAACCCCCTCGCCTACGCGCGCTCAGTGCGCTGAGGTCCGGGGACAACCCGGGGACAAGGCTGAGGTTTTTCGCTCTCTCATTTCCCGCCTCCCGGTGGATTTCCTACCCCCATTCTCCTGGGTAACTGCTCCCTGCTTCCCCTCCCCCCCCCAGACCAACCACTCAATTTAGAAGGCAATGAGAGAAAATGAGCGAATCAGACAGACGTAAAAGATAGCAACGTGTGATGTTATTTTTCATGTATGTCGTAAAGCGGCCTTCACACGACAAACTTAAGTTGGCAAACCCGCCGTGATTTCACGCGTCAAACTTCCAGAAACTTCACACTCGTTCTCATGCGGGGACGCCAAATCTCGCAATGAGTAATAAAAGGAAAGTCTTCACAAGCCTAATGGCTCATACTGACTGCCGAAGCTTAACCCGGTTTCTATAGCATGAAGCGACTGAGAGTATTACTTCTCCCCCCGGATGGGATGCTAGTCCATCGAAAATTTACCCCCAGCATACATCTGGATGAAGAGAGACAACGTGGTGCAAAGTTTCTTGTCTGAGGAAACAGCACAACGGCAGAGACCAGGGTTGTGCCTAAATCATACCGTCCAGAAGGACGTTGGACACCTTATTGAGACTTACATAACGTAATGTCGACACTTAGAATTATATTTTCAATAAATGTTTTAGTGTAAAAAAGAAAATCTAAAATCCCCACTCAAGATTGAACCTGTGACCTCAGCTAGGCTTAGGCTTACATAGGCCTCCGTACTACTGTTCCACCTAGCTTCTCGGGTTGCTTAGTCCTAAATTTAACTATATAAACTGCTACCCCTAACCCCAACTGAAAGCTACCAGTTACTCCGTTATATAAGTCTCAGTAAGGTGTCCGACGTCCTTCTGGACGGTATGATTTGGGCTTGACCAGAGACCAGGCTTGAACCACTGATCTTCAAGTTGAAAGTCCGACGCGCTAACCACTAGACCACCGCGCCTCCTTATGAGCGCGTGGGTTTCAGTTGATTCTTTGAAAGTGAAAGCGCGTGGTTGACAAACATTCACACGTGAAATGATTGGTGAGCCGTAATAGAAAAAAGTTATGCTTGTTGCCATGTACCTTTGTCATACACGAAATGCTTATAGAACGATAAGGGAAAGATATCAAGTGAATTTTCGAACAGAGAATCGACTGTAATCTGAGTTAGTGAATGATCCGAGACGCAAGGCAAACTTGAAAACAATTGGCCCGATTTTTCAGTTCAGTTGCAATCCACCGTAGGAAAAAAGATGGCGGCTGTTCATTTTACCACAATACCTTGCGGACCTAACACAGCACACAAGGCACAAAGAAAGCCAATTTTTTACAATATTTGTTCCAGTACTAAGGACAATGTGTAGACTAGGTTTGAAGATTTTATAACTTTTCTTTACATTTTTATGAACGTTGTTAACCCTAGATCTACCATGGCCGATTAAATTGGCCTTAAATACAGTACTGCTTTGAAAAATTATAACTTTCTCAGTTCTGTAAACATGGTGCTAACGATGACTTGACAGATCATCCTGGTAAATGTTTCACTTCATGAAACCCAATAAACCCAATAAAAGTCCCGATTTTTGTCGAGTATTACCGTTTGTTTTACAGCGAAAGCAAAAACGCACGTTTTGTACGTGCCACAACAACACCAAAAAACATTCATCTTTATATTTCATTTTTTAATGCAAAAATTTCTTCTGAAACCAAAAGCTTAATTTTACAGCGAATCGCAATCGAAGTCCTTTGCATTCATCACAAGTTTGTCCTATTCCTCTTTTAGGCGGCCCAGCAACAGCCATTTTATTAAGACCATTCCAGCAAACTTCCGTTTTCCTTCTCTACCCCCGAAAGGAATTATGGGTAATGAGGCCGTACCGAGCGCATGGAAGGCTACCAAATCCTATTTTATAGTTTTTTTTATAAGATCTTATAAGTGTCGAGCCACCCGCTCCTCCCGGCAAAATATTGTACCGACTGCATTCTTTAGAGGTCAAAACTTTCCAAAATTGCTAAGGTAGGTCGCGGAATCCATCCACAGAACGGCCAGAGAGACAGCTTCACTCGTGAGCCGCCATAACAGGTTCGAACCATGTTTGGCGTCTCAGTCGGCGTGAAACCACCTTTCACCTCTGTATTCGTTCAGAGGCTTGCCTCTACCCACATTCCAGCTTTAGGATGCCAGCCTGGGGGCTTCTGCAGAGGAAAATGGCTCGAAAAAGCACTCATAACTTGTAACACCGACCTGATTCGAGTTCGAATACTCGCTAGCCGAACGAAAACCGTTGTCAAGGCTGATGTCACGGGACAGCTTGAGCCCTCTGTTTTTTAGAACAGCGAATGTTTTCTTATTAACTCCTTATATGGAACCAAAGGATCCCGAAGCTTGTTTACCTTTGGAAAATTGCTGGAGATTACAAAACATAAGTGGCAGTTCTAGGGTTAAGGTTTTTGTGCGCTAAGAATTATGGGTAAATGTACCAGTCGACATCTTTTTTCCTACCGAGGATTCATTTCCATCTGCAGCCCAACACACTTATTTTTACTCCCCCCCCCCCCCCCCTGGGAGTGGGGGGTGGGTGGGGGTAACGTTTAAGTAAAGGCGTCGGTCAGTGCAATAACAGCTTATGTTAAAAGATCACACGCCTTTGTTTTCAACAGTTTTATATCTTTTATTTTGCCTTTAAATTAATAACGTATTAATAGTCTCCTGATATTAATAAATATTTCTATTCCATTCTGAAGGAAATTGCAAATTTTAAAACACAAAATGTTTCCTTTTCACTTACTTGTTATTTCTTATGAAATTAAAAACTTTTGTTCACCATTTCCTTTGGAGGAAGATAAACATAGTATTTTCTCTCTGTCAGCCATTTATGCTGAAAAAATTGTTTTCGGAGTCAATTGCGCTTGATTATCAAATAAAAAATGAGTTCAAATATTTTCATTTAATAAAAGTGCCGTCTGCTAAACAAATCAATCTGATTTGGCGATTTTATAAAAAGAAATCATAAAAAATGTTCCCTTAAGTTTGGGATTACATAGCTATTGCTAGGAATAACTACATCTGGAGTATCGTAAAAAAGGATCTACCTCCCATAATAACACTGTAACGAACACAGAAGATCACTTGACAGATCTAATTTAAAATCTAAACCTACTACTATTGCAGAACATTTCTTTTTTGACCCTTACAATTCTAACTCTGACATACAACTAATTCCCTTAGAAACTAGTCTGTTGGCACTCAGTTCTATAAAGCTAATATTTATAATATAATATTTATAATATATATTTTCGATTTTGCCATTACCTTCCACAGTCTATTTTCTGTATAACGAAATTCTTCTGTATTGCGAAATTCTCTTTGTATATCTCATCGAACATCACATTGTAAATTTTAGTGACATCTTATACCTGAAGAAGACTGGTATGGCCAGCTGAAATGTGGTACAAAACAAATATACAATGTTTTCACCCTTGCTTTTAAGTTGCTTATACTTTAATTGTTAACAAGTGTAAATTTTTGCAGAAAGGGCGAGTTAGGCGGTATTAAGTTGAGTGTAATTAAAATAAGTAATTACTCTGACCAATCAAAACCAAAGCAGGTAATCGAATCAACCAATCAGAGCTTGAAGCAGATACACGCATGAGCCGGCACTACTCTAAGCGCGGGAAAACGCGTGCGAGCAACGCACAACTGGTAATGGTTTTACTTCTGATTGGTCGAGAGCGTGGCCCGAGATATTTTAGGCAATCACGTTTGAGTGTGTGGATATAATCATAAAATTTGACCATTCAAAAGAAAAACATTGAGCAATATATTGTCCCCTACAGTACCGTTTTTTTTTTGCTGCACAAGGTGGCTCGAATCTTTTTAAGGTCGTGTTCTATTGGGGTCAACCGTTTCAACCTAAACCGGTTTTGGTTGATTTGGTTGAGGTGTCCCAATAGAACAC
Organism: Cladopsammia gracilis; assembly: GCA_022457155.1. NCBI lineage: Eukaryota > Metazoa > Cnidaria > Anthozoa > Scleractinia > Dendrophylliidae > Cladopsammia > Cladopsammia gracilis. The sequence goes on along the minus strand of JAJGOT010000467.1, from coordinate 110,547 downwards.
TTTTCAACCATTTTCGGTTTCAACCATTTCAACCATTTCAACCATTTCAACCAAGTTCAGAGCTGATTGAAATGTTTGATCAACCAAACCAACCGAAAACGGTTTTTTCCCAATAGAACACGAAAAAATCCAACCAACCCAACCAACCGAAAATGGTTGATCCCAATAGAACACGGCCTAAATGTCTGTGGATGAAAGTTTTTGAGCAATACTTTCCGGTGCGGTGCTGTTCATATATATGTTGGTTAAAACTTTTTTAAGACTGTGAATGAAATGCAATATTATTATTATTTAAATTAAAGCTATTGAACGCTACTTTTAATTCCTATTTTAATTTAATATTGAATTTGACTAAACTTGACCGTTTCTTTGAGCAGAAGGGCTAAATATTCGTCCCGAATATTCACCGGGCGTAAATTCCCTACTGTTTCAGCTTCATTTTATCGGTTATTGTTTGAAACTACACAAGCATTGAGACTATTAATAAAAGCACCAAGCTTTTTCTTGTTCATTTTTCGTACCCCTCCTGCCACACCCCCGCTCCTGTGAAAATGTTGAAAACTAAGAAATTGCAGCTTCTCGCAGTGTTTAACGATGATTTGCAGAGCGACCATCGTGTTCTGAGCGTCCCGGATGATCCCTAAGCGCACATGCGTAATTTCAGGGGTGCCGCTGACCAGGCTTTCTATACCATAAAAGGTAATACCATCGATGTCTTTGAGGTTGATGTTTCGTAGCGAGTGACAGTGTTTGCCAATGCTCATGAGGCTTTTATCGGAAACTCCACTACAACCCGCGATGTTCAAACTTTGTAGATTCGTGCATTTTTGGGCAACGACTCGCACGCTTTTGTCACTGATTTTGCTACATGACGCAAGTGAAAGAATCTTGAGATTACGGCATTTCTTAGCGATTGACTTGATTCCCTTGTCGCTGATTCCATCGCATTTCTCGACGTTCAGCTCTTTTAAGAGGGGGCAGTTTTTGGCTATCAAACTGAGCCCGCGATTTGAAACTCCATTTCTTCCAGCGATATTCAGTCTCTGCAAGCGCTGACAGAAACGCGCCACGTGAACTACAGCCTCGTCGGTGATTGGCTCGCAGTGGTCACCTGATAAGTCAATGCTTTGGATTCCCATTGAGTATGACGTAATAGCTCTGACTACTTCGTCTGTAATTTGTTGGGAGCTACAAAATGAGAAGTCAACTTCGCGCCAAAATAAGGAATCTTTGCAAAGATTGTTCCATCGTCTGCAAGTGTATGAAGCTTGAATTCTTTCCTGTAGCGACAAAAATGAAAATATTCGAAGCCAGATATTGTCAGGAAGAAGCCAGTGAATTTCTGAGGATAGATCACTGCTGACATGCTCGAGGAGTTTACGGCTTCGCCTGCATAAGAATATTGTCTCTTGGGGCTTTCTGCGAAAGGAAAGACAACTCATTTTGAAAATGACTGCCAACTATATATTGTATATGATTGTACGTGTATATGAGATAAATTCATATGGTCTCAACTGCGTAGGAAGCAATTAAAGAGAAAGAGACTGTCGCATTTATGCAACTGAAGTAGTTGAAACATTATAGCTTGAAAAACGTTTCAGGCCTGGACGGGATTCTAACCCATGACCTTTGCGATTCCGGTGCAAACGCTCTACCACTGAGCTTGGTCAATCATGCCAATTGTGTGATAACGTGTATATGCATGAAATAATAAATTGTCATGAACTGCGGGAGAATTTTTTCAGGCTATAATTGCAACTACTTCAGTTGCTACATAACTGCTACGATCTCATTCTTTTCACGTTCATCTATCATTTCACGGGTACTATGATAGAAGTCACATTTGCTGGTGTCGGTTTATCATGACTGAGCTGCACAAGTTATAAAGCGTGCCTTTTCCATACCTGCCAAAGCATACCGCTATTTTCTGTGCGCATGGCTTTGAGAGATATCTCATTGCAGTAGTGAGTTCCTCAGTTTTTGTTAGGGGACGATCGATTCTATTAACTTCGTCAATTGAAGTCTACTGACTTGGAGCCGTTCTAAGAGCATTTTATGGCGTCCTAAATCCCGACCTAAACCTGTTTATAAGCGGGTCAGTTTAAGAAACCGATAGCGTGATTTTTAGTCTGTGTTATATGCGACCTTCAGTATTTATAGTAAACGGTGTTTAAATACTCAGGGTGGCCAGGCTAAATCCGATTAAAACCACGTATTTGTTTTAATAATTCCGTCGGAACTTCGTTTAAAAAGCGGTCCTGAGAGTACTTTTTTCGCTCCAGGGGATGCGGTATGAAATCAATATATGTGCTATCGGTGATTGATAGCTGAATAGACGAATTTCGATATATTAAAATTCATACTTATCTCCGAGGCTTAGGGGAAAAAAAACCAAAAGAAATCACATTGAGGTTCAGGATTGAATAATTTATTTCTTTTGTTTTATTCCCCTAAGCCTCGGTTTATTATACACAAATTTTTTAAAAAAAAATGTGCCTTAGTCATTATTTCAAATTTGCGCCTAAGGCGATGTGTTAGTAGTTTTCTTTAAGGATATACTCAGCAGCAGATAATTGAGTAATCACATCCGGATAAGATATTTACAAATCCTCTACATGGAGCGAAAAGAAGACGCTTTCGTTATTTTTTACACTCTCGGCTTGGTCGGGTTCCGGTCTACACAAATGTCAGGCCAGCATATTGCGAACTTAGAGCAGTTTTCAATTGAGTGTCGAAATTAATTACACAATTGCTTTGGTTGTGCATTGCTACGCTTTATGATTGGCTAAAAAATCTCGCGCCACTTTCTCGACCAATCAGAAATAAAACCAAAACCAATCGTGACTTGCTCGCACGCGTTTTCCCGCGCTTGGCGCCGCCGACATGTAATTGCTTCGAGCCCTGATTGGTTCATTGGATTGTTTACGACTGCTGTTGTAGAAACGTTAATTAAGTGACGAATAACTTTGGTAACATCATGTTTTGGCTTGTTTTCTATACCATTTCCTGTGTAGGAAGTGGTAGGCATACATTTAAGGTAAGTCAAGATGCATTTAATTTTCCACATATAGATGTCTAAACAGGAGAATTTCTCAACTATTCTACATGTTATTTTAATTACAACTTGAAATGAACAAGGTCACAGTTCACTTAATGCACAAAAAATGACCACATGTTTTTTCTTATATCCCTGCCGAAATTTAGTCACCTGCTAAGCGAATCAATTTTCTGCTAACGTTGTTAGTGTTACAAACATTTTAGTCGCAATGGTTGACGTTATCCGATTTTATGTTGATTGAAAACAAAAAAAAAAAGGTTGGACGTCTAAAAACAAGAAAACGTCCTTTAGAACATGAACAACAGTCTTGCTGGTTTTTACGAAATCCGGCGTTCCATATCGTGACAGAATATATCCGGTTCATAACAAATAAGTTTAAAACACGATCAACTGAAAACACGTACAGTAAGAATGCTAAAAGCTTTGTTACAGCAGCAGTATTCTAGAACATTTCTTGAGACTATCATTTAGATTATCTGAATGTACCGTACAGCTCAATGCCTTCAAATATACTTATTATTAACATGATTAAAATTCAAGATGTGATTTTAATTGACACTTTTATCGGTTGCTTTATCAGCACATTCTTTACGTATTAAATGCAAATTAGCCTTCCTATAAACTTAAAGGACAAAAGTCACTTTTCCTTATACATGAAATCGATCTTAGAACATGGAGACAAAAAAAAAAAAACAAGTGATGATTACACGAAGAAAGTAAAGTTTTTAGTAATTTTTCCGAAACACACGGAGAACTTGAAATACTGGCCAGTTGTTTTCAGTTACGTTGCAATGGCCATCAACAGCCATAGACAACGAGTGCTACTTTCTGTGCACTTGAAGAGTAACAAAACTAGACAATTAGTTCAGGTTTTTAGAGATATAAAATTAATATGATTTTTTGGCCTTTCAAAGTGATCACTGACCCAAATAAAATCCTTATATATAAGTAACATTCAAATTAAAGCAAGTAATACCGAGAAGTGGTTCAGAAGTGCTTTAATTTTCTGTATTTTTCAATGTAATGTTTACAAATAACTGAAGTTTGCGATTTTCATTTGGGGCAAACATATGTTTGGGGCAAATATCATACGCGGGTACGTCTTTCCTCAAACAAGTGACTGGGCGATTATTTCAACTGAAGTTGGCATTTTTCTGTTTTAAACATCAAAAAAATGAGACTGGCTTAAATTTTTGGGAAATGTATTTTTCTTGGCAGTAAACGAGGAGAACATTTAACCCTCAAACGTGTTTTCATCAGAGAGCGTTTAGGATATTCAGGGAGGCGCTTGTTGGAGGGAGGCCGCTTTATCGAGGATGGGTGGTTAATAGAGAAAAAACGGTATGCACATCATTGACATTGTTCAATGCTATCATTGCGGCTGGAACACAGTACATCAGCGCACTGCGCTATCGAGACACGCAGCAACAGGATCAGGAATGGACATGCACTGTACCCGTGCAGAAAAGGATGACCTCCCGCCCACGATCGCGAGTATGTGTTTTCGATATGTGTATTTTTAAAATTTACAAACGAAATGTTTTTCTACTATTAGGCCTTCCTTCCACACGTGAAGGAAAACGAAATGTTATTATTTATAAAAGATTGAAAAACAATCGAAAACCGGCAAGTTTTCATAAATAAAGGTGAGGCCCAAATTTTTCAAGTTGCAAACCATTTCCATCCTGGCCATCTGTGGCCCAAGACAATTCTTTGCACTCTTAGAGCACTAGCAGAGTAATTCTAAATAAAACCGCGCCATTATTTTTCGATTTCTACTGTTAAAAATATGTCTTTTGGGCTTTTCAAAGCCGTCACACTAAAACTGAATTGTGATATGGCTCCTTTAAAACAACAAAGTATACTCAATTATTTGCATTAAGCAGCTCCCACGGGGATCAGAATAGATTAATCCAAAAACATTTGTGATCTTCCTTATGGCTTACCTTTCAGAACAATTGTGAAACAAATGAAGACATTTTCGTGGATTGGGTCTAAATTATAACAAAGTACTTTCATTTGAGCAACAAGCACGAGGGTAGCCTAATCGGTTACTGATAAAAATGCTGTGATTCTGTAATCTTCCTTATGGCTACACTTTCGGCTAATTCCAAGGATTAAGAATTTATTTTTAAATGTTGTTGATTTAACGTTTTAATTATTGTCTCAAACACAAAGTGTTTGCCTACGTGCCTACGTGCCCTGGAAGGAGAAGGATTTTAGGCATCAGCTCTGAAATGGGAATGAAAAATAACCTATTTTGGCCTGCGTTAGATGCTCTGCCGGGCCACATACTCCGACACAAATTCCGGCAATTCCCTCCCCTCTCCCCAAAGTCTTGGTGCTCTGAAGGTGAAAACGTTTTTGTCGGTTGACGCCGCGGGTTAATACGTAAGCCACATGATTGTTAAAAGTGAAGCCCCTTTTTTAGACATTTTGAACGGACTGGTAGACCCCTAGCAATGGCAATAAAATCTTGATTTAAGTGATAAAGCAACAAAGGAGACCAACTAATAAATAACAAGATCGCACACACACACACAACGAAAAATCGAAATTAGCACCTACTTCTGAAATCCAACACAGGCAAGAAATGTAGCCATTGTCCTTCAAGATTAACTTTTGGCGTTTGAACCCAGCAACATTTCAGTCAAAGCACTGAAGCATTTGGCAAATTCTACATTTGCTCGGCTCCGTACGAACTCTGAAGTCGTTCTAAACGAGAAAGGCCTCTACTCACTAATTTATGTTGTAATTGTCGGAAATGGAATAAGACCTAACCCGTTTATCAGTATTGAATTTCGCCTTAATATTTTTTGCTATCGTGTTATTCGATGATCGGATCTTTCAGAGCATACACATTCTGTCCAATTGAACGAGTCTAGATCCGGGGGAACTCTATATATTTTTGGGTGGTGATATACTGCTGGGACTCGAAAACCCTTACCTTACCAGAACACGTTCAGCTGCATTTTGCAACCCTTTTCTAGTCTATACTAGGCACCAAAAATCCCTACCGTATCCAGACTCGCTATTTTTTTACAGAAACTCTATCTTTACACCACTGATCATTTTCCCGGTCCCTGTTCTAGATCAAAACAGGGGCGGATCTGGGGGGGGGGGGGGGGACAGGGGGTGCGCACCCCCCATGAGATGACCTGCATCTTTCTAATATAACTGGTATTCTGCAAAGAAAAGAAAAGAAAAAAAAACCTGGTTACGTCATTTCTTAGAGGTGCACCCCCTCCTAAGAAAAATCCTGGATCCGCCCCTGCAAAACTCTATGATTTATATACCCTATCCCACACTAAACTGCTTGAAAACCATACTGATATACCCTTCACAGTGGCACAACCCTAACCCTACCCCCCTATCGTGATCTACAATAGATCGTGTAAAACAACATCTTTTTTTAGAAATCACTTGGCCTCTAAACCTAATTGATTTCAGTCAGATAACCGATGACAGGTAATGGCGATAGAATGTAAAAGCAATTGGCTAATTTTCACCTCTACATACCTTTGAAAAGCCTGAAAGGTCAATGCATCCCGAGGAGACAACAGATTTGACACAATTCAGACCAACGCTTAACGTGTAGTTGTAATCGTTTAAATGCCATTTGATCTTTAAATATCAAAGAGACAGTTTCATGGTGTTTCGACGCTTAACCTTTCTGTACGCTAAATCTACAACAAACCCCTGAATTAACTGAATCGTAGAAGGAGAGAGCTGTACTCAAAAAATAAAGAAACGAATAAAAGCCAACAGAAAGTCCGCGATAAACAATAGAAGCCCAAGACATTAAGATCTCCCCCCCCTCCGCTACCTTCCCCAACCGTATAATGCACATAGGCCCTCAAATGCCTTCTATACTTCGTAGGATAATCAATGCTTTCCTAAATCTCCCTAAAAATCTTATAACCCATTCGAGTACAAACATTAACATTAACAGCAACAACAACAACAACAACAACAAACTAAACAAATTATCGTCCCCCTGATCCACCCTGAACTGAGTCATAGGTCGTTTACTGTCTCAGTGCCAAACACAAGTGTTCCGTTAAAAGGGTAACAAAATTCACAACAGTGGTTTAATTTCATACTGAATGCCAGTTATGCGATATAATGAGCATAAAACATAATGAACTTAACATAACGAACTTAACATAATGAAGCAATAACAACGAGCCAGAACTTGTTTTTTCTCGCATCTCTTACATCTGCATCCTGTTTGTTCGTCTTCCGCTATGTTTCCTAGCTTCTTATCATACCTGCAGATGCTATTTCATCGGTGTTTTCGTCACCACAGATATAGTCACTGATATCGCGATAAGGAGAGATCAGATAGCGTGGTACGTGTGTTCTTTCAGGCTAGGGTTAGTCAGTGCTTGAACGTGATCTACTTGCCGGCACTGGCGATGTAATAGCCCGGGGGAGGTACTCTGTGAATTCAGTTTTATTTGGTGGTCACCCTATAGGCGAATCTTTGTTTACAATTTTTGCCTCAGTAGCATATGCGCGTCATTTTCTAATCGAGCTACAAAAATATCAACTCTGAATTTTGAAAGGGCATTGAACAAGTAGCTTTCTCTGAAAATTCGAGCCCGATATATCGATATACTAGATACTCTTTGTGCATTGCTATTTTAAAAACTCGAAATTTTAGAAAGAATGTATGGCTCATTAGCGCTCTTCAGTGCCAACCAACAGTTTTGCAGTTCGGTAGCTGATGAAAAAAGCTAAAAATTGCATTAGATTAACAATCTACTTATGAAAGAAAATGTAAACAATGACGTCATCAAAGATTGGCCAGACTGACTCCATGTTTAGCTGCATTTTGAGACACCAAAAATTCATTACCATTATCCCCGACTCGCTATCTTCATTTGTTAAAGAATAAAAATACAATTAGTAGTAGCAGTAGTAGTAGTAGTAGTAGTAGTAGTAGTAGTAGTAGTAGTAGTAGTAGTAGTAGTAGTACAAGCAATAAAATGTCAGTTTCGCTGACATATTATACTTCGTGTAATGTGAAATAAGATGCAGTAACGGACTTACATCATCATAGGACATTGGAAAAGATTGTCGAGTTTGCTCCTCACTCGTACTCTTGTAAGTATTTTTCGTAGCGATCAAATGATATTTACTCCTGGTATGATTTCGGTACATTTATTATCATGCACTCGATCTTTTCCAAGGAAACTAGTCCTCTCGATAAATATGTTTAATTGGTTTTTCCTTTGAATTGTAATACAAAAGTTTACAATAAGGCCAATAGCCATTTCCGAGTTGCCTTTAGCCTCTCTATCAAAGCGAGGCTAGATGCGAAACCTTTCATATGAAAATGAGTTTTCATTCACATGGAAATAAGTTTTATTTGCATGTGAAAGGTTTCGCACCTAGCCTCGCTTTGATAGAGAGGCTAAAGGCAACTCGGAAATGGCCTATTCGGTTATTTTGGTTCTCACCATAAATTGATATTTCGCAACAACCTTCCTGGAAAATACACATTTTTTTTTCTGGCCTTCAAGTTTTAATTAAAATCTTCGTGTTTCATACCATTTGATAATGATTGAATATTTCTCTTGAACTGAAGTTACATTTCTTCGTTTTTTTTTCTTATGCTAATACCTCTTGGAACTTTTAATTATTAGGCTCTTGTCAATTCACAGAGACATCTCCGCCCTAGAAAACACATTTGCACTTTAATTACAAACTCTGAAACTTATAAACACGCACGTGGAATTACTGGACTTAATTTAGGAAAATATTTAACCAATCACCATCGATGAAGAAGCTTGACACTCTGTTATCTCTGTGTAACAACAATTTTTAATCTATATTTTAACTGTTTTTCTCATTAAAATTGTTTGCGTTGACTGTACATTTGAAAGAAAATAGTGAATTTTGAAAGAAAACCTGGTCAACATAGCGAAGGAAAATATATTTTTCTTTGAAATAAACGTTTTTCCTTCAACCAATTGTTGAAGACTTAATTAAAGAAAAGACCTAAATTAACTGCAAAACTAGTTTGACGAGTTTCCCCAAAATGGTCAATATCTATACTGCAAATACCTAGTATATAGCTTATAAATTAGGGGACTATCTGCCCCCCGGGGCTGCATTATATTGCAGAGAACAGGTCGAAACAGAATTGCCTGTCAGATCAATTTGTCATCATGACTTTATGCGGTATTATGATATGACAATTTCGAATTTTTTTTAAAACTGTTATCTTAGAGAGGATGACTTCAATTAGAACCGATCATCATTGTTACATAATTGACCTATAGCTTAATAATTGTGCAGCTGACAAGAGCAACTCAGTTAAAAACGCTGTTAAAATTCACTGTATAGAACTAGTAATGTTTCTTATTGAATGAGAATAACAGCAACAATTCTAAGCCTTGTTGTCGTCTTTTAGACCAAACGGAAGCACAGAACGTTTATCGATCGTGCCGTGTGGGTTATTGCTCACTATGATGTGCCCAAACCTATACAGTGATTTGAAAATGATCACGTACAAAAAAATTGGAATTTAAGTGCGAAAATATAGCGCACATACGCACAACACATTCCTCTGAAGTATTAGCAAATTTATCAAATTACATGTAATGTGTTTATCATATGATATCTTAGTATGAACTGATTTAAAATACTCTTTGAGAGATCTTTGGTGTGTTTATTAACACTTACAATATCCACTATGGGTTTTTTTTAAAGTATAAGCACATCTTCATTCAAGCACACTCTTTAAAAGCAGGTTGTGTTGGCGCAACGACGACCGCAAAGCATGATTTTGTCACGGCGGTTCAAGATGGCGGCTTTCGTTTAAACTTTCTGTTGTAATGGATAAAAAAGAAAAATAACAATATCCTTAATAGTTTTGTTTTGAGGTTTTAGAGCAAACTGTTAGACAATTCTTAAAAAAATGAAGTTTTATTATTATTCGGTAAGGCAACAGCAGAAAATTATGCATTTACTATATTTAGTTGTATGTGGAAACATTTCTGATCAGCAAAAGAAGAGAGAAAGAGATAACAATTGTCAGTAGTAGTTTTCTTGATATCTTTAGGATGTAAAATCTAACGCAGCAATGCTCAATGCAACTATTTCACTACCATCAACACATAAAGGTCACGAGTAATGTAAGAAGGCTTTCGAAAAACAAAATCATTGGCGATCATTGACAAGAAACACATAGAAACAGTGTATGCCATTATTATTTCATTTCAGAATAATTCAGATTCTATAAGCTAGAATGAGGTGTATTATATATCCGACACGGCGTTTAGAATTTCGAGGTGATTCTCAACGAATTGCACAACTATATGCGACCGAGATGTTTTCCATTATTTTCATTGATGTCAGTAACGAGAAGCCGAAATATAGCACAAAATTTATGCCTTTTGGGAAGTTTTTTAATTTAATTGCGTCTGTCGAGCATTTCTTAATAAGAAAAAATTCTCTGGCACGTTTGAAAACTCGTGAAAAATTAACAACGCGTGGTGCTTAATTGTGTCGCAGCAAGAAGAGATGAACAAATGAAAACATCGCGTCTCTCTTTTGTTTTTCATTATCCAATTTGTTTGAACTTCCTTCAAGTTTCCGCAATATTATTGATAACTGATAACGTTTCAACGATGTCGTCGACACAGAAAGCATATACGGAAAACATACTAGCTGAGGTACCCGCGGGGGGATCAAAACGGCTCAAAAATCATACCCGCCCCGGGCGAAAAGATCACTGAGAGATGACTTTCCGATGAAATGGCTTGCCATGTAGTTGCATCCGGTTTTTACATGTAGGTACATCCGGTTTTTATATCTTAAAAGATGTAAAACTAAACTGCAATAACTTCGACCTTCAATGAGGGCAGAAAAAAAAAATAAGTTTGGCACTCACAAGGGCAGTCTTTCTCGGCGTTCACTCTGAAACATGCCTGTGCCCAGATCTGTCAGTATAGTGGTTCAAAAGCATTAAATCACTTACAAATATGGTATAAATGTGGGTTTTCTTCTCCCATCGCGAAAAAATCCCTGCTATCTCGACACATGTGAAGATATCAATTTTATATTTACGGTGAAGAGTGAAGGTACCAATATCTTCATGCAAAATCTTGCTTCATGTTAGCTACCATGTTTGTGTCCTTATTAAATGTCAAAAAGTGATGGTCTACAATCGAAACATGTTCGAATCGTCCTCGGAAATCTTCGGCATTCTTCGGAACATTTCGGGCAATGATCGAAAACACCCGAAGAGAAATTTCATATCTCCTCGCACCCAAGTATTACTTCTATTTCTTTTAAAAAATCTACACCAGTGCGTTTTCGTTCATAAGCCATCCCAGCTGGTTCTCTAAATGGTGCGTCCATACTAGCGCGCGAAAACGCTGATCAAGACTTTCGACAACGGTATCAAATTTTAAAGGCGTATTTTAAAGGAATCGGTTTTACGCGTTCTGGTAAAACAAAAGCTTATAAAGATGCTATGTCAAGAGGATTTGATATTGTTAAGCGCCTTCAATCGTGCACAGAATTTTATTTGCATCTAAAAAGGGTTTTTCATCGATTTTTCATAGAAACGAAGGAAGATCTTTACAAATTTATCCTGCACTTTTCAAGTTGCAATCCATTTGCCGGATCCTAACCAACCCTGCTAAAAGCACTTTCAATAGTTTTAGTGCACCAACTAGAGCCGTTTTCAATTGAGTGTCGAAAGTAATTTCGCAATATATATGGCCCTTATCGTAGTTGAGTACGCCACGCCAACATATCAGTGGTTTCTCGCTTTCTTGACCCTATAGCCTCGTTTTGATATTTACGAGAACCTCTGACGACGATGAGCGTAAACATCAAAACGAGACTATAGGGTCAAGAAAGCGAGAAACCGCTGATATGTTGGCGTGGCGTACTCATCTACGATAAGGGCTATTGCTTTGGTTTTGCATTGATAAGCTTTACGATTGGTTAAAACTCTCGCGCCACTTTCTCAACCAATCAGAAGATCAACTAAAACCAATAGACAAATTCGGCTAACGATTTGTTGTACCCAATTCAAACCTTCTGGGAATAAGATTCTTTGTCCACAATATTTCCATATAATTTCCATAACAATGCTTCATTGATATGGAAATATGACGAACAAAGAGTTCTAATCCCAAAAGGTTTGAATTGGGTACAACAATGCGTTAGCCGAATTTGTCTATCGTGACTTGCTGGCACGCGTTTTCCCGCGCTTGGCGCCGACTACATGTATTTGCTTTGAGTTCTGATTGGTTCATCGGATTGTCTGCGAGTTCTGTGATTGGCCAGAGTAATTTCTTTGGTTTTGGTGAAAACAGCTCTATGCTAACTGAAAAAACATGATGTCCTCATTTTAAAGTTTCCTTTGGTACAATATGTCTTTTGGCTTTTCCAAGTGATGAACTACAATCTGGTGACATAGTCTCTTTCATCGTTTTACTCCCAGAGTCAATTATGGAGACATGTGGTTCTAACTTTTGAGTTTATCGACGAAATCCTAGGGTGTGACCATTCAAACGAAACCTCTTCGAAGTACTTTTGCATGGTACTATTTTTTTTTTCAACATTTTATGGAATGAAATGTGGAATTTTTATTGAATTTTGATTTGTGGCACTCTTGGGAGTAAAGCCGGAATTAAAGTGTGTGCTTCCACGTCTACTTTCTAGCGGATTTGAGCGCTAATCATTTCAGGTCTAGCTAACGCGTGCTGGTGTGTTGTAGAGAACTGCTGTGGCGCCTAAGAGCAATCCAGCTGTGGAGGGGGAGGGGATTTTGAAAAAATATCCTGCAAGCAACCTCTATTGAAAAAAAAAAATCCTGCGACTGTGACTATGTAAGCCCGACATGTGTAGCTAAAGGAAAACATTTCGAGCACAGACCTGATCGCCCAACGCTCCCGTCTTAGAAATCAGTCTTTAATGCTCCGTACAGTTGAGCCTGAAAGCCATTAGATTTGAGCGTTCACAGACATGGAGACGAGACGAATAGGTCACGAAAAAATGAATCACTGGCTCATTTACGTGTCGCTTCATAGTTTTGCCAAAATGTTAACTCAACTGGAGGCTGAAATCATGGTCAGTACGTGACTTAAAAAACGAAACATCAAAGCTATATTCATGTTTGAGAAATCGTTCTATTGTCGCTGTCACTATCAAGCTTCGCTGTTGTGTAACCCACATCAAAAGCCGCGGTTACACGTTTCAACTTTTACCTAGGTATAATTCAAAATAGCAACATAGCCGCTAAAAATAGCCGCTAAAAATGGGCGCTGCATGTTTAACCGTGCCGTGGCTATCGTTTTTTCAAATTTACCTGGGTAAAAGTTGAAACGTGTAACTGCGTCTATAGTTAGTCGATCGAGGGACCGGTTATAAAACCTTGCAGACTCCAATGGCGATAACAAAGGAGCTAAACTGGGGACATCTTTTGTTTTTTGATCACACGCCATAACTGAATAAACATTTTTATTCGCTAGTTGCTCGAACAAGGTTAAAAAGCACGGTCAGGGCCGAAAAATGCTAACAAAAACATCGAACGAACAAAGAAATTTCTCAGGTTCCATAGCAATTGCGCTTTTCGAACTACTGCTCACACGCAATGAACATGAGTCGTTCCAAAAAGATAGAAAAGAAGAAAAAACGAAAGAAAAAGAAATGAAGAAGGGGAAAAACTAAAGATTTTCTTTAAAAATGTTTTCTTTGCGTGAAGTGTTCAGTATGCGCCTTTTTTCCTCCTTGCGCGCAAAATCATTAAAATTACTGTAATTTCTCAAAAGCTGTACTTTGGTTTCTATAGCAGCCACCTTTTTCTGCTTTGAAGATAGCGTAAGAGTGAACAAGAACAAACAAACAAATGATATCAAATAGCTTGTCTGTAAATGAGTTTTTTCTTAAAAACAGAAAAATCAATATAGCTAATTCAACTCAACGGGAGTGTTAATATAATTCTAAACGGCAGCTTCCGATAAACCTGATGGGATTGTGCGAAAACAAAGACGGGAAATAAAACATTTAGTGTGTGTTTGTCGTGTTTTGGTTTAGCACCGCAAAAGAGACTTTTAAACGAAAAGAATTATCATAATGGCTTACCAACGCACACGATGAATAAAATACAGTAAAGGTATTTTTAAGTCAAGGTGGAACATTGTGCATATGTGTCATTTACATACGGCTCATTTGTGGACCGATCATTAGCAAGCGCTTACAAAACCGTCCAAAATAAATAAAATTTTAAAAATATGGTACCTAGTCTGAAATTAACCCACTTTAACCGAGCAGGTAGTTGGTCAACAAATGATTTAATGTATGGCTTTAGAGACACTGTTAAAACCGCAAAGGCCCACATTTCCCCATATTGTACCGGTTTGAAGCCACATGTACCGGCCAGTCGAATATCTGTCACATACTTGAGTCTGACAAGCTGTAAAAAGTGCATTAAAGCAAAAGCGTGTTTTCATTTTCATTGTTCCCAAGCTAGTAGGACATTTTATACTGAATCACTTTCCTTTAACATCTCGATTATGAATTTTAAATTTACAGAAGTTCTCAAGACAAAATCGAAAAAAAAAGCAAAATAAACCAAAAAAAAAACATTACTTTTGAATTCGAATATTCAATATCTATTGTTTGTGATACGTAAAGCACAACAGAAATAAAACAGTTTGTCAGCGAACTTTAATTGATACCGGGGTCTTTACATTTTTCTTCCATCACCTTTGAGTTTTATCTTTTAATTTACATCTTTTCAAAATTCTACTTTTATCAAGAATTGCCCATCGATTTGAATAGAAAGTTATCTTCCGAGACAAGTGTAATCGTTGAATGAAAGCCTCATATGTCACCGATATTAAAATTTTTAAAATAAAAAATGCCCTTTTGCCGCTAAAAAATACAGGCGAATTGCATATATGTACAGTTTTAAACGAGAATCTTTAATTCGAAAGCGAGGCAGCCAACAAGATAATCGAAAGACGCCAATTAAATGTCATACCATAACGCACAAAATTTATTTATGTATCAGCTAACACTTCACCAACTCGAACATTACAAACACATATGTACATACCCAGACAGAAATTCGTCTTTCTTCAGCAGATCGAATCGATTTTTTTGATGGACAGAAAGCCAACCGCCCATAACTGTGTTTGCTCTGCTCCGGCATAAGGTACATCCTTTTCAACGAGACTGCGGCGCCTTGAATTTCAAAACGTCCGCCTAGCGCGAGAAGACAAAGAAATCTACTCGAACCATAAGGTGTGCAGGCAGCCTTAAATGAATAAACATCTCCTCTCAAGTGGGTCATTTGCTAATGAAAATGCTAATAGCAAAGTGGACAGGTGTTGAGCTTTCAGCGTACCCGCTACAGGTTGTTCGCGGTTTATTTAATCCCTCCTCGACCAACGATAATGCGGCTGAAATGCATGGTTTTATTAATTCAGTCGGGTTCCCTTCCACAAAGTTCAATTTTTCTTTGTCGCATATATAAAGTTATTATTTTACAACGAAAAGAGGTCAGTTAATATTGGTATACATTCCAGACGGACATATAATTGTAATTATATGGTAATAACCGAAAGTGACGCTAAAATTTTCCGAGGGGTGTCAATACAGAAAATTTCATTTATATTGTTTTCTACAGTATTCGCGAGGAGCGCGCGTGCACTTGCATTGCTGCCACGGAAACCGAAACCACGTGACCGATTTAAAGTCTTTCGTTCGTATTTTGACGCTATTATCTAACAAAAACAACTTGTCTGCCAGCCAATGATAATGTTTGTTGAGTCTTGAAGGTACACGAGGGTGGGAAAAGACC
Source organism: Cladopsammia gracilis (assembly GCA_022457155.1). NCBI lineage: Eukaryota > Metazoa > Cnidaria > Anthozoa > Scleractinia > Dendrophylliidae > Cladopsammia > Cladopsammia gracilis. The sequence continues at coordinate 94,654 of JAJGOT010000467.1, read as the reverse complement.
AGTTGCGGCTGTGCACGGTAGAAGCGCCTCGGCTTTGGAAAGAATTTCCGTGTTGGCGACAAGGAAAAAATATTTAGTCGACGATGGGATCCACGCTTTCTGTACACAGACGCCCGACAACCGTTTCTAGTTATTTTGCGTTCTTTGAAAGAAAGAATTTTCGCCAAGAAAAATGGTAAGCATGAAATAATATCTGACCAAATAACAACAATTGATCGAGTTAGGAAATTAAAGGAGTTTTTGCTTTACAGCCGTAATAAAGCGGCTGTCAGAAATTTCACACTTTGCATTTTGTCAACTATTTGGTGTATTTTGACCAAAAGACAGCAAAATCTGCGTGACAATGCCCCTTTAAGTTTATTTATCCTTTCATTACAAAAACACCTCACTTAAAAGCTGTAAAAAAAAAATGTCGAAGTTATGTGCACTTTTATATTTCACTTTTTATTTTATTTGCTTCTGTCTCTGTTTTCTTTTTTGCCAGATAACATAATTAGTGCAGTTCATCGCGTTTATTAATACCCGAAGGTTCTAGTGTTTTTGCTTTATCGATGAGATGAGCTTCACGCGCCTTTCTGACAGAGTCTCTTATGTTTTTTATAAGCTTGATGGGAATGAGTTTGATATCATTGAGTGAGTGGCCTGGCTGGTTGAAGTGTTGTGAGATTGGAGTAGGCGTGTGTAGTAAATGAGGTTTAGGGCCCGGTCGCACTAGGCGGAAAAAAATTTGTAGGCTCAACCAAATTATTAGGAAATTTTTGCTTTAACAAATTTTTGGCGTTGATCCGGTGGTCGCACTGAGAAATAAAAACATGACAAAAATGTATTTTTACAACTAGAAACGTCAATCAAATTGTTTGTTCTGTAGTTATTCATTTCAGCCATGCACGCCAGTTTTAGCGCGGATAAATATCAGATGTCACAACATTTTGCAAAGGACAAAAATTATGTGAAAGAGATGGTTCTTCCAAGAAACATTATTGTAATCATCGCGGTTTGCTGGCTTGCACTGCAAAATATCGCTCAACAACAGCTGCTGCTACTGCTTGTATTCCTCTGCGACTGGCGAATGCAGCTTCTTGAAATGGAGGTCCTTTTGCAGCAGACAAATCCTAGAAGACGTGGCCGTCGATTTCGTCCATACTGGGTGCTTCCTCGACCGGCAGAATCTTGGTTTGAAATACATTTTAACCGCAGAATCATACCTGAGAACTTTTTTTATCGTCAGATGAGAATGAAGCGAAGTACATTTGATCGGTTATTGAGAATTCTACGCGCTAACCTTCAAAGGGAGGATACACGATTTAGGAATTGTGTGACACCAGAAAAAGTTCTCGCAATTGGAATTTATCGTTTAGCGCACGGAGGATCATTCAAAAATGCTGGTGTCGCTATGAATGTTGGAAAAACAACGGCTATTGAAGCATTTATGGACGTCGTAGATGGGCTGTATGAACTAAGAAACGAGTATATTAAGTTTCCTGCATCAGTGGAAGAAACAGCAGCTTCAATAGCAACATTCGCGACCCTTTCAAACCTTCCAAATATAGCTGGCGCAATTGACGGTACTCATATAAAAATCAAAGCACCAAAGGATAGTGCAGTTGATTATTTTAGCCGCTACCAACAACACGATGTTGTCGTGCAAGCTGTTGTCAATGGGAAAAGGCTTTTTATGGATGTTGCGGCTGGATTCCCGGGAAGTATGCACGATGCTCGAGTTCTCAGAAATAGTATGATTTATGAGAAAGCAGAACATGGAGACATTCTTGCTGCTGGTCCAATTCATATAATCGATGAAAGCGAAATTCAGCCATATTTAGTGGGCGATAGTGCCTATCCTCTTTCACCGTGGCTGCAGAACCCTTTCCCGAAGGTACAAGAGATCTGGAAGAGATCCAGTTTGAAGCGAACTCCTCGATTGACTTGGTTTAATTACAACGATGAAACAGATCTACAGGATAAATCACAATATACATACGCTAAATGACAAGAACAATAAAGCTAAACGAAACACACGGTAATGGACTTACGATAATAAGTTCAATTTGCAAGTTATTTGTCCATATGAAAGCGTTCGAGTGCACGAGACAACATGGCCGACTAAAACTGGTCAGCGGTCCTAACAAGTTCTCACAAAGTGGCCAGCGGTAGTCCCTTCATCCCCCCCAGTCCGAGAACCGGGAGCGGTACGACTTAAAGCGTAGGTTGTAGGACTCAAGTGACCCATTGTCCTGTTTCTGGTTCGTACCGTTTGGGCGGTCGTGTTACGCGGCGAGGGCGTGTAACTGGGTCGGGCGGCGGTTGAGGTGGCGTGATGGGCGTGGAGGTGTCCTCATCAGCACTTACAGGTAACTGGAGGTCCCTTGGCTGCGTGTCGGGAGCGGGGCTGTCATCCTGTGCCCGTCTCGCTGGGGGCGACATCGGTGCTGGGTCGAGGACCGCGTTTGGGGCATTAGGCTTAGCTTTGGTGGTTTGCGAGGACTCGGCAGTAGGTTGTGGTGGCACAGGGATCTGTGGGCGTGGGCACCGGTCAGCACTGCTGGGGGCTGGTGGGCAGGTGGCTGTTGTGGACGGATAGAGGGCGTGGCTTGTGTATAAGCTCGCAGGAAGCGGCGGTTACGTAGTGTGATGCGCCCAGAGCCGTCTACCTTGACACGGTATTGGTCGTGGCCGGCCGATTCCACCACTACCCCTGACCGGTCCCATTTGGTGGGGTTCGGGCCTTGTTGATTCTGTAAGAAGACTCTCTCGCCAAGGGACAGAGGGCGGAGGGGGCGTGAGTGGGCTTTCAGAGACTCTGTTGTGCGAGTGATGCGTGTGCGAAGGGCTTCCTCCTTTGCCTCCCATGCTTGACGCCAAAGGGGTCTGATGTGCGGGTTGGAGAACTTCTCGAGGCGGTTGACGAATGAGAGGGAGTCCCTTAGGGGGCGTCCGAATATGATTTGCGCGGGTGACAGGTTGCAGTCTGGGTCTGGGGTGTTGCGTAGCTGTAACATGGCACGCAAGAAACGATCATGGTCGAGGCTGCCTGTCGGGCCTGTATTGGACATCAGGAGGCGCTTGGCAGTTTTCACTGCGACTTCTGCTCTGCCATTAGACTGGGGGAAGCTGACGGAGGACACGCGATGCCTTACACCCCAGAGGCGTAGGAAGTCCTGAGTGCCTTTAGCGGTGAACTCTGGGCCGCCGTCGCTTGATATCTCCTCCGGGACGCCGAAGGTGGCAAAGAAGGTACGGAGATGGCTAATCAGGCCGGTTGAACCTGCGAGGGTGGTCCCAGCTGGTGAACTTAAGACTTCCACCCAGCCAGAAAGGCGGTCACCTACGACCAGGTAATGGCAGCCTCTGAAGTCGAAGAAGTCAGCGAAGACAGATTCAAATGGAGATAACGGTGGAGTTGATGGCAGAGGGGGTTGGCAGCCTGTGAGGGTGCGTTTCTGTTGCAGTCTGCGCAGCCCTCCCGGGTGTCGCGGATGTCCTTTGACATCCCCGGCCAGTAGACGATGGCGCGGGCTCGCTGTTCCATTGAAGAGGTTCCTTGATGGGCTGCGTGTAAACTCTGAAGGACTCGGGGCCGTAGGGACGGGGGGACTACGACACGGTCCTGGTAAAGAAGTACGCCCTCCTCTGCGTACAGAGACTCGAAGATGGGCCGAAGGCTTGTCAGGGTAGGGTCATCAACCGAAATCGGTTTTCCTTGCTCGATCGAGGTTAGGAGAGGCCCCAGGGAGGCGTCTGCAGCTGTCTCGGTTGCAAGGAGGGACCAGGGGATGGCGCCAAGCTCTTGGGTGTCGTTTCGGATAGTGTTTATCAATGCAGACTCTGCGATGTCGGGAAAGCTGGGTGATCCAAGAGAGACAGTGTTGTCTGTGTAGGATGGGGAAGGGTGTCTTGAGGCAGCATCGGCGGCGTGGTTACTCTTGCCGGGTAGATGCCTGATCTCGAAGCGCCATGGGAGAGTGCGCTGTTTAAGGCGAAACAGGCGCGAGTTGGTTATTTCATCCAAAGTGCGGTCACCGAAGATCTTGACAAGTGGTTTGTGGTCGGTGACTATCACGAGGTTGTCGCAACCTTGTGTGAAGTATCGTGTCTGCTCTAAACCCCAGGCAACGGCGAGGGCTTCTCCTTCAATAGCTGCGTAGCGCTGTTCAGCGGAGTGCAAGAAGCGGGAGCCAGCCAGTGTGATTCTCCATCCCTCGGGGCAGCAGTCTGGGACGCCGGAGGGGCAATTGCAGTGTTGCTGAAGGAGGAAGTAGCCGATTCCACGCTTGGACCAGTCAGGGCGAAGGCACGTGCGCCTTTGTATGTCGAAGATTTCTACTCCCTGGCGGATAGCTGCAATGATTGCTGCCTTGGAAGCCTGAAACGCTGCCTCAAGCTCGGGGGACCAGGAGAATTTACAGCGGGGGCTGAGAAACGGCTTGAAGGGAGCCATTGAGTCACGTAGCTGGGCGTAGTTGGAAACCTGGTTGACTAGTCCAAACCAACTCCTGATGTCTGTGGTACTGGTAGGAGAGGGGAAGTCTTTTATGGCATCTAGGTACTTTGGGAGTGGTTCTATGGTGCTATCAGACACTCTAAACCCAGCGAAGTCGACACTTCGCTCTGCAAACTGGAACTTGTCAGGGTTGAGCACTATCCCTGCATGGCCGACGCGGGTAAGGAAGTCGATGGTCCTCCACCAGTGTTGTTCCAGGTCTGTGTCGAAATGGACTGTGTCATCGACGCATCGTTCCTTGCGCTCAAACTCAGCAAGGACAGCATCAAAACAGCGATTGTATCCGTCCCCCGAGGACAGGAAGCCTTGAGGTGCCCGTGTGTAGCGCCAGCGGCCAAATGGTGTGATGAAGGTGGTCAAGTGGCGGTCGGAAACACGCAGAGGAACGCTGTGATAACCGTTCCAGGCATCTGTCACGGTCTTCCAAGTGTCCTTGGGGATGCGACGGGCGAGTTGGAAGGGCGACTCCATGGCAAAGGTCTCACGTTGGCAAAATTTGTTCAGTGGCGAGATGTCTACAGTGCGGCGTGGCGAGCCGTCGTGCTTTCGTGTGATGACCATCCTGTGACACCACGTAACGGGTTCGCCGTAAGGCACACGCTCGATGACGCCAAGAGCTTCGTCGCGGAGGAGGTCATCGTACACCCGTTGCTGCCAGTGGAGGGGTATGTTGGCCGGTGTATGGCAGGCCTTAGGTGTGGCTGCGGGGTCAACATGTATCTCTATGGGTGGTCCCTCCATACTTGGTAGCGCTCGATGAGGGCAAGTGTTGAAAGTGGATGAGGCATATCTGTCGAGAAGCTAGGCTTTCATGTTTGCATTGTTCTCTGGCGTACAGGGGAACGGCAGCTCGGGGGGGCGTGGCGGTGCTGCTCCGCGCTGTGGACACGAGCATGTAGCGTTTTGCGTGGTCGTGGGTTCCGGGCAGCTGTCATTGAGGGCCCTCATAGCATTGATTTCGGGTGAGACGCAGGGCGCGTGCTGCTGCTTGTCGGAGGTATCTCTTTCAGATTGGGTGCTAGTAGAGTTGTCAAGGGATGGGAACGTGCGCGGTAGTAGACCAAGGTTTAGTAGCGAGTCGTAAGACAGGTACATGTCCTTGACAGAGCTGCTCACATAGACCATGGAGTGGCATGCTGTAATGTCCCCGCTGCTGGACTGTGTAGCGAGTCGTGCGAAAAACGCTCCTTCTATCGATATGGGCGAGCGGTTAGCTGCTGATAGGCTGAGGCTTATAGGGTGGAGTTGGTCGCGAGAGAATCCGCAGGCTATGAAGTCGGATAACGACCACAAGTCTGATTGGGCGCCAGTGTCGGCTATTGCGGATACTTCAGCGTGGATGTCTGACGAGGTGTTGGAGGTGCCACTGTCGGTCCGGCCTGGCCGGGAGAGGGATATGGTGATCGGGAGCCTGGGATGATCTCTTAAGCGAGCCCTTTTCCACTCCCCCTTGGAGAAGATATGGTGATCTAATCGCGCTGCGAATGGTTTGGTGACAGTGGCGTGTGTGGTCGTCTTTAGCGTGTGGCGACGTCTTCGGGAGGGTCCTACACTCTTGGTTTGGAATGCTGCTATCTGTGAAATTGGGTTAGTTTCTGTGGCGTGGACCCCTGGGGCCTGGGGCGGGCGCTGCGGAGGTTGGCGCTGGTGGCGTTTCTTACGGCGATTGGCCCTGTAGCAATCGATGCACATTTGGTGGGGTTTCTCGTTCCAACCACGGGCTCCTTCCGTGAAGATCTTAAAGGTGATGTGACAGCCGGGGCATGTTGCTTCCTTTGCCCGATCCGCTTGAGAAGGAGTGGGGGCGTGGTTCGGTGGTGATGTCTTTTGCTTCACGAAGGAGGAGACAGCTGAGAGCGAGGGGGAAGGGAGGGCATTACGTGCCATCTCTTTAGTTTCTACCAATGCGATGACCTCGTTTACTGGTTTCTCTAGTATGCCCGCTATGCCCAGCACTTCTCTTCTGATGTCAGAGTCGTAAAGGCCATTTAGGATGACGTCACGGATGACGTGGTCGGTGTAGTCGACCGAAGCGCCGCAGGTGCACGAAGTAGTATAGGAGCAAGTTTCCGCCTTTCCCCGTACTTTAGCTGTGAAGGTTCGGAATGGCTCATCACGTTCTTGCCGCAACTGGAGAAGCTCTGTACGCAGCACGCAAGTGGCGACTGGGATTATCGCTAAGGAGCGCATGGCGGCCAGCAGTTCGGTCAGGTTCTCAGAAGCGGCATTTGGATTGGCTTTAAGAAGGCTGTCCCCAAGTTCAGGTCCCGCGCACTGGAAGAGCTGAGCGGGCGCCGAAGCATTGTTGATGCCTGAGCCTGATTTGAAAACCTCCCAGCTTCTCGTGAAGACATTCCACTCTTCTATCGTGACTCCGATGTTGACTTTGGGCCGCTCTAGTTTCGGGCCGCTGGTTGCTGTGGGTGCTGGGGGTGCTGTAGGCGTCGGGACGCGGTGGGATAGGGCGTGATTTGTGATGAGGGCAATTGCCAGAGCCTCAGAGACATCCTCTGTTGCGAATGTGCAGTCAGGCACGGAGCATTCGACGACTACCATGATTGTATTATCATCTGTTTCATGAAGCGAACTCCTCGATTGACTTGGTTTAATTACAACGATGAAACAGATCTACAGGATAAATCACAATATACATACGCTAAATGACAAGAACAATAAAGCTAAACGAAACACACGGTAATGGACTTACGATAATAAGTTCAATTTGCAAGTTTTTTGTCCATATGAAAGCGTTCGAGTGCACGAGACAACATGGCCGACTAAAACTGGTCAGCGGTCCTAACAAGTTCTCACAAAGTGGCCAGCGGTAGTCCCTTCACAGTTTAACGAAGAATTATCGTCCGCTAGAGTACAAGTGGAGTGCGCATTCGGGATTTTGAAAAGTAGATGGAGAATCCTCATGGGTGTGGAGGAGTCCAGAGTTCAGCTTATTTCGAAGATCATTTTGGCGTATGCAGTTCTGCATAACATGTGTATATTATTTGGAGATGAGTGGGAAGAAGACGATGGAAACGATGATCATGATGGAGACAATGATGATATTCTTAGAGATGGGGACAACATCAGAGAGATTCTTAAAACATACTTGAGTTCCATTTAATCATTACAGTGCACTTTGACTGTGAAAACTGGAGAATTAATAATGATTTTCAATAAACATTTCTTGCCTATTTGTATAAACAAAATCAGGAATGATTTTAGTTTCTCAAAGTTCACATGCATAAAAAGATAATGTCACACAAGGTTATAGACATGATAAACAGTAAAAAGTCTAGTTTCCATTAGTTTCAGTGGTACTGTTCTTCATCATATCGATCATTGCCCCCATGAATTTGGTCATCATTTCCATTTGCTGCGTTTGCGACTCTTGAATTTTCTCGATCACTCCAGTTATTCGTGCACCCTGCTCGGTGGCTGACTTTAGCAGCTTGCCGTGAACTTGTTCTTCCTCAGCGTCATGCTCTTGCTGTTCCACAGCGGGAGCGCGCCTTTTCTTGCGCTCTCGTCTCAGCTGCTTGCCCCTATCTCCTGCCACATTTCCATCCTTTCGCTTGGGCGTGGAGTTTCTTTCTTTGGAAGTAGGAGATTCTTCGGCGGAGCTGGGTGGGTTAGAGGCTGTTGTTGGAGAAGAGCTGGACTCGGCTGACGGAGACCCTGTCTGAGCAACGTGCTGGAACGTAACAACATCGCGCGTTCCTAGAACTGTATCCAGCTCGTCGTAGGGATCCACAGGGATCCACCGGACTGCTTTCTATTGTAGTTCTTCTTTTCTTTGTACTTCTCGACAAGGTACTTGATCTTTCTTTTGCACTTGTCTACTGTCCGGTTGTTACCAAACTTTTCATTTAGCTCACGGACAATGTTGCCCCAGTACTTTCTGGAGTCTTTACTCTCTAGACGGTCGTAATACTCCACCCACAAATTCACCAAGTACGTTTCCTCCTCTCTGGTTAACGTTTCGTACGACTTTTTCTTCTGTGTGGCTGTGGCAGTGGAAGTGGAAGGGCTAGACACGGACGCTGGTTCATCGCTCATGTAAATTTGCGAGCCATAATAGTTGACCTCTCCTTCTCCCCGGTCGGCTGTTAGTAGTCCCATGTAAGGCCCAACAACAGTCGCAGCTTCATATCGCCGTTTTGCCTGAATTCTGCTCATTCTAGGATCAAAACTTTGAAAAGGAAAGCGAGGGAAATCTGCCCTGTCCATGCTGGATGCAAATGATTTTCAGTTTGGCGCTCTTTTGCAGTTGGGCGCGCTTTTGCAGTAAAATGGATCAAATTCTGCGCTAATGGATTTTGGAGTGCTAATGGATTTTGCGGAGACTAAACAAACGAAAACGCGCGATAACATCGCCTGACAAAAAATCGGCGTGCTCCTAGGGCTCGCCGATTTTTGGTCGCGGCATCTTTGTAGTTTGGTAAAGGTTGCGAAAATTTTGTCAAAGTAAAACATTTCGGTCGCACTCGTCTAGCATCAGCGTTGACAGATTTTTTTGCAAAGTAAATAAAAATTCGGCCTGGTGCGACCGGGCCCTTAGTCACTGAGCGGCGATGTTCTCTGAAGCACTAATTATGTTATCTTAGCAAAACTGCCTGTCATTATTTAGTCAACTATCATATTTGCCAGTTTATCATACCACGCTTTTTTATTTACCTGTCAATGTAGTAACCTATCATGTTTCTTAGTTCCATATTTTAAACTTTTTAAATTGTAACGATATTAACGTATATACTCATTTTTATTTTAGCCCCCGTCGAAGGTTTGTGTTTCAAACCGAAATATCGGGCACAAAATATATATCTTTTATTTTGCTTTATTTTTCTTGCCTCAATCTTTTCTCCGCCGTAAGGATCAGTTTGCCGTGTTATTTTACATTTATTCAAGTTTTTCTACTGATGCAGATCTTTGTCACAGATCCGGCACCTCTCATTGGTTTGTAGTTGTGGTTTCTGCTGTTCATTATCTTAATGGTTAAAGCCGGTTTGGTGAGATATCCGATCCACAAGTCGCATGGAAATGAGGTTGTGTACTCGAGTGCCCAGAGGTTTTTATTTTTTTCTCGACGCGTTGCGCCTCTTTGTCGCGGCTTCGCCGCTCAAACTCGCCGTTTCCACTAAAAAAATAAAAACCTCTAGTACCCACCGGGCCACACTACTCCGACACAAATTCCGACAATTCCCCCCTCTCCCCACGGGCTTGATGCTCTGAAGGTGAAAACGTTTTTTGTCGGTTGACGCCGCGGGTTAATAAGTAAGCCACACGATTGTTAAAAGTGAAGCCCCTTTATTAGACATTTTGAACGGACTGGCAGACCCCTAGCAATGGCAATAAAATATTGAAGCAACAAAGGAGACCAACGAACAAGATCACACACACACACACACACATACAAAAAGAAATCGAAATTGGCACCTACTTCTGAAATCCAACACAGGCAAGAAATGTAGCCATTGTCCTTCAAGATTAACTTTTGCCGTTTGAACCCAGCAGCATTCGAGTCAAAGCAGTGAAGCGTTTGGCAAATTGTACTTTTGCTCGGCTCCGTAGGAACTCCGAAGTCGTTCTAAACGAGAAAGGCCTCTACTCACTAATTTACCGTAAATGATCTAATAAACGCCGGGGACGTTCATTAAATTTCAAGGGTCCGAGGGGGGCGTTTTAAAGATAAGAGGCGTTTAAAAGAGAGAGACGTTTATTCTAATAACTGTAATATAATAACTGTAATATAATAACTGTAACTGTAATAACTGTAATATGGTGACCTAAATACGGTATTATAATAACCTAAATGACAGAGCTTTAGCAGACTATCAAGTCCGTCCGCCGAGAAGTCTAAACCGTCTACAAATTCATAACGGTATATAGTATATACAAAGCGGCGGAAAAGGGTACCGTACTGGCATACAGTCGAACCTCCCGTAAGCGGACACCCTCGGGACCAAGGGTAAGTGTCCGCTTACGGGAGGTGTCCGCATACGAGAGGTTGAAAAACAATAGTGCACCAGAGGGCGTATAATGCAGCAGTACATGTCTTTTAAAGCTTTTAAGTCTACTTGTAATTGTATTATCCATCACAGGGTTTTTGCAATAACTTGGACCACATAAAATCCCTGCAAGCACTACACTGTAGGGCTGGAAGGCTAATTTTTAATTTACCATGGGATACACCATCGACAAAAGTCATGGAAGTTACCCAGTGGGACTGGATTTAAATTATCTCGTTAAATTATATTACAGCATAGTTAGCGACAATACGACCTCGTTGATCTCATATTTAGCTGTATGGAGAAAGAGGCCGTAAAATCTAAGAGGGCATAATAAGGCAGTCGTTCCGCGATTTTCCACATATTTTATGAAAAACTCTCCGCGTTTCCCTGATCTTAGGCCCCGTCCACACGTATCCGGATATTTTTGAATCCGCAACTTTTTTGTTGCGGATTGGCCTTCCGTTCACACGTATCCGGCGAATTCGGCTCACGAATCCGCAACTTTTTGAATCCGCTCTCCAGAGTGGAAATTTTTGAATACGCTACGAGTGCGGCATCGTGTGGACGGTCGAATCCGGATATTTTTTAATACGCTGACGTAACAGTATCGGATCCAGTCTTTAACCGCGCGAATATTCAACATGTCCGACCGAAATGTTATTTTGTTTTCAGTTGAACTTTGCTTTGAACTTGGCCTTTGCGTATGCTCTTTTGACAATATTTAAAGAGGAGCCCTGGCTACTAGAGCGAATCCGGATACGTGTGGACGGGCAAATACGATTCGAATACGCTACGCGTGGACGCGAATATTTTCTAATCCGGAAAAACAAAGTTGCGGATTCAAAAATATCCGGATATGTGTGGACGGGGTCTAAGTTCTCTTAAGATATGTGACACCTCAACTTCGTTCGCAGGGTTTCTCATCTTCCCGCCCCCTGGAGCGAGTGAAGAGCTCTGTTCTCTCGCTCCAGGGGGCGGGAAGATGAGAGACCCTGGGACGAGGTTGCAGACACCTTGGGATCGAAATGACTACTGAGTTGTTTCCTACATGAAACTGTACTGTTCAGACTCATACTTCGCTTTTGTTTAGGTCAAGCACAATTACAACCATTAAAACCGAACCTATTTTACTAGAAATTTTCTTGATATCGTTTACTGTCCGCTTACGGGAGGTTATATTAAACTCTGTCGCCCCCGAATAGGTGTCCGTGTCCACTTACGGGAGGTTAAAAATGTAGTGTTGGAGAGGATAAATCGCCGGGACCGTGGTTTGGTGTCCGCTTAAGGGAGGTGTCCGCTTACGGGAGGTGTCCGTTAGTGGAGGTTCGACTATAGTTCTTATTGCTCAATGTCAACATCCGAGTCCTCGTCGAGCACCATGATATTTTCATCGCCAGCCTCTTTAATGTCTGAGTTAGTCAGATTGCTTGAAATGGGTCTGGAAGAGTTGGCTCATCAAGCACGGAAAGTTGTGCCTTCAACTGCTCTGCCCCTGCTTCGCATGGTTGGCCTTTCTTGAAACAATGGATCTCTGAATCTTGAGAGCCATCAACGGCTAGATTTAATGCGCAGGACGTGAATGACTTTGTAATTACCTCAGTGGGGAGCCGTGCCCAGGCGGTCAACACCCATTCTACAATGGTCTTTCTCGGTGGCGGTCACATGTTTCCCGGTTCTGTAAATTCCTCACCTTGAACTGGAAATTGAGCAAGACGCAACTCGCACACCGGTGTTAATTAAGCAAGAACGCAAATAAATTGATTGATTGTATTGTACATCTGTTTCTAGTTTATGTCTGGTTTTCATGGAAGGGGGGCGTTTATTAGACAGGGGGCGTTTGTTAGAGAGGGGCGTTCAATACAAATTTGTCAGGGGACGTTTATTAGATCATTTACGGTATGTTGCAATTGTCGCTAATGGAATAAGACCTAACCTGTTTATGTTTATCAGTATTGAATTTCGCCTTAATATTTTTTGCTATCGTGTTATTCGATGATTGATCTATAAGAGCCCACACATTCTGTCCAATTGAACGAGTCTAGATCCGGGGGGAGGGTGGGGGTACTCTATATATTTCTGAGTGGTGGTATGCCGCTGGGACTCGAAAACCCTCAGCCTAAACCAGAACTGAGCTCAGTTGCTCAGTTCAGCTGCATTTTGCAACCTATTCTAGACTATAAAAGGAACCAAAAATCCCTACCCTATCCCAGACTCGCTGTTTTTACAGAAATGATACCCTATTCTAGATCAAAACTCTATGATTTATAGCGGAGCTCTGCGGGCCGAAAGGCCGGCGAGGAGCACCATACTCATAGGACCAGAGAACCATAGAACCCATGCCCGTCATTTTTCATGTTCATGGCTAGCGGAATGTTTCGCGGGCGTGTTGTGTGCCCGCCGCCGCCATCGCTTAGGGCTAACTCGCGGGCGCGTAGACCGTCGCAAAACATGCGCGTATGACGCCACACAACAACCGGGATCTTTGCAATTTCACGTCACCTGGGAAAACACTGCTGCCGTGTTTAGCGGAGAAAACCGTTTAAATTAAAGTCGTTATTCTCCTGCATTTTTTCGGGGTTTGCTACTCAAGACAGTGATACTAATTAAAGTGACTCGTAACAGTTTTCGGCTTTTTGACTGTATAAACTTTAGAAAATTATAACAAAACAGCAGGCCAAGGTCATAATTAAATTATGGTAAAATTAAAAAGTACATTTAGTTGTTGACCTAAAGTGACTGTTATTTCGTCATCGATGGTTACCATGGTAACGATATGTGGGGATCATTCAGACCTACTATTTAGCTTTTGAGGCTTATAACTCAAAAATTAAAAAAACCTTTGAATGCAGACTCGCAGAGGTCCACACGACGCAGAAATTAAACTTTCTGGTAGTTGCCGAATCTTCCTTGTGAAAGATCTCGTGCCAGGCGTCACTTGAATGTGAAAATAGAAAACTGAATGCAAGGCTGGCACTACGGCAAAGGGCAGATTTATTCATGGCCAATATTTCGACTTATTGTACCAGTCTTCCTCAGGAGTCAGGGCCAGGGCTATACTGAAAGAAAATATTGTAACGGCTCCTCAAATTTGAAAATTACATGGTTATAAATGATTAGCTAATACATGACATGTAGACATCGCACTTGTAAGCATAAGATAAAAATAATATATGACATATATAGTGCTGACTCGTCCCCAGTCGTCTCTCAATTCACGAGAGGAGCGCGGCCGAAAGGAGCACAAGGTGTGATCGGTCGCGCTTCTCTCGTTCCGCGTCTATCCGCCACGCGCGTCTCCCGCGTCTTACCTAGAAAGACGACTGGGGACCAGTCAGTATATAGTGTATGATACAAAACTGAGTTCAGCGTTCGTTCCTTCGGTTAATGCCTTCTGGTGACAAAGTGTTTCCTCTATGATTTAAAAACGCCTCGCGTGCTTTTCGACGGGAAGCATTGATGGTAGGCTGCAGTTCAAGCGGGATGAGTCTCATGTCCGTGGAAGAGTGGCCTGGTAAGTTGAAATGTGTAGGGACCGCTGCTGTGGAGTTGGGGTGATGTGGGTTGTTTGTCCCTTGTCTGTGTTCTGTGAAGCGTTCACGAATCGTGTGTTTGGTTTCTCCTATATACTGTTTTTTTTTTTTACATTTTTTTACATTCTATCATATATGTGAGGTTACTAGAATTACAGGTTAAATGTTGTTTTATTTGTCTAATTTTCCCGGTGTTGCTAAAAGTATACGAAGTTCTACCATTGTCAATGTAAGGGCAGGTGAGACATCCATGAGTGGAGTTGCAGCGGAAAGTGCCAGAGGTGGGCTTTGGTGTCATGTTAGTGTTTTTTAGTTTAGCTCTAACCAAAAGGTCGCGAAGGTTTGGTGAACGACGGTAAGCGATGAAAGGAACATCTTTGAATATTTTTTGCAGGTGATTTGTGGAATGGAGAATAGGTTGTTTCTTGTGAAGTATTTCTTTAATATTAGGTAGTGCTGGGTAAAAGGTGATCGTGAACGCCCTTTGCCGTAGTGCCAGCCTTGCATTCAGTTTTGTATTTTCAAAAATTAACCCGGTTACCCCCATTTTTTTAAACGTGAAAACTTTTGGCACTTAAAGAGGAAAGTGTAAAATTATTTTAAAAAAATTCCTTGGAGCATATTTTTTTAAAACGTAAAAAAAGACAATTTGTGAGTGGTGAAAAATTCCCTCCACAGAATTTTTTTAAATTTTGTCTGACTTTTCCTCTTAATAAGGAAAAAATATTGAAACAATAAAAAATGGGGGTCACCGGGCTTGTTCACTTGTGAAAGCCTTCGTGAGTTTCACAATATCCACGCGTGAATTCGCGCAATTCAAAATCTGGATTGTACAAGATCGACATTTGCTCATGCTCAGTCAGGATTACCGCTGACCTTTGCGTATACACGCGCGGACACCTACAGACCGATACAGACCACATTGTGCGATCGAGCAAACGTTTTCGCTTCCTTGCCGTGGATTTAGTAAGCTTTTACGCTTTTTACTCTTTTATGGAACTTCAGAACTTGCCATTAGGTTTCCTCATAATGTATTGTTAGAAGGCGGAATGGTGAGCCTTGTTATGTTGAATTTTTGCATCACATTCGCTCTTATTATTCACGGTTGTTTTCTTCTTAGTGCTAAAAGATGTCGGGAAGTATTCTCTTTCAGTCTTTGTTCATGTGTTCATGATGATAAAATTGACGGTGGATTAATCACAATGCAGACCTTTTTTCCCCAAAAGTTGAGTAAGTTTTACAAAGATCATCGTAATCCACCGTAGGAAAAAAGATGGCGGCTGTTCATTTTACCACAATACCTTGCGGACCTAACACAGCACATAAGGCACAAAGAAAGCCAAATTTTTACAATATTTATTCGAGTACTAAGGACAACGTGTAGACTAGGTTTGAAGATTTTATAACTTTTCGTTACATTTTTATGGACGTTGTTAAGGTTTTTGTGCGCTAAGAATTATGGGTAAATGTTCCAGTCGCCATCTTTTTTCCTACCGAGGATTGAAATCACTGCCAGCGACGTTTTGAACCATTGATCTTTTATCGGGCCATTTTCGTTGCTTGAATTGAACGACTTGTTGCTGAACACGAGGAAAAAAACACATGGCGATATAATTCACTTGCTCGCGATCGATAGCTTGATGTTTTGTTGACAGTTCTATAATTCACTTTGAAGTCTAGTCCTAGGTTTGATTTGTTCTCAAAGTGACATTAATTAAGTTTTTTTGTCCATAATCACGAATGTTTCGTTCTTCGTGGCGTCTGAATTGAGCAGGCATACCTTGGAGACTTGCTGCATGGGAATAGCTGTAAGTACTCTCAAATCTTTTCCCAACTAAGGAAAATATGATTCTACAAACCATGGTTCATCATAGTAAAATGTTGAGTTTACAGTTTGTCTTGATGGCTGCATTTCTCAGCTGTAGTTTCATTATACCCGATATTTATTCCAGTTATTTTCCTTTTTTGCTGCGGAACGAGCGTAGCGAGTGAGCAGCAACATAATCAGGATTTAAGAGAAATATATGAGAAAAAAATATAAGCTAGGAAAAATCTCGATTTGATCGCTTTTTACCAGAATTCACTGCGCCACGAACACATTTTGGGCCAGAATGCACTGCGCCACGAACAAGAGCCTCGCTTGCTGCTTCAAGCTGTTGGCTGCGAGATTTGTAATATTTTGGTCCAACATGTCCCAGTCGAAATCGGAACTGAAGTGTCGAAGACTACCACGAGTTGAGCGAGGACTGTGAGGCATGGTGATAGGACCGTTGAATGGCAAAGATTTTCGAAGATTGTACGGAATAAAAGACAAATTTACTTCGAAATCACTCCGACAGCAGTCGATGAGACTGAACTGAGCTGAGCGCTTGGGGACGCGTAACCTGAGCTGAGCTTGGGAGACGCGAACACAGTAATTAACCTAAATTTTCGCACCTTCCTCGTGTTCAACGCGTCCTTTACTCAGCAATACTCTACAGACATTGCAGGAACTTGATGCGTGAATTACAAAACGAAATTAGTCTTATCAGCTGGAATTTTCGTCGATTCACCCCGGTTACATTTGCTTTGCTACCCCTCAAAAAACGAAAGAGAAAATTCTGTAATATCAGCGAGACGATAAAACAGCATTATTACAACAAATTTACCGCAGCAGTTACTATCTTTTGGATACACTAGTATTACACGTAACTTCGCTTTGTATTCATTCGTTTCTACTTCGTGCTTGTTTATATTTTAGTAGCATTGTTGTTATTTTGATAAAAACTTAGTCTGATGAACTCTTATAAATCTAATTAGTCCTATGTATGATATATTATTTTAACTGGTTCGAAATAAAGTTTATTTTTGAAGCTTAATAATGATAATTATGTTAGTTGTCAATTATACATGCATGGCGCCGCGTTAATGTCGCATTCCAAAATATTGATCCCTCAGACGAGACATTTGCTCCGGGCGTGCGCGTTACCAAAATGAACTATTGCTCATAATTATGTATGTATGCGCAATTGTTTTGCTTTTGGATTTCTATTGTTTTGGCTTTTGTTTTAGTTTTAAGAACGGTATGCATAACAAATGTATGGGGTTAAACGGAAATCTTTCCGGCTGAAAAAAGTGCAAAATTACGGAGATTTTTTCGCTCGAACCAAAGCTAATTTCCCACCGAAATGTTTACTAGATTCCAATCTTTTCAAAACCGAGTGTGGATGTTGACATTGTGCCTGTTAAAATGAGTTAGAACGCTTAAAGCGACGACCGTGCGGTCGAACTCCATACAAGCCTTTATACGAAATTGCTTACTTCAAGGTAAAAATGACAGTACTTTTTTTAAAAGTTATTAAAATACTTTAACGTTTCCAGATAGAATAACAACCAAATCACTGGAATCCGAGTGTGGATTTTCCGAAAAGTAATTCGCATGGGCGAAATTTTGATTTTCCTTTAAAAAATGGCGTTTTCACAGTGATTTTAAGGGTCAAACTGGGGGTCTGGGGACGAGTTAAAAAAATTAGAGGCAAATGTCACCCATTTTTTGCCATGATTGTGTTTATTAAATGTAAAGAGAAATTAAGACTCGGAAAAAAAAATCCGAGTCCCAGATGGGATTTGAACCCACGACCCTCCGTGATCTACTCGGATGCTCTAGCCACTGAGCTACTGGAGACTCTATGGTGAGCAAGGGTCAATTTGTGGGTCTTGACTGGAACCGCATCGCGCGGCTACACAGCGAAGTATTGACTAGCACATGTGAAATTCACTAACAGCATCGCGCTGTCACATTAAAGCATATCAAGATGCAGCCAACCAACCTCCAAAGTGAGTATATAACGATGAAACAACAATAACAACAAAGATATTAAATGTAGGGAGAAATCAAGACTCGGAAAAAAAATCCGAGTCCCAGATGGGATTTGAACCCACGACTCTCCGTGATCTAGTCGGATGCTCTAACCACTGAGCTACTGTGTTTATCGGTGTTTGTTCGCTAAGATGTCTGTGTTTTCCGCTATGATCAGCCAAACCAGAAGCCGGTTCTAAGATCACAGAAAAGTCGCCATTTTTTCATTGCTGTCAAGTTGTATTTTGTTCGTGTGTTCCGCGCGTGTTTAGAACCCAGTCGGCGCGCGCCAGAAAACTGTTACGAGCCACCTTAAGGCATACTTAGAAGCTGCTATAGTGGAAAAAGAAGAGATTTCAGGGATAAAGTCTTGTTTCGAGGATGGGAGCAATGCGGGGAGATGTTTGTCACTTCGGGTTTCAGATTCAACTGAAGGACCGTAGATTTAAAGAATTTCCAAGCAGTGGAGGGACTTAAAGGTAAAACAAAATACATTTTATTTTTCGATGGGAATTTATGTTGATATCAATCTGTGATTGACTTTTTCTTTGTAAATAAAAACGAGAAGTCCAAGGCCTACTGCAAAGCTGATACAACGAGTACTGAATGTATTTGAAACAATATTTCGGCTGGCCAAACCAGCCTTCTTCAGGATAAGATGTTACTAAATTACAAAATGAAAATACAACATTATATAAAGAAGAATGTCGCAATATATATCCGGAGAGGAGGGGCGGAAATGACCTACAAGATAAGTAATCAAAGCTAAAGATAAGGCTAGCATGCGTAAACTACAATTCATCACGTTTGTTTCTTTTGTTTGTTTTTTTTTTCCTTTTTTTTTCTTTTTTTTTCTTTTGTTTTTTTTTTTGTTTCACGTTTGTTTCTTTGTGTTCTCGCTAGTTTTGGAGAATTGTTTATAAACATGCTCAATTAAATTCAGTTGTTTTGATTTCTTTCATCAGAGACATCTCGGCCTCGATGAGCTATAAATGGTTCGCGTTTTGCTTTTAAACATAAACTTATGGAGATTTGAATAAAATGTTTTGAAAGAAGATTGTGTTGTCCATTTTTATGTGTTTGTTCATTCATTACATAGGTTGAAAAGCGATTTTATGTAAACAAAATAAGACTTGGATTTTATAGTTCTAAACTTCACTCGCGTGGTCTTATGCAAATATGTTTGTGTATTTTTTGCAATTTTGATTTCCAAATCAGTTTCTCGGACAATTTTTTATAAGCAACAGGTGTATTTTATTTGAAAATTAGTCGTACTAGTTATTCTAGACGGAGAAAAAGTTGGTTTTGTGAACTTTTGTACTGCGTAAATGTACTATGCAAACAGTCGCGTAAGTCTGCTTTTGAGAATTGCTAAAATTAAAAAATAGCCCGGTCGTCAATTTTGTTCTTGTGTTTCCGACCTTTCACCTCAGTTAAGTTTATCATCGGCTTTCCGTTCAAAGAGCTACGCTGTTAGGCTCAGCCTATCTATATATATTATACCCTATCCCAGACTAAACTGCTCGAGAACCCTTGATACCGATATACCCTTCACAGTGGCACATACCCATATAGCGTATATATGAGAATACCCCCCCTCCTCTCTCTCGTGATCTAGATCGTGTAAAACAACATAATTTTTAGAAATCACTTGGCCTCTAAACCTAATTGATTCCAGACAGATAACCGATGACAGGTAATGGCGATAGAATGTAAAAGCAATTGGCTCATTTTCACCTCTACATACCTTTGAAAAGCCTGAAAGGTCAATGCATCCCGAGGAGACAACAGATTTGACACAATTCAAACCAACGCTTAGTGTAAATAAAATATAAAATGGAAACGTGTAGTTGTAATCGTTTAAATGCCATTTGATCTTTAAATATCCAAGAGATAGTTTCATGGTGTTTCGACGCTTAACCCTTCTGTACGCTAAATCTACAACAAACTCCTGAATTAACTTATCATAGAAGCAGAGAGCGGTTCTCAAGAAATAAAGAAACGAATAAAAACCAACAGAAAGTCTGCGATAAACAATAGAAGCCCAAGAAATTAATAAGACCACCCCACCCCCTCCCCCCTCCGCTACCTTCCCCAACCGTATAATGCACATGCCCCCAAATGCCTTCTATACTTCCTCGAACTAATCAATACTTTCCTAAATCTACCTAAAAATCTTAAAATCCATTCGAATACAAACAAACATTAACCGCAACAACAACATAACAACAACAACAACAAACTAAACAAATGATCGTAGAGTTGTCTCCCTGATCCAGTGCCAAAACACAAGTGTCCCGTTAAAAGGGTAACAAAATTCACAACAGTGGTTTAATTTCATACTGAATGCCAGTCATGCGACATAATGAGTATAAAACATAACGAACTTAACATAATGAAGCAATAACAACGAGCCAGAACTTGTTTTTTCGCATCTTCTGACATCTGCATCCTGTTTGTTCGTCTTCCGCTATGTTTCCTATAAACTTCTTTTTATACCTGCAGATGTTATCAAGTTCATCGGTGTTTTCGTCACCACAGAAATAGTCACTGATATTGCGGATAACTTAAGGAGAGATCACATAGCGTGGCACGTGTGTTCTTTCAGACTAGGGTTAGTCTCAGTAATTGAAGGTCTTGAAGGTTATCTACTTGCCGGCACTGGCGATGTAACAACCCGGGGGAGGTACTGCCGCTGGGACTCTGAAACCCTCTCCTCCTCCCATAGGCGAATCTTTGTTTATAATTATTGCCTCATTAGCATATGCGCGTCATTTTCAAATCGAGCTACAAAAAATGTCAACTCTGAACATTGAAAGGGCATTGAACAAGTAGCTTTCTCTGGACATGAATTCGAGCCCGATATGTAATATTTACTACATGAGCGGGAGTGTTGTATCAGCCTATACGATCACGAGGCGCAGTCGAGTGAATGTATAGTGCCGATACAGCACGGACGCGAATGTAGTAAACAACTTGTGAAATTCACATTCACATGTAAATTAGATACAACCACTAATATAAATTAGTATTATTAGTATTACAACCATTAGTATTACTAGTACTAGTAACCACTAGTACAATCACTTGTATCTGGAATGTAAATTAGCCACAACCCTGCACTAGTGAGTTGTATCTGATATACAGGGTAACCATGTGATTGGAACGGCTCATTTCTATTTGTTAGTACCCTTATGAATTATTAATGAATTTTACAAATCGATACACTAGATACTCTTTGTGCAATGCTATTTTAAAAACTCGAAAGTTTTGTATGGCTCATTAGCGCTCTTACTAACCAACGGTTTTGCAGTTTTTGATAGCTGATGAAAAAAGCTAAAAATTGCATTAACAATACTTATGAAACAAAATGTAAACAATGACGTCATCGAAGATTTGCCAGACCACACCATGTTTAGCTGCATTTTGCATCCCTGTTCTGAGACACCAAAAATTCCCTACCGCTATCCCCGACTCGCTATCTTCATTTGTTAAAGAATGAAAGTACAAGTAGTTGCAGTAGTAGTAGAAATAGTACAAGCAATAAAAAGTCAGTTTCGCTGACATTTAATATTTCGTGTTATGTGAAATAAGATGCAGTAAGACTAACATCATCATGGGACATTGAAAAAGATTGTTGAGTTTGCTCCTCACTCGTACTCTTGTAAGTATTTTTCGTAGCGATCAAATGATATTTACTCCTGGTAGGATTTCGGTATATTATGCACTCGATCTTTTCCAAGGAAACTAGTCCTCTCGCTAAATATGTTTAATTGGTTTTTCCTTTAATTGTAATACAAATGTTTATAATATGGCCAATTCGGTTATTCTGGTTCTCACCATAAATTGACATTTCGCAACAACCTTCCTGGAAAATACACATTCTTGGTTTTTTTTTCAATTTTTAATTAAAATATTCGTGTTTCTTACCGAAAACATATCATTTGATAATGATTGAATATTTCTCTTGAACTGAAGCTACGTTTATTCGTTTTTTTTTCTTATGCTAATACTTCTTGGAACTTTTAATTATTAGGCTCTAGTCAATTCAGACATCTCCGCCCTAGAAAACACATTTGCACTTTAATTAAAAACTCTGAAACTTGTAAACGCGCTCATAGAATTACTGGACTTAATTTATGGAAAATATTTTAACCAATCACCGTCGATAAAGAAGCTTGACACTCTGCTATCTCTGTGTAACAACAATTTTTAATCTATATTTTAACTGTTTTTCTCATTAAAATTGTTTGCGTTTTACGGCTTAAGAATTTTCATGGTAATTTTTATAATTGCTCTCCTTGTTTTATATTGACTGTACATTTGAAAGAAAATAGTGAAATTTTGGAAGAAAACCTGGTCAACATAGCGAAGGAAAATATATATCTTTTAAATAAACGTTTTTCCTTCAACCAATCGTTGAAGACTTTATTAAAGAAAAGACCTAAATTAACCGCAAAACTAGTTTAACGAGTTTCCCCAAAATGGTCAATATCTATACTGCAAATACCTAGTATATAGCTTATAAATTAGGGAACTATCTGCCCCCCCGGGCTGCATTGCAGAGAACAGGTCGAAACAAATTGCCTGTCAGGGATCAATTTGTCATCATGACTTTTTGCGGTATTATGACATGACAATTTCGAATTTTTTTTTAAAACTGTTATCTTAGAGAGGATGACTTTAATTAGAAGCGATCATCATTGTTACATAATTGACCTATAGCTTAATAATTGTGCAGCTGACAAGAGCAACACAGTTAAAAACGCTGTTAAAATTCACCGTAAAGAACTAGTAATGTTTCTTATTGAATGAGAATAACAGCAACAATTCTAAGCCTTGTTGTCATCTTTTAGACCAAACGGAAGCACAGAACGTTTATCGATCGTGCCGTGTGGGTTATTGTTTACTATGATGTGCCCAAACCTATACAGTGATTTGAAAATGATCACGTACAAAAAAATTGGAATTTAAGTGCGAAAATATAGCGCACATACGCGCAACACATTCCTCTGAAGTATTAGCAAATTTATCAAATTACATGTAATGTGTGTATCATATGATATCTTAGTATGAACTGATTTAAAATACTCTTAGAGAGATCTTTGGTGTGTTTATTAACACTTACAATATACACTATGGGTTTTTTTTTAGTATAAGCACATCTTCATTCAACCACACTTTTTAAGAGCAGGTTGTGTTGGCGCAACGACCGCAAAGCATGATTTTGTCAGGGCGGTTTAAGATGGCGGCTTTCGTTTAAATTTTTTGTTATAATGGATAAAAAAGAAAAATAACAATATCCTTAATAGTTTTGTTTTGAGGTTTTAGAGCAAACTGTTAGACAATTCTTAAAAAAAAATGAAGTTTTATTATTATTCGGTAAGGCAACAGCAGAAAATTATGCATTTACTATATTTAGTTGTATGTGGAAACATTCATGATCAGCAAAAGAAGAGAGAAAGAGATAACAATTGCAGTGGTAGTTTTCTTGATAACTTTAGGATGCAAAATCTGACGCAGCAATGCTCAAAGCAACTATTTCACTACCATCAACACATAAAGGTCACGAGTAATGTAAGAAGGCTTTCGAAAAACAAAATCATTGGCGATCATTGACAAGAAACACATAGAAACAGTGTATGCCATTATTATTTCATTTCAGAATATTTCAGATTCTATAAGCTAGAATGAGGTGTATTATATATCCGACACGGCGTTTAGAATTTCGAGGTGATTCTCAACGAATTGCACAACTATATGCGACCGAGATGCTTTCCATTATTTTATTGATGTTTAACGAGAAGCCGATATATAGCACAAAATTTATGCCTTTTGGGAAGTTTTTTAATTTAATTGCGTCTGTCGAGCATTTCTTAATAAGAAAAAATTCTCTGGCACGTTTGACAACTCGTGAAAAATTAACAACGCGTGGTGCTTAATTGTGTCGCAGCAAGAAGAGATGAACAAATGAAAACATCGCGTCTCTCTTTTGTTTTTCATTATCCAATTTGTTTGAACTTCCTTCAAGTTTCCGCAATATTATTGATAACTGATAACGTTTCAACGATGTCGTCGACACAGAAAGCATATACGGAAAACATACTAGCTGAGGTACCCGCGGGGGATCAAAACGGCTCAAAAATCATACCCGCCCCGGGCGAAAAGATCACTGAGAGATGACGTTCCGATGAAATAGCTTGCCATGTAGTTACATCCGGTTTGAACATCTAAAAAGATGTAAAACTAAACTGCAATAACTTCGACTATCAATGAGGGCAGAAAAAAAAAATAAGTTTGGCACTCACAAGGGCAGTCATTCTCGGCGTTCACACTGAAACATGCCTGTGCCCAGATCTGTCAGTATAGTGATTTAAAAGCATGAAATCACTTACAAATATGGTATACATGTGGGTTTACTTCTCCCATTGCGAAAAAATCACTGATATCTCGACACATGTGAAGATATCAATGTTTATATATTTACGGTGAAGAGTGAAGGTACCAATATCTTCATGCAAAATCTTGCTTCATGTTAGCTACCATGTTTGTGTTCTTATTAAATGTCAAAAAGTGTTGGTCTACAATCGAAACATGTTCGAATCGTCCTCGGAAATCTTCGGCATTCTTCGGAAAATTTCGAGCAATGATCGAAAACACTCGAAGAGAAATTTCATATCTCCTCGCACCCAAGTATTACTTAATGTATTTCTTTTAAAGAATCTATACACCAATGCGTTTTCGTTCATAAGCCATCCCAGCTGGTTCTCTAAATGGTGCGTCCATACTAGCGCGCGAAAACGCTGATGAAGACTTTCGACAACGGTATCAAATTTTAAAGGCATATTTTAAAGAGGGTCGTGAAGGGGGGTCCTAATCCCATTTCCCAGCAAATTGTTTTTTTCAAATCCCAGCTCAAATCCCACAATCCCAGCCTGTGTTGCTCAAATTGAAATCCCATTCCCATTTTTCTATTGTTTTTGTTTCATGAATCCCAGTCCCAGTGCACAAAATCCCATTTCCCAGCCTCTAAAAAAGGCAAATCCCAGCTCCCATTTTACCCCTACACGACCCTCTTTAAAGGCATCGGTTTTACGCGTTCTGGTAAAACAAAAGCTTATAAAGATGCTATGTCAAGAGGATTTGATATTGTTAAGCGCCTTCAATCGTGCACAGAATTTTATTTGCATCTAAAAAGGGTTTTTCATCGATTTTTCATAGAAACGAAGGAAGATCTTTACAAATTTAGCCTGAACTCAATTCAAGTTGCAATCCATTTGCCGGATCCTAACCATCCCTGCTAGACCGTGCTAAAAGCACTATCAATAGTTTTAGTGCACCAACTAGAGCCGTTTTCAATTGAGTGTCGAAAGTAATTACACAATTGCTTTGGTTTTGCATTGATAAGCTTTACGATTGGTTAAAAAATCTCGCGCCACTTTCTCAACCAATCAGAAGATAAACTAAAACCAATCGTGACTTGCTCGCACGCGTTTTCCCGCGCTTGGCGCCGACTACATGTATTTGCTTTGAGTTCTGATTGGTTCATCAGATTGTCTGCGAGTTCTGTGATTGGCCAGAGTAATTTCTTTGGTTTTGGTGAAAACAGCTCTATGTTAACTGAAAAAAACATGATGTCCTCATTTTAAAGTTTCCTTTGGTACAATATGTCTTTTGGCTTTTCCAAGTGATAAACTACAATCTGGTGACATAGTCTCATTCATCGTTTTACTCCCAGAGTCAATTATGGAGACATGTGGTTCTAAATCTTGAGTCTATCGACGAAATTTTACGGTGTGACTATTCAAATGAAACCTCTTCGTCAGTACTTTTGCATGGTACTATTTGTTTTTCAACATTTTATAGAATGAAATGTGGAATTTTTATCGAATTTTGATTTGTGGCACTCTTGGAAGTAAAGCCGGAATTAAAGTGTGTGCTTCCACGTCTACTTTCTAGCGGATTTGAGCGCTAATCATTTCAGGTCTAGCTAACGCGTGCTGGTGTGTTGTAGAGAACTGCTGTGGCGCCTAAGAGCAATCCAGCTGTGGAGGGGGAAGGGATTTTGAAAAAATATCCTGCAAGCCACCTCTATTGAAAAAAAAAATCCTGCGACTGTGACTATGTAAGCCCGACATGTGTAGCTAAAGGAAAACATTTCGAGCACAGACCTGATCGCCCAACGCTCCCGTCTTAGAACTCAGTCTTAAATGCTCCGTACAGTTGAGCCTGAAAGCCATTAGATTTGAGCGTTCACAAACATGGAGACGAGGCGAATAGGTCACGAAAAAATGAATCACTGGCTCATTTCCGTGTCGCTTCATAGTTTTGCCAAAATGTTAACTCAACTGGAGGCTGAAATCATGGTCAGTACGTGACTTAAAAAAAAGAAAAATCAAAGCTATATTCATGTTTGAGAAATCGTTCTATTGTCGCTGTCACTATCAAGCTTCGCTGTTGCGTAACCCACATCAAAAGCCGCGGGTACACGTTTCAACTTTTACCAAGGTAAATTCAAAATAGCAATAGCCGCTAAAAATGGGAGCTGCATGTTTAACCGTGCCGTGTCTATTGTTTTTTTCAAATTTACCTGGGTAAAAGTTGAAACGTGCAACTGCGTCTATAGTTAGTCGATCGAGGGACCGGTTATAAAACCTTGCAGACTCCAATGGCGATAACAAAGGAGCTAAACTGGGGACATCTTTTGTTTTTCGATCACACGCCATAACTGAATAAACATTTTTATTCGCTAGTTGCTCGAACAAGGTTAAAAAGCATGGTCAGGGCCGAAAAACGCTAACAAAAACATCGAACGAACAAAGAAATTTCTCAGGTTCCATAGCAATTGCGCTTTACTAACTACTGCTTACATGCAATGAACACGAGTCATTCTAAAAAGATAGAAAAGAAGAAAGAAAGAAAGAAAAAGAAATGAAGAAAGGAAAAAGCTAAAGATTTTCTTTAAAAATGTTTTCTCTGCGGGTAATGTTCAGTATGCGCCTTTTTTCCTCCTTGCACGCAAAATCATTAAAATTACTGTAATTTCTCAAAAGCTGTACTTTGGTTTCTATAGCAGCCACCTTTTTCTGCTTTGAAGATAGCGTAAGAGTGAATAACAAGAAACAAACAAATGATATCAAATAGCTTGACTGTAGAAGAGTTTTTTCTTAAAAAAAAGGAAAATCAATATATTGCTAATTCAACTCAACGGGAGTGTTGATATAATTCTAAACGGCAGCTTCCGATAAACCTGATGGGATTGTGCGAAAACAAAGACGGGAAATAAAACATTTAGTGTGTGTTTGCCGTGTTTTGGTTTAGCACCGCAAAAGAGACTTTTAAACGAAAATAATTATCATAATGGCTTACCAACGCACACGATGAATAAAATACAGTAAAGGTATTTTTAAGTCAAGGTGGAACATTGTGCATATGTCATTTGCATACGGCTCATTTGTGGACCGATCATTAGCAAGCGCTTACAAAACCGTCCAAAATAAATAAAATATAAAAATATGGTACCTAGTCTAAAATTAACCCACTTTAACCGAGCAGGTAGTTGGTCAACAAATGATTTAATGTATGGCTTTAGAGACACTTTTAAGACCGCAAAGGCCCACATTTCCCCATATTGTACCGGTTTGAAGCCATATGTACCGGCCAGTCGTATATCTGTCACATACTCGGGTCTGACAAGCTGTAAAAAGGGCATTAAAGCAGAAGCGTGTTTTCATTTTCATTGTTCCCAAGCTAGTAGGACATTTTATACTGAATCACTTTCCTTTAACATCTCGATTACGAATTTTAAATTTACAGAAGTTCTCAAGACAAAATCGAAAAAAAAAGCAAAATAAACCAAAAGAAAAAACATTACTTTTGAATTCGAATATTCAATATCTATTGTTTGTGATACGTAAAGCACAACAGAAATAAAACAGTTTGTCAGCGAACTTTAATTGATACCGGAGTCTTTACATTTTTCTTCCATCACCTTTATGTTTTATCTTTTAATTTACCTCTTTTCAAAATTCTACTTTTATCAAGAATTGCCCATCGATTTGAATAGAAAGTTATCTTCCGAGACAAGTGTAATCGTTGAATGAAAGCCTCATATGTCACCGAAAATTTAAAATTTATATTAAAATTTTTAAAATAAACAATGCCCTTTTGCCGCTAAAAAATACAGGAGAATTGCATATGTACAGTTTTAAACGAGAATCTTTAATTCCAAAGCGAGGCAGCCAACAAGATAATCGAAAGACGCCAATTAAATGTCATACCATAACGCACAAAATTTATTTATGTATCAGCTAACACTTCACCAACTCGAACATTACAAACACATATGTACATACCCAGACAGAAATTCGTCTTTCTTCAGCAGATCGAATCGATTTTTTTGATGGACAGAGAGCCAACCGCCCATAACTGTGTTTGCTCTGCTCCGGCATAAGGTATCCTTTTCAACGAGACTGCGGCGCCTTGAATTTCAAAACGTCCGCCCAGCGCGAGAAGACAAAGAAATCTACTCGAACCATAAGGTGTGCAGGCAGCCTTAAATGAATAAACATTTCCTCTCAAGTGGGTCATTTGCTAATGAAAATGCTAATAGCAAAGTGGACAGGTGTTGAGCTTTCAGCGTACCCGCTACAGGTTGTTCGCGGTTTATTTAATCCCTCCTCGACCAACGATAATGCGGCTGAAAGGCTTGGTTTTATTAATTCAGTCGGGTTGCCTTCCACAAAATTCAATTTTTCTTTGTCGCATATATAAAGTTATTATTTTGCCGCGAAAAGAGGTCAGTTAATATTGGTATACATTCCATACGGACATATAATTGTAATTATATGGTAATAACCGAAAGTGACGCTAAAATTTTCCGAGCGGTGTCAACACAGAAAATTTCATTTATATATTGTTTTCTACAGTATTCGCGAGGAGCGCGCGTGCACTTGCATTGCTGCCACGGAAACCGAAACCACGTGACCGATTTAAAGTCTTTCGTTCGTATTTTGACGCTATTATCTAACAAAAACAACTTGTCTGCCAGCCAATGATAATGTTTGTTGAGTCTTGAAGGTACACGAGGGTGGGAAAAGACCAGTTGCGGCTGTGCACGGTAGAAGCGCCTCGGCTTTGGAAAGAATTTCCGTGTTGGCGACAAGGAAAAAAATATTTAGTCGACGATGGGATCCACGCTTTCTGTACACAGACGCCCGACAACAGTTTCTAGTTATTTTACGTTCTTTGAAAGAAAGAATTCTCGCCAAGAAAAAAGGTAAGCATGAAATAATATCTGACCAAATAACAACAATTGATCGAGTTAGGAAATTAAAAGGGTTATTTGCTTTACAGCCGTAATAAAGCGGCTGTCAGAAATTTCATTTTTTTGCTTGGATATGATACACTAAAGAAGACATTTGTATAATTCACGGAAGTGTGTAAATTAAAACTTAACAATGGTTATATAAAAAAATATTTTAATACAGTTTGGCGCTGCTCTTCGTTATGATAAAAACGATAAAAGAAAACGTAAGGCGGCCGGAGACAGACAAATTTATATTTTTGACTGGGAAAGAAGGAAAGAAACGGTTCTTCAGGGATCGAACCGAAATAAAATCAATTGATCTGAATATTTTTAACCTCCGTGATAAAATTGTTATCTAGACTTTGCGTCATTTCTGTCATCTTTGAGGCCCAAGGAAATATTTACTTCTAAGTTTCCGCAGCAGCTGTCATTTAGAAAATGACTTTAGATTACAAACATAAAATAAGAATATTTACAGACATGCACAGCATGGATAACACAATATATTAACAACAACCTGTTGTGTATATTCTACGATATCGGTGTTGGTATGATTTGAGGGGTCATACAAAAATAATACTTCGTTAGCATTTCACGCTGTCGAAGAACCATTGATACGCCTTTACATTGCTTCCTATCCTTTTTGTCGAAGTTCGTTGTGCTATTCACTTAATAATTATATCGAACATCGATTGAACGTGGCGTAAAATGTTCTTAAGAGGACAAAATGCCCACCGCTTTGAGCTTCATTAATATTTTAGCTCCCACTGGCGAAGTTTTAATAACAGCATAATTTACAACAAAGACTCGTAATTGGCGTAACAGCAGAATATATTTGCATAACAACTGACTTTTGGACCAAATTTCGTTTTCGTAAGATAAGGAATCGAATTATAAACAGTAAAATTATAAACATGAAATAATAATAAAAAAGGAACCTGAAATGTAGCTAAATGTTTTTGTTTTCATTTTCAATCAAAATGCTGATCAGTCGCACTTTCGAAAGTTAGAAAACACTGCTTCAGTGAAAGCAAATCTCTCTAAATTATTTCAAAGGAAGAAGGTAACAGAGAAATGGTTTTGAGTCCCTCGATATCTAACGAGCAAGAGCAGCAAACAAGTGAGAAACGACATTTTCTCGACGATTTTTCGAAAAATTCCATATTTTATCTTTTTGTTATACTTTAATAGTTCAATACACGACCCCACAAGCTGTACAGTTTTAACCACCCATCGCTTTTTCAAGGTTTTACATTACCTTACATTACATTACAGATTTTAAACTGAAAATTCTTGGAATATTGTTCGAAGGTTGTACTAACTTTTCGATCATTAAACGAAGATGTCTGAAGATAATTTTACATATTGATAGCACAATGTGAGGATCACAAATTTCACTCAAACGGTGAATTACAAGGCCGATTTCTCTCACTACTGATCAAAATCATATATAAAACGCAGGTAAATAAATCAATATTTTGACATTTTCAACGATGTTACGAACTAACAGGTGTTCTTTTATTACCGATCGAATAACGTCAAAAACTTTTTGAGGTTGCTTTTTCAACTGCTTAACAGCTTTTCGTTTCCTCTCGCGCAAGGCCTCAGTCATCTTAAAAGTTCATTATTAATTAGACTAGCGCGCTTACCATTTGTCAGAACTGGCGGGCCGGACCGGTCAATTTGCCTGCACTAGAATGCGGTTTTTTGAGGTCTTGTAACTACTAGACCATCAAAAGGGTGTATACTATTCCCGAACTGATCAGTCCGGCCGGCTGGTTCCGACAAATAAGGGCATAATATTTACAAATTGATCAGTCCGGCCGGCCAGTTTAATATGACAAATGGAAAGCGCCCTAAAAGTAAAGGCCCAGTATTTCCCATTCGGCTTTTCTGTCGTTTGTTTTTGTTTTCAAATGACGAGGATTGGCTCTTTCGGGAATTTTTGACTGCGTTAAATTCAATTGTCGAGGCATTGGGCGCGCAATGCATTTTGGGTGATACTGGGCCTTTAAACTAGTCCGAGTTTTCTTTTGAAAAATGTCGACTCAAACTTTCATGACATCGGAAAATTTAACGTCCTTTGTTTTCGGAGGGATAAATGTTATGTTGGGTACGAGGCCACCGCGGTCAAACGTCCGAGGCGTTTTTCGTTTTATTTAGTGGGATTTTATTTAATATTAAATGGAAATATCGGCAATGATGTAGATAAAAAAAAATAGTTGACGTTACTATCTTTTAATTTTTCTCAAAATGATGAGCTTTTTTCCGTTGACAACAGACGAAAATTCTTTGCGCCTGATCGAAATTATGTTGGCAAATGGCGCCGACAATTCTGCAGTTCACAGTTTTTAAACGCCTAGAACGTTTTTGGTAAATTTTCAAAACGTTTGGTAAATTGACAGTGTATTGGCAATATATTTTAATATATTGTTAATATAAAAGTTAAACAGTGAAAATCACAACCTTAACTTTTAAGTACTTTGCTTAACTTTTGCAAATTTCTCTCGTTTGACAGCGGTTAAGGTACGAGGTCACCCTCCCCCGGGAGGGGGGGGGGGGGGGAGGGGAGGAGGGGGAGGGGGGACTCCGATTTTAAAATCATGGGGTGCTCGTCGTACCTTTTAGGGGTCGTCGAAATTTGTAGATTAGTACCGCTTATAGTGCTGAAATCTAAAATGACCATGGTGAGAATTATCGCGGTACCTTTTAGGGTATTGAGCTGAAAAAATATGACAGAGTATGTCTTGTGTTGTATAAAATTGGTACCTCTTAGAAGTAAAAATATGTTTGAGCCACGCCTATCAAATGAGCTTCTGATACCTTTTAGGATGTTTTTCGAAATTTTCCGACGAGCACCCCGGTCAGTTTTATAGGGGAGTTCCCCCCCCCCCCCCCGCATGAGTTATGTACTTTGTTGTTTTGAGTCAGACAAACAGATGCAGTTATCTGTTCCATGTTGGCATAAATTAAAGAAAATCAACTTGTTTTTACAGCTTGCAAGATATTTTTCCTTTGGATCAAGAAAACACAGAGAAAAACATAGAAAAATGGTCTCGTTTGCCAGATGCTCTTCTGTTGAAGATTTTCGCGCATCTGGGCATCGAGGATTTAACGCGCATGTCTAGAGTCTGTAAACAGTGGCACCGCGTAAGCTTGGATCAAAATTTGTGGCAAAGCATTGATCTTTCACTTTGTAAGAAGACGCGTGTTCGTGACGGAACCATTATCCGCTTAGTTTCGCGCGTTAGGTCGTCCGCTATCACGCATATAGACTTATCAGGCCCCACTTGTTCTCGTATTACGAACAATTGCTTGTTCCACATCGCACGGCAGTGCCACAAACTTCGCAAGCTCTACATCTCTAATCGCAACCGTGTGACAAGCACTGGAATAGAAATGATCGCACGACATTGCCCTTATTTGGAAGTCGTCGGCATGTCGAAGTGTCCGATGATACAAAACCGAGGTCTTGGTTTCGTGGTGCGGCGCTTGAAGATGTTACGAGAGCTTGACATCAGCGGATGCGTTTGGGTCACGGACTCGGTCCTTGTTGAAATCGCCAAACAATGTCGTAGTTTAACGTATCTAAACATCGAGGGTTGCAAAAAGGTGACCGACGCTGGTTTAATTGCACTTGCAGACTCATGTTCCAGTTTAAAACATATCAATCTACGAAACACTAAGCGAATCACGAACGATGGCATGGAGGAATTTTTGACTAAGTTACCCAACCTAGAGGGACTGGAAATTGGCTTGGTTCGCAAGGGTCGTGCAACAGCCACCATATTGAATCTTGTCGCTACACATTGCAGGAATTTAACCTTTTTTGATTATCAAGAGTGTTTCCCCACTCCAGTCGAAGATGTACTGTGTCAGATTGCCGAGCGATGCCAAAGCTTACGTCATCTGGGCGTACGGTATCATTACCAGACTCTTTCAAATAACTTTGTGCTCTCTTTGACCGAGCTCTGTCCCAGTCTCGTCAGAATTGACACTTTCTTGAGATTTTATTAAAGGGGCTATGTCACCTATTGTTAGTATCACTTTGAAAAGCCAATAAAACATATTTTTTTTCAATAGAAACCTAAAACTAATGGTCCAGTTTTGTTAACAAATACTCTACCAGTGCACAGAAACTAGTATTCGTTATCTTTGGCTGCGGATGGCCAGGATGGAAATGGATTGCAACTTGAAAAATGGGTAATGTTCCTCCCAGGTATCGTAGAAAAATCACAGAAAAACTGATTATGGTTTGTTGTTTCTTGAAGAAATCACTTGATACAGTCAAACCTCTCTACAACGGCCACTTTCGGACAAACCTTTCTGGCCGTTGTAGAGAGGTGGCCGTTATGGGGAGGTAATCAATTAGTGCATTTGAGTGAGTTAATGAGAAGTTGGGACAAGAAGAACTGGCCGTTGTAGAGAGGTGGCCGTTATGGGGAGGTAATCAATTAGTGCATTTGAGTGAGTTAATGAGAAGTTGGGACAAGAAAAACTGGCTGTTGTAGAGAGGTGGCCGTTATGGGGAGGTAATCAATTAGTGCATTTGAGTGAGTGAATGAGAAGTCAGGACAAGAAAACATGGCTGTTGTAGAGAGGTGGCCGTTATGGGTAGGTAATCAATTAGTGCATTTGAGTGAGTTAATGAGAAGTTGGGACAAGAAAAACTGGCTGTTGTAGAGAGGTGGCCGTTATGGGGAGGTGGCCGTTAGTAGAGGTTCTGCTGTATTTTTCATTGCTATTCCAAAAGCAATTTTATGTTTGAGCAAAGGCACTTTGTCAACTATTTGGTGTATTTTGACCAAAAGACAGCAAAATATGCGTGACAATGCCCCTTTAAGTTTATTTATCCTTTCATTACAAAAACACCTCACTTACAAGCTGTAAAAAAATATAGAATTTATGTGCACTTTTATATTTCACTTTTATTTTATTTGCTTCTGTCTCTGTTTTCTTTTTTGCCGAAAGGATCAGTTTGCTATTTATTTTGTTTCACTTTAGTGTTGATATTGATCTACAATCACTAACAATAACTTAGAACACTGTCTATTTCAAAGCTTGTCCCCCCTTCACTCACCCACGCAATGTTGTTTGAAAATTGAATGAAATACCTCGCAATTATTCGCCTTCACTCGGGATTTTTGTGTTAAGGCGCATTTGTTTTAATGTGCATTGGAATATATTTACATAGAATTTGCGCCATATAAGTCAATAAATTATTATTATTATTATTAAAAATTATGATCATTATTATTATTTTTTATGACAATGATCATTTTCATTTTAAAAATGTAAAGTTGATGAGTTTTTATTATACCATTTTAAATGTACATATCTTATCGTATTAGAATTTTAATGTATTGTAAATAGTTATTTTAATTGTTAATAAACATCTTGTTCTTGAATTTTTTATTATTATTATTATTATTATTATTATTATTATTATTATTATCTTCATAAATGAACTGGATGATCTTTTTCCGAATTGTTTCCTAAGGGAGCGGGTCATAGCCCATGACCAAAGGTCCCCTAGGGTTTTCTCTTTACTCTAAAGCTCCAACACCTTTCTCAAAATCCTCGCAGTTCCCAGTAGTGTAGTCTTCTGAAGTAATGAAATACTAATTTTAACATTCAACTTTGCCAACCAATTATTATTATTATTATTATTATTATTATTATTATTATTATTATCAGTTATTATTGTTATCAGTCTTCTGAAGTAATGAAATACTAATTTTAACATTCAACTTTGCCAACCAATTATTATTATTATTATTAATAATAATAATACTTTATTAACAAATTTCTTAAAAATCGATTAAGCCTTAACATCAATTTTATGTACACTTGCAGGAAAAAGCTATAAAAGTTCATTTATATAATAATATAATAATATATAATAATTATTAATCTACTAGAATGCTAAAAATATTCATAATTACAATCCATAAAATATCGTAAAAGTGTTACTAAAAAAAATTTCAATAAAAATAAAATTATTATTATTATCAGTTATTATTGTTATCAGTTCATTTTAAAAATGCAATGTTGAGGAGTCTCATTATTATATATTTTGTAATTATTATACATGTGTTGTAATTTTATATTGTAAATTTAAGATTGTTTTAAGAAATTAATAAAGTTTTATTATTATTATTATTATTATTATTATTATTATTTTTCAGGATGTCTGTAAATATCGATCGGGAGCGTACAATAGTGAAAATACCAAAATTCTCAAAAAAAATTCACAAAGTAGCGCTTGGTAAACTGTTATTAAAAATGTATATTTTCTACTTCGATCTGATAATTGTTTTACATATACGAAGGTGATCTCCATTGTTTTCGCACCTCTCAGACCGGTTTTACGGGTATGACACCGTGCATTACGGACCTCGATCGTTTTAAAAACCAATTGAAAACAATTTTATTGAGAACAATAACTAACTAATCTTAGAAAATGGTAACACCCACTCAGCAAATCAGTGCCCAGTATTTGTGTGCTCTATGTCCCATAAACTGTCTTAAATTATGTAAAGAGGCGGGGGCTTTGAAGCGCAGGGAAATTGTGGGGTAAAATAACTACTCATTAGTAAGCTCTATATAGAACATACTAATGAATTCTTTTGTTTTCCTTTGTCTTAAAGCCTTATTAGTTTGCTCTATATAGAGCATACTAATGAGTATATAGAGCATACTAATGAATTACAGGCGGCTAATTTAAACAAAAACAACAATGACAATTTTATTTGAAGTTTTTGCTTTACATAACTTAAGCAAGAGATTAATCACCAAAATAACAAAACGAAATTCGACTTAACAATTTTTAGGAAAAATTAAACGAAAGACTGGGTCTTTCTGCGTGTACCGGTACTCATTGTCTTCTATTGTTAGTGAGGTATTGTACTTTTGGTCTTGTTTTGCATTTGTGTTATTGTCGTTCTTTGTTCCTTTTGTTTTACGTCATCTATCCTCCGGTACACACCGAAACAACCGAAAGACTGGTCTCACCGTGCTTTGAAATTCTGTCTCTTTCTGTTTGCTTAATTTCGTTCACTGTCGTAGGCTTTTGGAAACGTGCACTTTTGTGGAATTCATATCATCCCCCAAGTACTCGGATATGTCTCCGCTCTGAAAAGCAAGTAACTCTTGAGTGGCAAGGACGGCCTCAAGTTCCTCGAGCTCTCGAGCTCTGTATACTGGCTCCTAGCCGTAGCAAATAAGCCATTAAAACAAGAAAGAATAAACAAAGCTCCAAAGAAAGAAAACCATTGTTATTCGTAAAATTCTACCAACATTACGGCGACATCCAAAACAAAATAACAACGTGATTCCCAAGTGTGAATGACAAAATTAAAATACACTCATAAATACAATCTGCATAACATATGTTTTCTTCGCGGATATGACCATTTTCTAAGACGGTTAGACAATGAACGCTCGTGTCCTATGGGATATAGCGCCTCTGGCATTAGATAGAAGTGCCACTCGGGCTACGCCCTCGTGTCCTTCTATCTATGCTAGAGGCACTATATCCCATAGAACACTCGCGTTCATTGTCTAACCCTTACTTAGCATGTTTTATAAATATTTCTCCACAGCTAACCAGAACGCAAAGAAAAAAGTGAATCACAAATTGATATCAACATAAATTCTCACCAAAAATTGTAATTTCTTTTACAGTAAAGTCCCTCGTCTGTATGGAAGTTCTTTTAAACTCTGCTTCTTCGGTTTTGATTGCCCCCGCACTGATAAAAGCGTTTGAATTTCCTCGAAGCAAGATTTAGTTGCTGAAAGCTCTCCTTTTTATCCACTATAGCGGCTTTGGGTATTCTTTAAAGCTTTCTCTTTCCATTTTGAATACTTTAAATGCGAGTTATTAATCCGATGACACGAAACTACGGTTTTAAAAACCAATATGTTGGTGACCCGAGGACACTGTCACTAAAATATGCGTGCATAAATTTGCATGCAAAATCGTGAAACAAAAAATAAAAATAATAATAATAATAAAAATAATAATAATAACAAGAAAAACGAAGCCCATTT
Organism: Cladopsammia gracilis; assembly: GCA_022457155.1. Lineage (NCBI taxonomy): Eukaryota > Metazoa > Cnidaria > Anthozoa > Scleractinia > Dendrophylliidae > Cladopsammia > Cladopsammia gracilis. The sequence goes on along the minus strand of JAJGOT010000467.1, from coordinate 57,420 downwards.
TATAACCTCATGCCGCTTCGCGCATGAGTTAATTATGCATAAATATATGCACGTGTGAAGGAAACAAAATTTAAAAGCAATAGTTCTCTCGGGTAACATCACATGATCTACATTGGGAAAACAAAACATACAAGCTAAAGAGGTCTATTACTGATCTATCCACAATTTCAATGGATAGTTGTTTCTGAATGGAATATTAATAAGGGAATCAGTGCAGAATAACAAGAGGTATAGGTTTCACATAGCACCAAAGGAATAGGTAATGATTAATACATATTAATAAGTTAACTATACATATCTCTTACTATCCTTTACCTATACCAAACCATTAAGTAATGGTCCTAGTAAGAAGTAGGCAACCTAACGGAAGGGAATGCAGAGAGGTGTAAAATAATTGTGATATTGTTGAAACCGTCCACCTCATTGGCTAAAACGTGAAAATCTACCATAACTTAACCAGGTAGTGCATTTATTTATCTCTTGTTTACTAATTTATTCCCTTTTAGTGAAAACTATTATGAGTTTTAATGCAACCAAAATTCTATGTGGGAAACATGTAAAAATTAGAAGCCTTTCTTGGCCATTGTTTTGGAGTTTCACGATTGGATGAAATCTTGTAGCACAAAAAAAACATCACTTTCAACTTAGTTCCACTACATTTTATTTAAAAAAACATGTTGCCCGTAGGTTGATGCATTCTCAGCTAAAAAAACCTAAACGATCTTATGTGGGGAAAGCGAAATGCCGCGGAACAATAGAGCATTGTCTAGTTCTTAGGCCTGGGGCAAACGTCGAATCTTAGTCGAACTTAATTCGTCGAACCTATGAATTTTGAAATAGGTGCATGAATAGTGCGACGTTTGCCGCAATTAAGTGCGACTCAAATTAATTGGTTCGACTTCAGCATAAGTTCGACTTGCTAAGTCGGATAATGAGACAGTGGTTCGGCGTTTCAGCAAACGCCGTTCTAAACTCGCGCTGAACCCAATTCATAAATCATGCAAATTACAAAATAATTGATTCAAATGTGATGGACTACGCAAACGTCACAAAAATGCCGATTCCCCCATCTACCAAACGCTATCCCCCCCTGACGAGCATGCGCTGTACAAAGGCAATTTCACGACCAGGAATGGCGAGCTATCGAACGTCATTGCTGATATCGCACAGCGTGATGGAAATGTGTTTTTCACGAACACTAAATATAAATGCTTGAGATGCGAATTCCCTATTTGCAATTCACTTTGAGCAATAGCTGTCGACTCTGATACACTGTTCTCTCAGAGCTGTATGTAATGCGAGTCTTCTCTTTCTATTTTTTGCAATTAAATACCAAAGAAAGGCCCAACGAACACTGTATTTCGGCATTTCGCTAGCAAGTCCTAGCAGTAACTAGCCGCGCATCGAGTGAATAGCACGGGGCCACGTGCTTATTCCCGTGTTTTAATGAAGTGCAACTTGTGAAATAGGATCGACGCAGGTTCGACGTTTGCTACCACGCTAGAATTAAGTCGACTCTTTGTCCAACCTATTTTTAATAAATTCGACGCGACTTAGATTCGACGTTTGCCCTAGGCCTTACACGCATTGTTACTTAATACCCACCTATACAGTAACCAGGTGAAATCTAATGGCAAAACAACAACAACAACAACAAAAATCTTTATTAGTTATAGTTATTATAGAATTTATAATACTGGCCTGCAGGTAGCAAAAGCTAATCTACTGAGTATAATTTTGCGGACGGGTGATTTATTGTGTTTTGCGAGAATCAGTTTTTGCGATTGTGAAATATAGTGTTTTTTTTCTTGCTGGGAATTAATTTTTGCGATTTATAGGAAGTCGAGTTCAATGGAGTACCTTCAGATGATACTTTTGTTTCTAATTTCATCGTTTTGTTTCTGAACGAAAGATACATTTTAGTTCGTTTTAATTAAATGGGCACCAACACGAATTTATATTGCGTGTCAAGGTGATGTTGGTACCTAATTTTGACAGCGGATCGTGGAAAAAACCGGAAAAATCGTAAAAATTTAATGCCACACGGGGTACCAATTTAAATGAAAAAAAAAAAGAACAGTCAATGGTTTCTACAGTGTCACACTGACAGTGAATCTTCGATTGTGGAGCAGTTACACTACAGTAAAAATCCACAAGAACCTAGTTTTTAAGAACCTGTTAGGCTAAAATTTGCCAGTTAGCCCCCCTCTATACAAGAACCTGTTTAGCCTAAAATTTGAAACAGGTTCTTATTTTCTATGTGTACGGAACACTTGGGTAAATAAGAGTAGTACATGTATATACATGTATATAATGTTATGTTCAAAATGTGATCAGTGCTTCGATTTTTCTTATTATAGTCATTTTTACATAAATACTTACTTTGCAGATTTTATATAAGGAATAGGTTGAATACCACTAAATTCTATTAGCTACAATGTAATCTTTTTCTTCAGAAAATAAGAAACTATTTAAGAACCTAAACAGCCTAAATCTGTGCTAATTACCATTTATGTAAGAACCTGTTTAGGCTAACTTGGGAAAATGCAGGTTCTTACAAAATTCTTAAAATGCAAATTCTTACAAAATTGATCTTGTATGCTTCCAGCTGTTTGTCAGTTGTAATAACATTTTGCTACAACATTGTCATCTTGACGTGATTTAATACTGAACATAATGATGTTGTCCTGTTGAAATGTATATCGCCGGAGGCGTGTTTTTTATGTCGGCTTCTAAGAGCAAAAGATTCCCGGAAATTACAAGCTTTACTTTTACCTTGAGTAAACACCCCCAAGGAAAAATATATGATATGATTATAAACAACTCATATGAACAACACATAGAAGGACAGTCTTAACAAGTCAAGTGAAAAAACTATTATTATATAGAAAACGGCAAACTGATCACTACGGAAAAAACAATCATAACAGAGAGACTAAAATAGAAGTGAAATATTACCCAATATTTCACTTCTATTTTAGTCTGTCTCTGTTTTGATTGATTTTTCCGTAGTGATCAGTTTGCCGTTTTCTATATAGTGAAAAAACTATTATTATATAGAAAAAGGCAAACTGATCACTACGGAAAAAACAATCAAAACAGAGACAGACTAAAATAGAAGTGAAATATTACCCAATATTTCGCTTTGCGGATTCAACAAAGCGTTTTCAGGGGCTAAAACCGACTACAAATGATTACGGTAAAGATAAAGTCGCACTCGGGCCACGATGGCCCACACGGCCGGAGCTTAACCCGGTTTCCGTAGCATGAAGCAACTAGGAATATTGCTACTCCCCACTGGATGGGATGCTAGTCCATCGCAGGGTTACCCCCAGCATTTTGTCGCCGGTACCCATTTATACACCTGGGTGGAGAGAGCCAGTGTGGAGTTAAGTTTCTTGTCTAAGGAAACAACACGACGGCAGAGACCAGGCTCGAACCACCGACCTTCAGGTTGAAAGTCCGACGCGCTAACCACTAGACCACCGTGCCGCCCACACAAATGATTACACTTACTGTTAAAGACGTTATAGCTTAAAACTACTGCCGGAAAATCTTTGTTCAAATCTCCGCTTAGACTTCTTACAGATTCTTAAAGTTATCATGGTTGTAACGCGTTCATTTGAATGGCATTTGCGTTTGCCGAGTTTTCCCGCCTAGAATACAAACAAATTAATAAATGTTTCAATCCCTGGCGATATCTTTCATTCAAAATAATATAGACACACGGATTTAACGAGGCGCTTGAATAAAAAATGAATTTGGCGGCGAAAAATAATTTATCCATTCCGCATGGTAGACGCGAGTCCCACATAAAATAGAACAGAAATGCCGCAACAGTTATTGGAGTTATGCAGAAAATGAAAATGAAAACTAGGATAAAAATTCTTTTCACTATAGTTGTGTCTTCTCTCAGTCTTTGGCGCCTCAGTTCTGATGCTCCGTTTTCAGTAAGTTTTGTTCTTCTCAGCTCTATAACGATGAGGGTGTATAAAGCAAGAATGACACACAGAGGTAAGAAAATCAAAAGTATCGAAACGAAGAGAAAGTATCTCTCTTGTGTCGGGCGTTCTTGAAACTTCGGTTCCCAGCTAAACGTGGAATACAACTTGTTGTCTTGCATCACCAGCCGCACGGTATAGAAATACGTGCCGTGCAAACCCATCGCCACGATCCAAATAATGGGAATTATTACCTTACAAACCTTGGATGTTATAATTGGAGGACGGAATGGGAAAACCACTCCTCGATACCTGTCGAAGGCTATAACCACTAGGCTTTGAATCGACACCGCAGTTGAAATATCTTGAAAGAAATAGACAAACTTACACAGAATCAATCCCACATGTCCGCCGAGCAGCCATCTTTCATATCCGAAAACAATTTCCACGAGTTCTCGGGGTACAGCGAACACAGAAATCAGTAAGTCAGAGGCGGCCATGTTAGCGATCAGATAATTCGTTGTTGTCCACATTTGTTTGTTTCTCGACACGATGGCGATTACAGCTAAGTTTCCAAACAGCGAAATAAGCATAAGCAGGGAATAAGCAAATGCTTTGACACATTTGACAGGTGCAGAACTTTCTGCGAAGTTAATACAACTCAAGTTTGAAGCTGAGTCGAGGTCAGTTTGGTTTTCCGTGCTGTTTAAAAAATGCATGTCAGGGGAAGATTTAGTTTCACCCAAGCGCTGCAAATTAGACGAGAGAAAGATTGCAGTGAGTACTTATATAATACTTATAATTTATGCAAAGCAACACCCGACAGCATCAATAACAAAGTCGTATTAAAGGTTTTGCCCCGAGGTATAGTAGAAATCTTTGTTACAAATCGAAAGATAGCATGTAAATTCAGGACGAAACTAGTTTTAATTAGTTCTTGTGATATTTGAATATGAATATATGAAAATCATATGTGAACTGCGGATGAAACATTAGTGAAATTTGATCCTCGCAGTGTGCTGTCAACTTAAGCAGTTGAAAAAGCAACCTGAAAAAAAATTCAGACTTGAACGGGATTCGAACCCATGAGTTTGTATGACCATGTACCGGTGCAATGAACCCATTACTATGACCTATGAACCGGTGCAATGAAACATCGCAAAAGCAATGTACTTTTTAAACTGCTTTAGTTGATAGCACACCGCGAGTATCAAATTGCACTAATGTTTCATCCACACTTTTTTCATATATTCATATTCATGTATTTCACTATCATTGGGTACATCACGAACTCACAATTGACCACCTATCCATAAGGCTTGATAGCTCAGTGGATAGAGCATTTCACTGGTATCGCAAGGTCATGGTTTCGAATCCCGCTCAAGCCTGAATTTTTATTAGGTTTTAAAAGCACACTGCGAGGATCAAATTTCACTCATCTTGTGATATTGCAACACGGACAGTTTCTGTTTTAACCATATTTGCTTCTGTTTCTTTTTAATAGAACATGTGTTTTGCTACAAAAAAAGCTTTTAATCTATATAATAATTGCCTTCGAACGCGCTGTTTCGCCTTCTTAAAAACGTAATTAAAATCAGAGTCAAAATTACCGGTTCCGTTTTCAATTTTAGCTCCCACCTTTTAACGAGAAAATGTTCACGGAAGGAAGAAACAGTTAATTGCTGTGATCCTGGCCAATATATGTGAAATTGAAGTTAAGTGTTTGTATGTATGATTAAAACAGGGTCCAGGATGTGATAAATAAAGAAAGATGATAAATGTTCAGCTCATCATGTCATGATCGTGGAACAAATAAAAAAAATATCGGAAAATGGAAGAGACTCGATTCGCCAACTTCGATATTTCAGTGGAGGTTTAAGTGGAGAGTCTTGGAAACAAATCAGGATGTCAAATTGTTGAACGAATGTTTGACAAACGAAAAATTAAATACGGTGAGCGAGATGTTTATTTTGTCTTCCTCTAAAAGATAAGTGAAAAAGCGCTTTGTTACCGGTACGATTCTTCGGGGTGTCGAATTGTTGAAACAATGAATTTTTGACAAACGAAAAACATGACGAGCGAAAAATGTGCACTATTCTACCAGAAGAGCTCAGTACAGTCAAGTATCTCGCAGAATTCATTCCCTACTTCAACGAAAAGATGGAGAAGATTATGAGGCGTCCAGAGAAGTCTCATAGCGAGCATTTTGTTACATGCTTCATTTTGTCCTAAACGTTGTCTTTACTGATTGATTGAGTTTATTTAAGCAATTGAAAACATTTTCTATGGCTTTACCGGCGTAATAGAACCACGCGGGATGTTGGGAGAACACGAGAAAAGCTTGTAAACCGCGAGCCGAACCGGTTTACAAGCTTTTCTCGTGTTCTCCCAACATCCCGCGTGGTTCTATTACGCCGGTAATGTCATAGAAAATGTTTTCTATTGCTTTTATGAAATTACTGCTGAGATAAGAGACAAAAAAAGACGCGCTTATTCTGATCAACTTCTTTATTCTGTTTAAAATTCATCGCATGACACGGACAAACCAATCACAAATAGGGATATTTTAAGCACAAATTTGTTGAATTATAAAAGTTTCCATATCGTTGTTCCATATCGTTGTTCCAAGTAGTTAAACATTAACTTCTATCAACCCACTTTCGCAGCTTGTAATAAAACAGGAGAAATGGGTCCACAAAAATTCATCTAAACCAAAAGTGGATCGTCGTACAGCAATTTCCTTGCAGCCATAGGACAATAAAGACTTAATCTTAAATATCATGAAAAAAAAATTGTGCGGCCAGGACGCTTTGAAATAACGGTATTTACGAATTATGCAAATTAGGAGCCTCAACCTTAGTGTGCATCAGTGCAAATGTGACCCGAACAATGTTGTTTTCCCTCAGAGAAACACAAATATAGTTTCAAACTACAGCAGAATACAAAATTATACTAGTATACATCAGTATACAACAGTATTGAAATTGTTGATAGCCTTCAAAGTGCCTTTGAACTGTCCTCGATGCACACAAAATCCTGCAAAATACTGCTTCGTTCAATGACCGCTAATTTTGCTTGAGAAGTAAGTTTACAAAAGAGTTTTCATCTGTAATTATTAATCTTAGAATAAAGCATCAAAAACACGACATAATGCGTATATACTGGTAATTCAGATCTTACTGCCTTGAACTGAAATCAGTGACTGCCATCTTGGTGTATGCTTTCATTTGTACTTGCGGCCTTTTCCACACCCAGGCGCTCGTCATTCATTTAAATTTGATCCATGCTTATCACTGAGAGTGCATTGAGGAAGCCTGGAAGCGTCAATCTGCTTGAGTATGGGTAAATCCTTGAATCAAAACATTGATTACCCTCACGCTTTCGCCATGGCAGCTCGCCATGGTACATGTATATCCGCTGACCACGCAAAACATAAACCTACCATACGCACGGCTGTAATTACAAATGACGCGTGTTTGTTTTTATGCCGACAACACTCGCGTGGCAAGTCTAGTTTAACTATACTAATACGTCTTTTTGTTCTTTGTTTGTTTGTTTTTATAAAACGAAATAGTATTTTTTGCGTTTCTTGCATATGATTATCCGGGTTATGAGCAGTTGCCACACCAAATAATTTTGAGAGTGATGTTGATTTCATCGATATTGACATATCAGTGTTGTATACTGAACATGTGATATATTATGTTATCATTTTATTAAAACGAAATAGCTGTAGCATTTACAGAAACTTTATTCCACTGAGGAATCTTACATGTATATAAATGAGAGTATAAAACTATGTTTAGCTCTCGAATTGGAGGTTTTTGATTTGGCCCGGCAAAGATTGCGTGACGTGATTCAGGGGGCGCTAAAGCGTTCTTCTGTTACTTCTGTTTTGTAATCACCGTTGGTATATCATAAAGTAGTATTTTGTGGTTCGTCTGTCTACATACAGTCAACTCCCGCCTTGCGGACACCTAGCTATTTCGGACACCCAGCTAGTACGGACAGCAGCTAAATCCCCGGCAAAAGTTACAGATATCTGACTGAAATAAACTCCCGCTATTGCGCCCGACGTAGCTAATCGAACGTTCGGTAATCGAACCTAATCGAACTCAATCGCTCGATTGGGTTCGATTGGGTTCGGTAATCGAACTTAATCGAACTCACCGAAAAATTTTGCCAATCGAACGCAATCGAACGTTCGGTAATCGAACGCTTCAACAATTGAACGTAATCGAACTCATCGAACATAATCGAACACTTCAACAATCGGAAATATAAAACTAGTTTAATCTGGTCTGAAACAAAGCATTGCGGTCAAGTAAGTTATTTTTTGGCTTCTATTTCAAACACGAGTACAAGATGTCGAACAGGGCAACAGACGTCAAACTTACCACTTGCAGTTTTAATAGAAATCTACTTTGAGGTAATGAGAACACTTTTAGCGTTAGTGGTAACTATTCTGTACACACTGTACACCGTTGCGTGCGTCCAGATCCAGTTGCAGTGGTCGTTTTTTTAGTAATCTATCCGAAACTTTAGCGACGACGGTATAAACATTTTAACATTATCCCCGTTCGGTGTTATTCCGAGCGATATGAAGTACTGAGCTGTTCATGTTTTGCTCCGCTAGTAAAGGATCAGTTAAAGGGTGAAATTCTTCCACCGAACAAAATCAAACCAATCGCCTCGATTGGGTTCGATTGGATTCGGTAATCGAACTTAATCGAACTCACCCAAAAGTTCCAGTTCGATTATGTTCGATTGCCGAACCAATCGAACTCCAATCGAACGATTTAGTTCGATTGGGTTCGATTGGTTTTTGGTTCGGATTCGTTCGATTAGCTACGCCGGGTATTGCGGAATCTCGCTATTTCGGCCCCAACGTCACAATGTTATTGTTTTACTCTCGTTATCTGATATCGAGCGGCACCTTTCAATAATTGAAATCTTTTGTGTGTGTGTGTGTGTGTGTGTGTGTGTGTGTGTGTGTGTGTGTGTGTGTGTGTGTGTGTCATCGCCTTTGTCCTTTTGGTTGGATTGACGCTTTTTTTGTTCGCGGCCATCAATTTCAAATCCTAAGATTTCAATTATGTGTAATTGTTGAGAAGTGCCGCTCGATGTCAGTTATAACAAGTGTAAAACAATAACATTGTAACGTTGGGGCCGAATAAAGTGTCCATAATAGCGAGATTCCGCAATAGCGGTAGTTTGTTTCAGTGAGATATCTGAAACTTTTGCTGGGGATTTAGCTTCTGTCCGTACTAGCGGGATGTCCGTAATATCGAGGTGTCCGCAAGGCGGGAGTTAATTGTATGTTGACAGACGAACCCAAAGTGGGTCTTAAAAGAAATACAGTAAAGAAAAAATAAAATTATATACAAAATACTACTTTATGATATACCACGGTGAGTACAAAACAGAAGTAAAAGAAGAACGGTTTTGCGCCCCCTGAATCAAGTCACGCAATCTTTACCGGGACAAATCAAAAACCTCCAATTCGAGAGCTAAACATTGTTTTATACTTTTATTTATAAAAGATTCTTCAGTGGAATAAAGCTTCTGTAAATGCTACAGCTATTTCATTTAAAATGATAATATAATTTATAATTCAACACATTGATACACTGCCCAAATATGGTCAAAAAGTTATCGATATGCGTTATGTCTACATGACGTATAACCAGCGATGGCGGTAAATTTCGCATTTTGAAGGAAAGTGAAAATGACTGCTGGCTGCAATTTCGTGTTTTGGGGCGAAAAAGTGCGTGAACTATTAGTTAAAAAAGGGAAAAGAAAGAAACAAAGAGAAGAAAAGAAAAGAGAAAAAAGTATTGTTCACATGATTGGACAAAAAAGGCAAAAAAGGCGCGAAATTTTCGCGTTGTCGCGGTCGCTGTACTGGTCGCAGTGTTTCTTGGCGTAGCTGAATGAAAACTGGTTCAAAGTTTGACCGCTCGACAAGGAGTGAATGAAGGAGCACAATTTTCGTAAAATTCCTTTGGTAATCACCTCTAGAATATGATATAGGCTTGATGCTTCCTCAGAATAGTTTCTGATCTCGTCATTACGGCTGTAGGAGCTAAGAAACGAGCAAGTTTGTAAACAACATTGATTGACTCAGCTCGTACTTCGATGTTTGAAAATTTGGTGCTGATGGAAGGGAATAAAAAGCCAAATCAACTACAGGTACACGTAGGTACGATGTTTTAACCGTTTGTTGTATCCTTTAGCTTTACTGTCCACGCTGCTGTTCTTTCCGACTTTTCGCCGCCATGTTTAGGCGCAGCCGTGTGTTTGTTCAATTTGTTTTGATTCTGAATTGACCTTTTCAAGATACGAAACACTTGTAACTAAGACATTCTATGCCATTTTACTGTGTTTTAATTCTTGTAGTCACTACTTTGTCCCATTCTTTGAGTAGACGAAAGCTCTTCGTAGAAACTGTCAACTGATTGTGTACGCTAAATTAATTTTAGCTTGGCAAAAGTTTCGGCATTCACTGCTTGTTGTTTAAGAAATGGTGTGAGGCAAAATATTGTTGTTAGCCTTTTTACTTAATGAAAGGTTGTATATCTCAATGAATTTTTTCTCGAAACTGTGATTTGTTATCAATGTGTTGAATTACAGAACAGTTATAGTGTCAAGCTTGCACAATATTGACAAAGGCGCCACTTTCATTCATGAACTGTGTGATGTTGCAAGTTTCGCGCGGTAAAACATTTGATAAAAGGCTTGGCTTGGATATTTTTTCTTCAAACTGTGCTTTGTTATCAACGTGTTGAATTATAAAACTACTATAGCGCTCAAGCTTGCGTGATATCGCCTAATTTTAGCCGACGAGGCCGTAGTATTAGGCGATATCACGCGCGTTTTCGCGCTATAATAGTTAAATATCACATGTTCAGTATTCAACACTGATATGTCAATATCGATGAAATCAACATCACTCTCAAAATTATTTGGTGTGGCAACACCTCATAACCCGGATAATCATATGCAAGAAACGAAAAAAATACTATTTACTCGTGGCGAAGCACACGAGTTATAAATCCGGCGTTGACTTTTCTTGTTTTTTTTTCGTGTCACATTAGCGCATGCAAATTTATGCATGCATATTTAAGTCTATATAGACGACTATATGGCTTTCGGCCATGAAATACATACCGTAAAATCTCTCCGTTTGTGTACTCGAGAAGCAAGATAAAGAACTACTGCGTACAATTGCACACTTTCAAGACAATTCAAGGCGTTCATGGATGGATAGGACCGTTTGATATTGTGTTCGCCGCTTATTCCTGTGGGATTTTTGCTCTGGCAAGTTCTGTGTTTTATATATTAAACTTACCATTTGCTTAGCGATCGAGCTCCGGGTCGAGCTTAAGTGTCAGCTACTGAATCTAGTGAATGCAGTGTAGTCTTACTTTTAAACCCGTGTATACGTGAAAGCATGATGAACAGGTTATCGGCAAGGGTGTTTAAATAAAATTCATTCTCACACTCACTCACTCACTCACTCGCTCCTTCCATCAGCTGTAAACTTAGTGAGCAAATGCTTTGTTACGAACACGTTTCGTAACAGGAATTCAACGTGAATCCAACGATAGCAATAATTAATTTGATGTAAACGAATATAGACAACAATAAGCTTACAGATATTTCGCATTTGGGGTTTTTAGTGCAACATTAAAATCGATCTACTTAAACACGCGTTCTGATGCGCATCTAGCTTAAAATAATAAAATTTAGTTTGTAGGTAGAATGTGCTCTTGGACAGCGCAGTGATTGAGTTTGTGGCTTAGTCCCGGACGGCCCGAGATCGAATCTCCATGAAGTCCTCTTTTTTTTTTTTTTTTTTTTTCTTTTTTCGAACTGGACATTATGAAAGTGATGTACTTTTTTTTTCGTTCGTCAAAAATCCTTACGTTTAATTTAAAAAAATATATATATCGAGCTGTGTCAGTGTGAAAACGTATTAAAGCTTACGGCAATATTGCGTTACGCGTTACGCGTTAGCATTTCTTCTTCTAGGGTTGGCTCTTAGGAGCCTTTGATTAGATATAATTTTAAGCTTATGTTTCTCTGTAAAAGCACTCAAATGACTTGGGAATCAATGCTGCAATGAGTTAAAGGCGCCACGAGTTCAAGCTGTGTACAGCTTCTTGTTCGTTTTATAAAAACAAACAAGGAAACAAAGAACAAAAAAATATATTAGTATAGTTAAACTAGACTTTGAAGGCATAAAACAAACACGCGTCATTTTGCAGCCGTGCATATGGTATGGTTTATGTTTGTCTGGTCAGCGGATACTATCCTGACAACATACATGTACCATGGTGAGCTGCCATGGCGAAAGCGTGAAGGAAATTCAAGTATTTACCCATACACCTTATTCATAAATGGCGGCCGATTTATTATTCTTTTGTATTTATTTTAATTAGCCTCACTAGACTCGTTAGCATGTGCAAAATTAAAAAAAAACTTATACTGTAAGATGAGGCTTGTGAGGCTAATTAAAATAAATACAAAAGAATACAAAAGAATAATAAATCGGCCGCCATTTATGAATAAGGTGTATACCCAAACAGATTGACGTTTCCAGACTTCCTCAATGCACTCTCCGTGATACGCATGGATCAAATCTTCATCCCCAAAAATTTCAAAAACGCTCTCATAGAATTTGTTTAATCTTTTCCATATTCGAGGCGGCTATGGGAAGTACAAGCTCCCTTAAGCGATTGCCGAAAAAAACCTCCTGGTGCCGAGAAATACGACGGCAAGTAAAAAACGTCATGGTCTCATTACGTTGCTATGACAACTCCGATGTTAATTTCACACTGGTCTTAACAAATTTTCATCTTTATCTATCATAGCCGTGGTGACTGTTTGTCCATAACATTGTTAATGGAGTTGCAGTTAATGCTCAAACTTGGGGGTTATCGCCCCCAAAAAATTCCAGTCGAGCCACCTTAAATCAAAAGTTGGCAGTTAGTGGTTGAAAGTGATGTTTACGTTGCTGATTGAGCAAGAATTGAACATGTAAATGCTGTAGGCAGCGCTAGCTGTGTAGGCCGTCGCAGCTGCGCTCTGATGATCTATTTTTGTCGAAATGCTGTTAGAGTGGTTTTACTTCAACTGTGAAATAGATAGTAGGATTTTACGCCGTAGTACTTCGTATCAGTTTCTATTATCCTCAAATATTAGAGCGATTAGACTACAGTTAACCCGTGAAATAGTTAGTAGAATAGTACGCACTATTAGACAATAATTCCATTGTTTTCTTTTGTTTAATTTGGACTATCACACACTAATTGTAGATTGTGTTTCACGGGTTAACTGTAATCACTCTATCAAGGTCTAGCGCTATAGTGTAGATAGTGTTAGACACTAACTAATAGTTTCTGTTTCACAGTTGAAGTAAAATCACTCTAACAGGGGAGCTGGGACAGGGTAGCTGCCGAAATGATGGCCATCTTGATGGTGAACTTTGCTAAACTTCGTCGACGCCAAGAGCCACTGTGAGGACGTCGCTGCACCTTCGAAACTGGTTCACTGATGGCTGATTGTGATAGCTTTGCAAGCTTGACTCATTTCGGTGGCCAGATATAGCCATAATCTCGCGATTTGTTAGCCCAGCATTGGCCCACAGGGTAATGGCTGTTGCTGTCACCGAATGGTTGGTATAAATACGGGAAAGGCCAGCATCTTTACTGGTATCTTTCATCAGTGTCTGTAGTTTGTTTCAATCTCGAGTGGCCGATTTTCGTACCACACGCTGTCTGAACGCCGACAATTTCTCTTCGGGTATTGAAAGAGAGCGTCGCATTGTGGATTTAACTTTGTAAGGAAGACTTCCAGAGCTGAATTTCCACTTCTGAAACACACCCTCGGTGATTTTTTTTGTTGCCAGTTCCGGCGTCGTGCGTCAAGTCGTTATGAATTCGCAGCCTTGTGCGTCCCTCGCAAACGCGACGCTTGTTTTCTTGAGGCTTCTCAGGCCTTTACAAGCCACGGCGACACCAAAAAAGGGACACACGAAACCAGACGTTTCTAAGGAGGGACAGAGGCTCGCTGAGTGCAAAAACTTCGCTTGTTTTCATTTTCACAAGGTCTTGTTCCTCGATTGCCGGCTTACAATGTATGGCTGGGGTTTTGCTGGGGTTTTGCAGGCCTTCTCTCTTCAGCTGTTTGATTTTTGCATCGAGCATCTGGTTGGAGAAGACGAAGCGGAGATCTTTTGTAAATGTTATCCCTAAACTGTTTGGTAGAGTGTTTAGGCACCTATCAATACCATTTAGGGCAGAAGAGTGTGTTACAGACGCAAAACTGAAGCTTCGAAATAAAGAACGTGTCTGTAACGAACAGTGAATCGGGCGACATTCACAACAACTGGTGTAACAGGAACACAAAATTTATTACGAAAATGTGCTACAAAACTACAGCTATAAACTAATAAAGTTCATTATAAAGTTCAGTTCGCTTATCTGCTTGGATCCAAAAGGTCTTCAAGGTCCAAGACCCACGAAACGGAGCGAAGCAGGGCAATGAAATGGTTATATAACATATACGCGTGACTTGAACAACAACACGGGAGCGTGATCTTCATAACACTCCCCCCCTTAAAGGAAAGAAAGTTTTGGCAACGACTTTCTTTTAGTGTTCAGATAAACTGTTCTTATTAGTGTCCATATTACACTCTAGAAAGACAGTCAGCGATAACATTGTCCTTTCCCTTGATGTGCTGAATGACCAGGTCATACTCCTGTAACGACAAACTCCACCTAAGCAATCTTTGGTTCTTAATCTTCATCTTGTGAAGAAAGACAAGAGGATTGTGATCACTAAAGACAATAACTGGCTGTTTTGGAGAACTTACATAAACTTCAAAATGTTGCAAAGCTAGAATTAAAGCTAAACATTCTTTTTCGACAGTGAAGTAATTTTTCTGACATTTGTTAAACTTCTTAGAGAAGTAACAGATAGGATGTTCCACTCCTTCCTTGTCTTCTTGCATCAGCACAGCACCAGCAGCAAAATGGCTTGCATCAACTGCTAACTTGCATTGAACAGAGAGTCAAAGTTTGGTGCTGACAAAACTGGAGCACTCTTAAGAATAGCCTTTAACTTGTTGAATGCCATTTCACACTTGTCATTCCGTGAAAACTTGACTTTCTTACTTAACAACTGCGTCAGCGGTTCAGCAACAGCAGAGAAGTTTTGAAAAAACCTGCGGTAGTAACCGGCCATACCAAGAAAACGCATTAGCTGCTTCCTGGTCTCTGGTCTAGGAAAGTCAGAAATAGCTCTGATCTTTGCATCAATAGGCTTGACTTGGCCTTGACCAACAACATGACCTAAGTAGGTCACTCATGCACATGCAAACTCACTTTTGGCAAGGTTGATTGTGAGCATGGCTTTGCTCAGTCTTTCGAAGAAACTGCGGATAATTCTCAAATGCTCCTCCCACGTGCCACTGAAAATAATGACATCATCTATGTATGCTTCACAACCATCAAGGCCGGCAATGATACTAGTTATAAGGCGCTGAAACGTGGCTGGAGAATTCGTCATTCCAAATGGGGTATAACTTTGTATTGAAACAGACCATTAGGGGTAACAAAAGCTGATATTTCTTTAGCACGGTCAGTGAGGGGAACCTGCCAAAACCCTTTCAGTAAGTCAAACTTGGTGACATATTTCGCATGCCCAACTATATCGATACAGTCGTCGACTCGAGGAATTGGGTATGAGTCTGCCTTTGTTACATTGTTCACCTTTCTGTAATCAGTACACAGTCTGTACGTTCCATCAGGTTTTGGAACAAGGAGACATATGGAGAACTCCAATTGCTCTTGCTGGGCTCAATGAAGTTATTCTCTAACAGTTACTGAATTTCTTCATGTAGATACTTTTGTTTTGTGAGATTCAGCCTATAAGGGTGTTGTTTCACTGGAGTGGCATCGCCAACATAAACGTCATGGTAGATCTTGTCAGTTCTATTAGGAATGTCTGGAAACAAATTTTCAAATTCATGCAGTAATTGCTCTATTTCCTGGCGTTGGGACTGTGAGAGATGAGACAGCTTTGAATCCAGATTTTGCAACACCTCAGAATTCTTGAGTTTGGCTGTACCAGGCAGATCAGCGTTTTCCTTAAAGTTATCAACAATCTCATCAGAATCCGTTATGGCTATGTTTGCACTTACAGGGTGTACAGTTACACTACTGTTCCTATCTACATACTCTTTCAGCATATTTATGTGGCAAAGTTGTTTTTGTTTACGCCTGTCAGGAGTTATCAAAACATAATTAAGATCACTTAATTTCTTTTCCACTACATTGGGACCAAAATATCTAGTTTGAAGTGGACTTCCAGGGACTGGAAGTAGAGCAAGAACTTTCTGACCAGGCTCAAATTCACGTTCCACAGCGTTTTGATCATACCTAGCCTTCATTGATTTCTGAGCTGAAACTAGATTTGCTCTAGCTAATTCACAAGCCCTTGTTAGCTTAGTGCGAAAATCTGAAACATACTGCAAAAGATTTAAAGATTCTACATTACCAGAAAGGAACTTTTCCTTAAGAACCTTAAGAGGCCCACTCACAGTGTGTCCGAAAACCAACTCAAACGGACTAAAGCCTAAAGACTCCTGAACAGACTCTACCGCAAATAAGAGTAAGTGAATACCCTCGTCCAAGTCCTTTTCCGTGTCAAAACAGTAAGTCCGAATCATGTTCTTGTGAGTCTGGTGGAACCTTTCCAGCGAGCCCTGACTCTTAGGATGATAAGCAGAAGATCTGTATTGCTTAATCCCCAGTCCATGCATCACCTGCTGAAAAATACCAGACATGAAGTTGGAATCTTGATTGATCAGACTGGATGGACTTCGGAAGACCAAATACCGAGAAAAATTTGCTCAAAGCTTTGACAATGGTCTTGGCTTTTATATCCCTCAGGGGTATGGCTTCAGGGAATCTGGTTGATGCACACATTATGGTCAACAGGTATACTGGTTGCCAGACCTCGTCTTGGGTAGAGGACCGACACAATCAATTATTATTCTGCTGAACGGCTCTTCGAAGGCTGGGATTGGCTGAAGTGGAGCTTTCGGTATTGCCTGATTAGGTTTTCCAACAACCTTGCAAGTATGACGCGATTTACAAAATTCACCCACATCTTTCTTCAAATTAGGCCAATAAAAATGATTCAATATCTTCTGGTAAGTCTTGTTCACTCCAAGATGTCCAGCAAGAGGTGTCTCATGGGCTGTGCTAAGTATTTCCATTCGGTAACCTTTGGGAATCACAACCTGATACTTGACAGTCCACTCATCCTGGGCGGGAACATCAGGTGGTCTCCACTTTCGCATCAACACATCATTTTTAACAAAGTAACAAACAGGATTTTTAGAAATTTCACTTTCGTCAACAGCCCTTTGAAACAGGCAGGATATTTGTGGGTCTTTACGTTGTTCTGAAAGAAGACTTTCTTTAGTTAAACTTCCTCCAGAGGGTTCGAATCCCTCATGGACTTTAAAAGCTTGGCTGAGGAATGTCTCAGACAAGTCAAACTCAGTACTAGTGTTTTCCTTAAGAGCCTCTTTTCTACTCATGGCTCGAGTAACAGCACATGAAGAGTATAATCCCTGTTGCTCATTTTCTGTAGGATCAGGAGCTTGATCAAAACAAGGCTTATCATAGATAACGGGGTTAATAACTACTCTATCCCCTGCAATGTCATTGCCAAGAAGAAGGTATACCCCCTCGAAGGGTAAAGAAGATCTAATTCCCAGGGTAACAGGTCCTGAAACTACCTTATTACATGAAAATTTCGCGACACGTTAATTTCGCGAATTTCGCGATTTAAAAAAAAATCGCGAAATTTAAGTGATGCGAAAATTAAATGTCGCGAAAATAACATGACGCGAAAATTAAGTGACGCACATTATGTCAATAATTTAAAAAAACGACTTCATTACCATTACACACGTTTATAACAATCATTTTGAACTATTCTGTGGTAATGTTCTGGTCCTTCAAGCATGAACTACAAACCGTGCCTTGTATACACTGTGAGAACATCTTTCTTGTTACTGTTTACATAATCAGTTGCGTTTCTGTTTATTTGGACATTGTGGATTAGTTGTTTGATCAAATTCAGGGACATGTTAAATAACATTGACGAAGAAATAAAGTGTGTCTCACTCAAAAACGCGAAATTAAAGTGAGTCAAAATGAAAAATTTTCGCAAAATCGCGAAATTAAGGTGTCGCGAAATATGCGAACCTCAAAATCGCAAAATTAACGTGTCGCGAAAATTTCATGTAATAAGGTGCATTTGAAGACAAATAAACATTATGAAGAGGAACAGGCGTGTAATCTGATTAATCTACCCCCTTTATAAGGACATTTGCACCAACAGAAGACTCTTCAGAAAATGGCAAAGTACGTACTAGTAAAAGGGATTGTGTGGCCCCAGTATCCCTTATAATGTTAATAGGGGTAGCATTAGACAAATTGCTTGTCAACGAAACAATACCATTATGAATGAATGGTTCAAAAGTCTCCATAACAGGCTCAGAATGGGAATTCAAATTTTGGTTTATAACTTTGGAGTCTGTAAAGGATTCTACCTCATGAAATGTGTCACCCAAACTGTCACATCTTTGAGGTATAGTTTGCTTAGAAGTAATAAAACCAGTGGGCTTGGCTTCATTTTGAGCCTGCTGTTTTCTTTTTAATTTGAAGCAATCTGACAATAAGTGACCACCCTTTTTACAGTAATTACAAACAACAGAATTTAAAGGTTTGTTTGTCACTTCTGATTTAAACCCCTGTGTAGGTGGAATGAATTTAGGACTTAAAAGTGTTTCTTCATCAAGATTCTGGGGCAAATATTTTCTTTTTGCTCGACCCTCCTTCGTCGGTAGCAGCGTTAGCGTTAGCGTTTGTTTCTTTGGATTTTTTTCTGAATTTTTATAGTCTACCACTGGCAGCCCAAAAGCCCTCATTATGTTGAAGTTGGGAAAGTCTTCCTCGCGCTCTCTGTCCGCCATTATCGGAGCAGAAAAGTATCTTTTTAGTTTGTGCTACTTTTCCATGACTTTACCGGTATAATAGTTCATAGATTTAGCAACTCTATTGACCAATCAAAACGCGCGTAGTATCTCAGTTATTTTATAATTATAAATATGGCAGTGAGCTTTTAGATAGGTCAGTTGTTAATTTCATGCTTGCGACTTGCATTTGTCTAATAAAAATTATCCTTAAACAAGGCGTTAAATCTCAGTTTGTATTTAACAAAGATGGAAAGTACTTTGCTGTGATCACTCGTTCGATTTCTGACACATCATCAACTCGGGCGCAAAAACTGTAGGCGCGCACTTTCCATGAAGTACTCTATATTTATCTTCACTGTGAAGAGTGAAGAAATCAATATTAGCTACATGATGTTTGCCCTTATTAAATGTCAAACAAGCTAATTAACAGTTATTGTGCGAAAGCGAAGCGCTATATCGCCGGATACTTAGCCGACGAGACCGTGGCCGAGTCAGCTAAAATTAGGCGATTTTGCGCAAACTTGAGCATTATAACTGTTTTATAATTCAACACATTGATAACAAATCACAGTTTAAAGAAAAATATTCATTGATATATACAACCTTTTATTAAGTAAAAAGGTTTACAAAAATATTTTACCTCGCGCCATTTCTTAAACAACAAGCAACGAATGCCGAAACTTTTGCCAAGCTAAAATTAATTTAGCGTACACAATCAGTTGATAATTTCTACAAAGAGCTTTCGTCTACTTAAAGATCGGGACAGAGTAGTGACTACACGAATTAAGGTGGCTCGACTGGGTTTTTGAGTGACGATACCTTTTAATTTTGAGAAACTTGTGTACCACCACAAACGATCCAACGGAAAATCGATTGCCACAGCTGTACTAGAGAAAGATTAAAGTTTCAGATGAGGTAGGTTTTATGGAAATCGGAGTTGCCAAAGCAACGTTATGACGCCACTCCCTGTTTTACATAATACCGATTTACTTGTCATCAAGAGATAATTTTGGAAAACGTTCTCTGGATCTTCGACCTGACGTACTTGTCCTAAGGGTTGATTTCCACTGTCGCGTAATTTTCACGTGCGTAAATAAAAATAAGAGACGATGTATGAACAGCTCGCGTAAAAGTTTACGCAAGCTGTTCATACATCGTCTCTATTTTTATTTACGCACGTGAAAATTACGCGACAGTGGAAATCAACCCTAAGGTCTACAATATTTTACAAATTTCTATGGAAGCGTTTTCGAGAAAATTTACATTTTTCTGTTGCTAACTGATAAATTTTTGAGATTTCAAACTTTACGCAAATGATTTTTATCACAAAGACAGGATTTATTAACTTTTTTCTCTTTTTTGTTGTTTTTGGGTGTGGGAGGGGGGGGGGGGGGAAATTTTTAATTTTTTGGAAATTTTTGAAAAATAAGGAAATGTTTTGAAAATAATTATTGAATCAGTTCTCCAACGTTTGTGAGCTGGCAAAAATATTTCGGATTCCAGCCAAAGTTTCCTGTATTTTCCATCAAAATGAAAACTTTGGTCATGAAATCAATATGAATTTTGCATGCTTTTGAGCGACTCTCTCCGCCAGTACAGGACTTTTGTCGCTTTGAAATAGTGTTGAATCCGTCTTTATGTGCCTTTCCGCGGGGCAAGGCGTTGTGTCTGGAGTCATTCGATGGATGCATATAATAAAAATAAGCATATCATCACAGAATTAAAATTAAAGCCCCTCTTTCTGATAAGGATCTTTTACGAGTTAGTATTGTTTTTCCTTAATTGTTTTGCACTAACTCGAAGCTCGATTTCCCTTGGATTTGGCCCTATCTTTGAGTCATTTTTACTCGGATAACTCGAACTATTTTTCGCTTCCCTTGGCCCAAATGTACCCCGATAACTCGAACAATGTTGTTATGACTTCTCAAAATACAGTATCAAGAAAATAGGCTGCTTGAGTATCTGATTGTATTCGGACACAGTTTGCACGCGCTCTTCAATTTCAGCTGCTTACGTGAATCAGCACGTGCAGAGTTTTGAGAAAAACAAACGTGGCGCACGTGGCGCCTATTCACAACCTCGTTCCCAGGGCCTCTCTCTCTTCAGCTACGTCATCATCGGGAGAGACCCTGGTTGCGGCTGGTCACGTGGCTCCCAGAATCTGGGTGCTAACAAAAATTTATGTTAGGGGAGGGGTAGTAAAGTGTTTAATTGTCGCTTTAACGAGAAAGGGGAGAAGTGTTTTGAGGTATTATCGGTCATCAGAACAAGCTTATAGCCAAGCATTTCGTGATCACACAAGTATTTTCGACCTACAACCGGTTCATGTTGTTGTGAACTCAGCCAAAACGTTTCTGAGCGAAGGAAAGCACGTTAAAAAAACCTCGTTTCTTCAGGGATGGAAACAAACGCTGCGACGGTCAATATTTAACGCTGGCAAATGCCACGAACCGAGCTGAATTCGACATTAGGGACGTTCGCGCCAATTGTTTATGCGCATCCTTACTGTGCACCCAATTCATGTCGCAACGCCATGCAACGTCATGCACGAGCGCCCGCGCAAAAGAAGAAATCTATTCACATGAAGGGATGGTAGCCGTTGCGTTAACTTTGCTTTGATTTAACTCGCTTGGATGGTCGGTGACCCCTATTTTTTCTTCATATATCACTTTCTTTTTCGATTATCTACAGTTTGTGAAAAAAGGAAAAAATCTGTCTGCTTGTAGAAGTTTGATTTTTTTTTCATTTTTTTTATCCACGCGACGTCGAATTGCACTCATATCTCAGCTGTATGTTGTTTCCGAATGCTCTCTTTAAAGGTGGTCAGACACGAGGGGTCATGTAGCAGGGACATGTCACAGCGACATGTAGCAGCGACAAAAATTTGTGTAGTAAACACTGAGGGACACGTAGCAGGGACATGCGGCAGGGACATGTAGCAGGGACAAAATCATAGCGCTTGCACACACATGAAAATGTTGCGGGGACATGTCTCAGGGACATGTTGCAGCGACACGTCCCCCTCGTGTGAACTGATACTTTCATAATTGTGCAACACCAATTTTGGGAACATTTTGTCCCCGCGACATGTCGCACGGAGTTCAACTTGTTGAACTTCATGGGACACGTCGCGGGGACAAAATGTCCCCAAAATTGGCGTTGCACAATTGTGAAAGTATCAGTTCACACGAAGGGACGTGTTGCTGCAACATGTCCCTGAGACATGTCCCCGCAACATTTTCATGTGTGTGCAAGCGCTATGATTTTGTCCCTGCTACATGTCCCCGCTGCACGTCCCTGCTACATGTCCCTCAGTGTGTACTACACATTTTTTTTCTCGCTGCTACATGTCGCTGAGACATGTCCCTGCTACATGACCCCTCGTGTCTGACCACCTTAAAGGGCTAACTCATTTAAAGGTTGAAAACAGTTCGAATTATTTACGAATCAGGCCCACTTAGATAACATTTGAAAATAATAGTTTTCCCCCAGCGATTCATCTTTGATATTGTTTAACTAAAAGCCATGGACACCATGTCATGATACCAGGACTAACTTTTCAAAAACAGGGTATATTTCTACACTCTATATCTCTTAAATCAATTCGGTGACCCCCAATTTTTTTTGCATTTCTGACATCAGTAACTCATTATCAGACCGTAGCATAAGTTTGAAAAAAATCTGTCTTGTAGAAGATTTTCGCGCGAACGTCCTTAAGCCAGTATCAGGCTCCTAAATATGTGAATACAGACGTATTCTTTATCCTTATGCTTTATTTTACGCAAATTTTTACTGTCAGACGGCCAATTAGGGAGTGTTCATTATTTATAGGGAGGAGGGGGGGCTGGCAAATGGGAATGGGGGGCAAACGAAGTTTAACCCCCCTTCTATAGGGGGGCCAGAAAGGTTTTACTCTGGAGAAGGGGGGGGGGGGGGGGGGCAAAAACGTTCGATGGTTTATATCCTTCGTGCAACACAGTATTAAATCAAACCATAATATACAACGATGCTACCCTAAAAGTCTACAAATTTTAAAGAGTAAAATAAAATAGATAATATTATTGATCTCTGTGTCAAGATTATGTACAAAATATACTTGTTAAAACATAACTTGTGTGTAATTAAATTCACAAATTGCACTTTCCCCCTAAGAATGGAAGTGTTCGAAAGTGATGCCGATGATATTCAAACAAGGGGATCACGCTGACTTTTTAAACGCCCCATATCAATTATCCCAGTGGTGGCAAAGGTCTTCGAAAGAATTATTTACGATCAGGTCTTAGGCTTTCTCATGGATTTTAATTTCCTCTCTAGCCACCAGTCGGGCTTTCAATCTCTTCATTCTACAGTTACTTCATTAATACTCGAGGCTACTGATGATTGGGCATACAATTTTGACCATGGTAATGTGAATGCTATAGAAAGCCTTTGTCACGGTGGATCTTTTATCGACTGAAAGTAACAGCTGTGTGGATGTCCGACTTATTAAAAATTCAAAGTATATTTGCCACGCAACTCCACCGAATAGAACCCATTCATTGCATCTTTTTTATTATCTCGTTAATGCGCATGCGCATTAAGCGAGATTTCGGAGTCGAGTACGAAAAAGGGACAAAAGTTGTTAACAAAATTTTGTGGACTTTTGTCCGGGGGGGGTTTCTTGTCCCTTCTTTATAGAAGCTATATTAGGGCATTGAGGATATGGTTGGTTAAACCGGTTAGGATTTCAAGAAGGGCGTCACATACTGCCACTATTTTTGGGTAGCACCCCCGGACCTATTGTTAATTTCCCTAGGGTATTGGGATGTCAGAACTTGTCATGAACTTGTCATATCTCACATTACGTTACCGCAAAGGTATTAGTCTTTCTTAAATTTCGATATCTCACGTTACCTATCAGTTTCAATCATTTGTCGTAAAGCCATTATAGCTACTTTAAAAGGGTAAAAATAGGTCAAATGCGTTTTCTTGGGAAACGTAGTTTGAGAATTTCACGGTGTATTTTACTAATGGAGACGTTATAAGAAAGTTAAATGGGACAGGAAAGTTTGTGTTTTAATATGAGCGGTATGGCAGAGCAAAATAGCATGAACTTTGCGTTTTTTTCTATTCATTGCTATTACGGTTTGATTGTGGTCAGAACTTGTCATGAACTTGTCATATCTCACATTACGTTACCGCAAAGGTATTAGTCCTTCTTACATTTCGATATCTCACGTTACCTATCAGTTTCAATCATTTGTCGTAAAGCCATAAGGGTAAAAATAGGTCAAATGCGTTTTCTTGGGAAACGTAGTTTGAGAATTTCACGGTGTATTTTACTAATGGAGACGTTTGAAGAAAGTTAAATGGGACAGGAAAGTTTGTGTTTTAATATGAGCGGTATGGCAGAGCAAAATAGCATGAACTTTGCGTTTTTTTCTATTCATTGCTATTACGGTTTGATTGTGCAATAGTATGGTAAACATGTCATAGTTTTGTTGATTTTTATCTCGTTAATGCGCATTAAGCGAGATTTCGGAATTACCACGAAAAAAAGGGGCAAAAGCTGTTAACAAATTTTTGTGGACTTTTGTCCGGGGGGGGGGGGGGGTTTCTTCTTTCTTCTTCATAGAAGCTATATTAGGGCATTGAGGATATGGTTGGTTAAAGCGGTTAGGATTTCAAGAAGGGCGTCACATACCGTCACTAAAATATTTGAGGAACACCCCCGGTCCTATTGTTAATTTCCCTAGGGTATTGGGATGTCAGAACTTGTCATATTTCACATTACGTCACCGCAAAGATATTAAAGTTCTTAGTTTCGATATCTCACGTTACGTATCAATATTTAAAATTTTCAATCATTTGTCGTAAAGCCATTCAAGCTGCTTTCGAGAATGGTAAAAATAGGTCAAATGCGTTTTCTTGGGAAACGTAGTTTGAGAATTTGACGGTCTATTTTTACGAATGGAGACGTTTTAAGAAAGTTAAATTGGACGGGAAAGTTTGTGTTTTAATATGAGCGATATGGCAGAGCAAAATAGCATGAACTTTGCGTTTGTATGCAATAGTATGGGAAAGACGTCATAGTTTTATTGGTTTAGCTACCGTGCACAAGGAAAGTTTGCGGATTGTCCGACTGAATTTGTTTTGCGGGAGGAAATTTTTGCGCGTCGGGACAGCTAAAATTTCTGCTGGGAGGAAATGTTTGCGGATTTCTGGTCAAGTATAAATAAAATCCAAGGCATCGGTATTAAACAATTTTACTTCCTGACCGGAGGTTTGTATAGTTCTCCTAGTTATATGGTTGCTGTTCTGGCGCCAATATGAACATAAACAACGAGAAAACTAGTGAGTGAATTATTGTACGTTGTTGTAAAAATGTATCAGTATTATGATAACAGTCTCTGGTTCTTTTGAGGACGTGTGTGGAGTTGAATCGGGAATACAGATGACTGTTGTGCCGGTCGCCTCGGAGTTATGATAGCAATATATTCGCTGTTGAAAAGTTCTTGTTAAGCCGATATACATCATTAAAACAAGTAATTTTTTTTCTGCGCGAGTATATTTCTGCGGTGGAAAATTTAATACAAAATAAAGCAATACTGCATAATAATGCAACAACGGACAACCTTGCCTGTATCTCGGATCAGAAAAAGGTTTTGAAAAATACTGCGGTCAGGAATCCCGCATGTTTGATTACTTTAGTACAAATTTTATAATTTGAGAAATTGGTGCGCTAAGTTTCATGAAACTTGATAAAGAGTGTACAGCTATCATGCTGGAGATTCAAATATTTCAAACCGGATGTAATGATGCTATACTTCTGACAATGGAGATACTGCCTAGCTCCGAGAAACACATTACACTTACACGCGGAATAAACTCTGAGGAGCTATTAAAAAACAATTGCAAGATCCCACTATTCCAATATATGACTATCGCATAAGACTTGGATCTTAATAGAATATTTTACGAAATTTTACTGCGGTCGTGACCCCGGGGGTCGTTAAGAAGACACTGTCAACACTATATTTTGAGGTTTAAAGCAGACCCATTTAATCTCTAATAGTTACTAAACACATGATACCGGAAATAGAAAACTCTCGACTTTTGAATAAAAAAAGACAGAACTACTATATATTCGCAAATAACCCATTCATGTATAACATTAACTTATGCAGCCATTTCTTTTTCAACTCTCCACAAAAGAAAAATCAATGTCCGCTTCACTTTCCAAAACATTTCACATCGATATCGATAACAACATACAACTGCGTGAAATATTTCCTTTAACAAGCATTGACAACTAAGCGGAAAACAGATATTTCAGCCCACCCACATCTGACGTCTAAGTTATCAAAAGTTTCTTTGCTTTTGTTGATCCGATGGATTATGAATGTTTATCTTTGTGGAATGTCCGGTTTCCGGTAGATTATAAAGAACAGGAAAGAACGAATCTCAAAACTGTCTTAAAAATGAAATTAACGTTGGAAAAATATATATTTGCTTAATTCTTTCTTTGAGGAATAGAGGAATTCTAAGGATATGCACTTTTTTGTCTTGACTTCCTGACTGAATTTAAGTCTTAAAATAGCAATGAATATGCGTGAACGGACTCTGATCGATCAATGACAGACATTGTAGCGACCATAGGTCATGGATCAGTTCTTTTCTTCTTTAAAATCTCCGTAAAATTCTTAGATGTTTATATCTTATATATAAAGATCTACAAACGCGGATAAGCGTAAACATTTATCCGATGCGTTGTGGCACACATCAAAGATTTAAATTGGATGATCCCACAGGCAGACCAATCGTGATATCCAGTACACAGTAATGAAATATACTAGGTAATAATACGATTTGTCACGGAATTGATAAGCGATAGAAAAATCGAAAATATTACACACTAAAGTCTTCTCACCTTTACTTTATTGTCTCTTGATGTATCCTGACCGGTTTAAATGCATTTTTACAACTTTTGTCACTCGCCCCATTATCCACTATAAAAGAAGGGAAGGCTGGAGACCTCTGAGCGAACCCTCGCCACGCGAAAGCCAATAATTTCTAAACAATTCAACTCAAGCTCCCCGAATTGCCACCAGTGAGGCCACAGGTTAACCCTATTCGGCCTGGGCTTTTTTTGAGTTCCTGAGCCTGGGGGGGGGGGGGGGGGCACATTGTGCCCCCCCTTCGTAACTTCAAGAACATTAAGGCTACGACAATGAAACCTGGAGGGTACATAGTACGTCCGAAACTGTCTCCTTTGCGGTCCGTACAATGGAACGATGACGTCATATGACGTAGTTATTAGGTAATTAGTTATACGGCCGCCATCTTGGATCCGCCATCTTGGATTTCTGAAATTTTTTAAAACCTCTTAAAAACCGTCCAAATTGACTCAAAAATAATCAAAACCTATAAATAAGTGCTAAATGACGTAAAAATATAAAAGTTATACCAATAAACATTGTTTTTCTTCATTCAAAGGTACAAATATGCAAATTTAAAAAAACATGGCTGTCAAAATCTTGTTGCCATGGAAACATCAAGTCACGTGATCAAAAATTTGTCATACAAAATTGTTGCCAGATAAATTTTAGGAAAAGTCACAAAGTTTGATGGTGTTTGAATACATATTAAAGAAGTTATGAACATTCAAAGTTAGCGCGGGCACTTTGTGCCCCCCCCCCCCCCCCCAGGCCGAATAGGGTTAAATGTCTACCCGTGCGATTCGTGCTAGCTTCCAAATTCCCTTTCACGGGCTCTAAAAGGGCTCCGTTTTGGAGCGATTCTGGCCATCTTCGCTTCGCCATTGTCCGCGATCCAAACGGCTGTACCACGAAATTCGAATACTAAAGCTTAGCGACCACGTCACAGAGACAAAAATGACATTCACCCGAGGGGAGGGTCGTTACTTTTGCCCTCGCGCAAATTGACACCGTCGGGGGAGCCGGTGCGTGTAATTTGAACGGAAACCACACGCGTGACCTGTCACTTATTTGTCTTTATTTGATAAAGTGCAATTTTTCATCAAGATCAAAAGAAAAGTCTCTTTTTAAAATAAAAATGCCCGAAGGAAAATTATTAAGCTTGTTAAAACCAATTTGCGCCAAAAAATCAAAAATCAAAGGTCACGGATATGTATGTGTATACCGGGAGTCTAGGGTGTACTCTAACTGCACGTCCGATCCAAGAGAGAGGAAGATAGGGGCCTTGGGAACGAGGTTGGTAGTCGTTTCAATAACAAATTGATCATTAAAACAGACCGTTGGCCGTCGGGTGTTGATATGAACGATATGGTCAATAATGTTTAATTTTTATTGGTAAATTGCACAACCTTCTAAAGTCGCTGTCGTAATTTGTCGTATTTTTAAAGCGGAATCGAGCCGCTTCTCGCTGTTCAGAACGTCTCATGTCGGCAATTTTCGGGGCCAGGTCGCTTGTCGTTTTTACCAAGGATTCTTTAAGCCGAGATGTTTTGAAAAAAGCTTCAGCTATAAAAGGAAACGAAATCTAATCACCAGCTCTATTCCTACAAGAGTCACCATTCTGCCCGAAGGTACACAATTTTTTAGTTGACGGAAAAAGCGACAAGTAAAATATTTTCATTTGCCTTTTTTACAATAGTCTACCTTAGTGAAGTATTTAGATAAAACATTCCTTTTTTACTGAAGTCTTTTTACTGAACTTATTCACATGCACAAAGTTCTTGTTTTGTCTCATACATCCACATATACACTGCACATATAAATTGGCTGTTTAAAAACATTGCTAGTAAAGCAATTTTAATCCCAAATGAAAATCTTTGCAATATGTTTTAGTTTTGTTTAAATATCAATAAATAAAGATAGTAAATATTTTTTAACCTTCGTACATCTTTCCCAAATTTCGATTGATAAGAAAATCGCCATTGTAATGCCATACAAGTCATTGCTACTAAAATAATGTGATTGATACAAAACATAGAAAATTAACTAAGTAAAAGGGCTTTCTAAAGATAAATTGAATCTAAGTAGTTTTGCCACCCCCATCCCTCTTCATAATTTTCCCCCGTAGCAACCAAATTGGCCTCGGCTCATTCGCTTAATATAATCAAGTTGAAGTTTCCCCTCAGCTGTAAAATGAAGACTATTTTGAACAAATACGCTAAATTAACATGAAAATTATTTACATTCATACTCGTGATTATTTTGTTGCTCATGACTTTTATTGATTTGGTGGCTCCTAAAAGAGCCCTTAAGTCCTCTATGACTGCAATGTCTAACTCTACGATTAGACCTACAGGTATTTTCAATCTTTCAACTTCAATAAACCATTTAGCAGCTTTACACATATTACCTATCACGTCTTTACTACATTTACCCATCAAAGGCACCCAACTTTTCCAATTCTTGTTGTTGTTGTTGTTGTTGTTGTTTATTAACCTTACATTCTCTCGCATTAACGAGATGGCTTTAAGAGCCCTTTGATTTATTTAACAGTATTCCAAAATCTAATCTCAAACATCTACATAAAACATGTCTAAAAATACAACACCAATAGTTTACACAACAAATGGGTTCCATTTAATGGATTTGCTTGCCAGATGTGTTTGGATTTCGGTGGCTGCACCAACAGAAAGGCCGTCCTCACAAACAAGTTGATCCAGGCCTTTGACCAGAACTGTTGGCGGAATGTTGTCGATGTTGCTCAGGCAGATCATATCATCTGACAGTGGCAAAAGAGCTTCGTCTGTATTTTTCCCAGTCAAGACTCCACAACTACAGCTCGGCACTGTATTTGTTTCATTACTTCCCTCTGTTTTTTTTTTGTGGTTTTACAATAAGGGAGGGGGGGGGGGGGGGGGGGGTCAAAAAAGTTTTTATTTTCTCGAGGGGGTACAAAAAGTTCCAAACGTTAAGTTTCCCCATTTGCCAGCCCCCGGCCCTCCCCATAAATAATGAACACTCCCTTAGTCGAAAAACCTAACTTAAGACCGAATCGGTCGCATCGAAATCAATTCACCGAGTTGTTGACAAGATAAATATATTACATTGGGCAGCACTATACAGATTATATTTTATCTGCAAGCTAAGATTTAGACACGAATGCAGCACACAAACTACAAGAATTATTACATTCTGGTCAACAAAAGCATCATTTTATAAAGCAAACGATGTCCTGATGTGTGTGATGTTATATTTGTTCAGGCAATATCGAATTCAAATCTGGAAGAACAGACATCTGGCTCTTTTTACCTTTGTTGAATTTTAATAGAAGATGACTGGAGGCTTTCAAAGGTATACATATTAAAATGTTAAATGCCTGTGTGTTTGAACTTATGAGCCTCTTGACAGGTATATCTTTCTTCTACTGTTCGTTCGACAAGATCAACGAAAGTAGTTATTGACCATACCCCGATGGAAAATATTTTGTCACAGGGTGGCACATGACCAGCCGCAACCAGGGTCTCTCCCGATGATGACGTAGATGAAGAGAGAGAGAGAGAGAGGCCCTGGAAACGAGGTTGGCCTATTCAGCGATCATTTTATTTTGCTCAGCGTCGATCGCGAAAGTGTTCTTTTTCATCTTAAAATCAAACAATTTGTTGTTCGTAAAAAATGTTTGTTGAATCAATAGATAATTTATAGAACCATTGAAGAAATACACTGCCTTTTTTGTCGTTTTTGTCTTTGGATCGAGAACCCAGTCAAATGCAACGCATGCGCAGTTGACCAAAAAATTGTGACTGGATATTTTAGCGACTTTCCTCGGAAATGTGTTGATTTCTACGAAACCACTCGTTAGAATTTCACGAAATTTGGCACAATTAATCGTTCCGAATATGCCGAACTCACCTGTTCCGAACCGAAAGTTCGTGTTCCTGTTTGTATAATAATTAAGATATTTTTTGGACGCTGAACACTGGGAACTAGTTTAAGTTTGCAGGGTCTTGGAACCCCCCGAATACTGTTTTACCATGTGCTTTTGAATCGGTCGTTCGAAGAAATGTGTTGTGTTTTATAGTTGTTAAAACATCGTGTAATTTTCGTTCATATTGGACAATAAACCGCTCAAAGACATCACCTGCCATCAAAAATTTGAAATCTAACAGAGGAGATTTTTACAAAACGCAAACATATTGAACCACAAATTACGAAAGATCCCTCTGTTAAAATTACATGAGACCAGTGTTAACATGCGAATATTTTTACGAGTTTACTGGAGACGACAAATGATGGACAAAATCTAAAGACTGGATTTTCTGAAAATAAACGAAACGAAATATTGCTAGCCTGCGTAGCAAGCGTTCCCGTACGAACAATTTTTCCGCATTCTGGCCGCGCGAAAATTGGGGTGAGAGCAAAAAAATCGGCGGACGGGGGTGGGGGTGGGGAGATGAGGGAACGCTTGCCTGCAAACCCCACGATTTTGAAAAACGCCCACCTATTTGTCACGGTTGATTTCATTTGCCGATTGACAGCTTGTCAACAAATAAGCCAATTACAGATTACCGGATGTAGAATTTTACTTCCTTCAAAAGATAAAACGTTTCGAATTCGTAAACGGCTTCACAGATTCATGGAATCAATAAACCTTCTCGCCATTTCAACACAATTCCGACTTAAATTAGAAGAAATATCCGTATATTTGCTTGCTTTGACTTATTGAATCCAACACCGGTTAACAGAGCCGGTGAAATAATTCCCGCTAATAAAAAGATAACACTTCTCAGCTCAACTACTCAGCGCGCGACTGTACTGCTGTGTTTGTTTACGGTTATATTATTTCTAGTTCAAAATCAATCTTCGCTTTCCTCGCTATTTTCTGACTTTCCTATGATAGGAGCACTAATCATTCAGCTTCATTTCATCTTATATTTTGCTGTAACCAAAATAAAACTCGAATCGGTCCACAAATGCAAATAGATCTTCCCACACTTGCCACTTTCAATTCAACGCCGATATAAACAAACAGCCACCGAAATAGATCACTTTCAACTTTAAAATTTGGGATGAAATCGTGGTGTCAATTGGAGTCAATTAAGTTTTTGAGAAAGTCTAAACCTTAATGACTGGATTTGGGTACTATTTGACTTTTGACTCGCCTTTTTTGTATCG
This sequence comes from Cladopsammia gracilis, assembly GCA_022457155.1. Taxonomy (NCBI): domain Eukaryota; kingdom Metazoa; phylum Cnidaria; class Anthozoa; order Scleractinia; family Dendrophylliidae; genus Cladopsammia; species Cladopsammia gracilis. The sequence goes on along the minus strand of JAJGOT010000467.1, from coordinate 25,330 downwards.
ATCGAACGATCCAACTAATTTAAAATAGGCATAATTTACCGATCACTACAAACCGGCATGGACGACAACAGTCAAACTAAACCACGATAATTTTTTTCAACGGGTCTACTCAAGTCTAAGAAAAACATTTCCTGGCCTATTATTAATAGAGGAATAAGGTACGTATTGTTTTCTTTCCGTGCTTTTACATTTAAGCGAGGAAATCCTTGTGTAACTTTGACTATAAATTAAATACGTGCGTTCTTCCAAATTTCCTTTTGTGTATATCGTCCAAGCAGTCCAGTTTTTCATTTAAATCGCACGCCGTCATTCCCATACAATTTACCTCTTCGACTGGATCCCGAATTATGCTTTGCAATGGAGAAATAACACTGAATAATACTGGAATAGCCTGTACCTCCTTGCCTTTTACTTCGCACTCCGCACATCATAACAAACAACTGAAAAATTAAACTCTTGCCGAATCCTGTTGGCAATACGGCCATTAAATCGTTGCCGTTAAAAAGATGGCGCATTGCCCTTTCTTGTTCCGTTTTCAAAGTAAAAGCAAGCCCCCGCTTCGCTCAGCTCCGACAAAACTTCGGTCAAACACGTTTCAAAATCTTTCACATGTTCTCCGAGCTCCATTTTGATCTCGCAAGTCACGCTCAAAATATTTTGCGTGATAATTTGATAGCTACCTGTCAAACCTGTCACTCAAAGTGACCACACCGCACCAATCAGGAGCCCCGTTCGTGGACGAACGGCGTTTTTCAAAATCGTGGGGTTTGCAGGCAAGCGTTCCCTCATCTCCCCACTCCCACCCCCGTCCGCCGATTTTTTGGCTCTCGCCCCAATTTTCGCGCGGCCAGAATGCGGAAAAATTCGTTCGTACGGGAACGCTTGCTACGCAGGCTAAAATATTGCAGGCTGATTTACAATCCACCGTATTGCCATGGCAACACCCTAAAAGCTCAACAAAAATATCAAAATATACAGCTTGCCTCACCAATTTTGGGCGCCCAGACGTTAGTAGTTTTAAAATAACAATGAATGACGCATAGGTACAGTGAAACTGTGTTCAGCCACCTTAATTTCACGATCTTATCAGTGACTACCGGATGCGGTGTCTTTTGGCTCGGTATTGAATTGAAAATATAGCCTAGCCTGCGTAGCAGGCGCATGAAAATGATATGGGCGCAAGAAAGAATGTAACGCGCGAAGGAGACACGCGTGTCTCGATCCCTCGTTGGACTGTAGTAATGTACACTACAAACTTCGTCTATATTGCAAAAGCATGTACCCAATTGTTAAAGTTACATTTAGCTCGAAGTAATAATCTTTGGAATTTCTTGTTACACGCAAATTTAGCGATGTTTATCACAGAAGTAGATATGTACAAGCTATGTATCGTCACTATTATTAATAATTAACAAAAATAAACAAATTTTCCACACCGACCCTGATAACTTGAAACCCCGCTAACTCGAACTGATTTTCGTTTCCCATCAAAGTTCGAGTTAGCGGGCTTCTACTGTATATACACACACAACATAACAAATAATGAATATGTTACCAGTCCTAATCGAAAAATAATCCATTTTGAAGGGTTTTCATAAAGTATCGATCTTAAACTGCTTGTACCTTCGTGCAAAATTATCAGAACTCGGCAAGATGAATGTTTACTTTTATTTTGTGTAACTGTAAAATGACAGTGAACTTTATATTTTCACAGCGTGGAATAAGATAAAGCCACAAATACTTTAGTTGCCTTCGAGAGGTGGTAGAGTTATTTCCACGTCAATATTAATATGTACTTGTAAAGTTCACTTTCTAAATGCTATTAAAATTTTCTTTTATTTTCCTCGTGACACTTCCGCTTTAAAGTCGCGACAAACGAGGCATTGCACTTTTTGTACGTGGTTGAAACTGTTGAAAAGCAAGGTGAAGCTGAAATGAAAAATGGCGTTCATCGACGCATGCAGTTACACGTTTCATCTATTAAATTTGAAATAACAATATAATAGCCGCAATGTGCAACCGCAACGTATAAGCATTCTGCAGGGACCGTTGGCTATCCCACGACACAGGTCATCTGGATAATTCAGTTGAGGCAAGTTTCCAAAAATAAATTTAAATCAAACACGTCCTTGCTTTCTGCCAGTCCTAATCGAAAGAGAATCTCTTCCTCAAGATTTTCATAATGTATTGATCTTGAACTGCTTGTACCTTAGTGCCAAATTGTCAGGACTCAGTAGGTTTTATGTTCACGACGGACCACTTTATTTTGTGTAAGTGTAAAATGACAGTGAACCTTTTTATTTTAACAGCGTTGTATAATTAAGATAAAGCCAAAAATACTCATAGAAAACTTTAGTTGCCTTCGAGAGGTGGAAGTGTTGTTTTCCTGTCAATTTATTTTAAGTTCGCTTTCTAATTGTAATTTTTTTTTTCGTTTGTCGTTTGCTTGTTAGTTAGAATGTTCCTTCACTCCAAGATATATTCGGTAGGTTTTACAAGATTATAGACTTAAACTAACCTTTTTATCTCTTTAGACGTTGATCCCCTTTCCTTCGACAGCATAAAAGACAAACCGCCCGCGACTGTCTGACACTTTGGTTTGATGAAAATCATACATGCAAACATTACTTATCCATGTGTAATGTATATTTCTGAACGGTCTGAGTGACATGGCTGTCAATCATGTCTTACACTAATTAACAAGAAGCTGTACACAGCTTGAACTCGTGGCGCCTTTAACTCATTGCAGCATTGATTCCCAAGTGATTTGAGTGCTTTTACAGAGAAACATAAGCTTAAAATTATATCTAATCAAAGGCTCCTAAGAGCCAACCCGAGAAGAAGAAATGCTAACGCGTAACGCGTAACGCAATATTGCCGTAAGCTTTAATACGTTTTCACACTGACACAGTTCGATATATATATTTTTCTAAATTAAACGTAAGGATTTTGTCGAACGAAAAAAAAAAGTACATCACTTTCATAATGTCCAGTTCGAAAAAAGAAAAAAAAAAGAAAAAAAAAGAAAAAAAAAAAGGACTTGATGGAGATTCGAACTCGGGCCGTCCGCGACTAAGCCACAAACTCAATCACTGCACTGTCCAAGAGCACACACCACCTACGAGCAGGCGGTGTTGGACACGCTTCGCGCTGCATGCTGGGAGAAATTTAATCTTTACGTTATTTGCATCTTGACGCCAACCAGTCAACATCTCTGCTCTCCGTGATTCAAAGACGATTAGAGGTAGATTTCTTCGCTTTCTTGGAGAAATTACTGCGCTTCTTCGTTTTATATCTTTCTCTAACCTACAGGGTATTGTAAATGTGCATTATGGATGCTTAGAACAGCTATAAAGGACCGAATTTAGTGCTGAAAGTCCCGATCGCAACGTGCGATCGCCGGCGCTCTCGCTCTCTAAAAAGAAAGATCGCTTGATCTGCCTGATTGCAGGCTAATCGTAACGAGAAAGGCGACATTACCGTCCGTCAGTCGATATTTTGCCGAAGTTTACAACCGTCACGTATTTCTCGTCTTTGTTAGGTGAATTCGTGCAAGGAATTTAAAAACTGGCGTGAATCTGAAGAATCGTTTGCTCTTGTTTACACGGGATGTTTCAGAAGCGCCAAGGCAAGAAAATGAACTGCTGGTTTTGCAGAAGGCCTTATATTGCATTTTATTCTTTAGGGCAGAGTGTAATGAATACCTTGCGAGCCGTTTATACATACGAATTACAGCAGCTTACTGCCACTGGTAATTTCTAAAAAAAATTGAAATAAAATGCTCTACTAATACACCACTGAAAGTCCATCTTGCAAAATTATTGTATGGTTGACATTTTTGAAAAGCTGAAAAGCCTTTACTTTAATATTTAGGGAACTGTATGTTGCTGCTACAACAAATTTAATTGTTTGTGTCAGCATTATTGTATACTATTTTTCTATAAAATAATGTATTTTTTGGCCAATCAGTTGTAAATTTCATAAATTAACTTTTATTTCTTTATTATGAAATTGATTCTGCCAAACTGACCAGCCTCCTGCATAGGTGCATCTTGGGATAGAGAGGAGAAAGACCAAAACAATCAAGACTTTTACTTGGTTGCACCTTTCATTTGCAACACAAAATGAGCAAATAGAACATGACATCACATTACCCGGTATCTTCCATTGTGGCAGACACCAATAATGACTCAATACCAGCATTCACCCTCTTCTTTCCTGGCAAAGATCTACATGCATGTACAGTGAAAATGGAACTGAAAGAACTTGCCAACTAAATAATTCAACTTCAAAAAATGTCAATTAAAATTTTCAAGGAAGCTGAAATGAAAGTTTTCTGGATTCCATGGCTGTTTGTCTAAAACTGTTATAAAAACTAGTATGCCAGTGCTTCCTTTAAATCGACAGTGGTTGAATTAGTGGTTGTTTAGGAGATAAACTAGAAAGAATTAGGAGATAAACTAGAAAGGGATAACCTCTTATCTCCTTTTCACTTTTTCAATGGAATTGTAAATAAACAGTTATTATTATTATTATTATTATTATTATTAATATTTTATACAATAAGACTTGTATGATGGTGTTATAAGGAATGGCAAAACAATTCAAATTCCCCACATCTGTTGCCAGTTCCTCCTGCAAACCCCTCGGGCCTCACATTGATTTAGTTGTACGACATGTACAAAGCAAGTGACTCAGATACCATCATTCTTTTATTATTCAAGTCCTCCTATGTTCAATAATTAAGTAACTTATGTTGAGTATGTTACTTAAATTCAACACTTTTTAAAAGTGCTACTTTCCAGTCTTATATTGCAAGTAATCTCCTATTTCCTATTTGTGGATAGTCAAGTGAGGTAAACATGTGAGTGTCTATGCCGGAAAATTGGCTCAGGTAGCCAGTGTTCTTGCACACTGGCTTGCATGTTTCCCTTGCTTGACTATCCCACCAAATAATCCCTGACAGAAATAAGAGACTCCCAACTTTGTAGTCTATATGATTAAGTCTCTCCAATATACACTGCTTATAGTAGTTGTTACATTTCTTGAAATATATATTCCTGAAAACAATTTGGGCCCAATAATTCAAATTTTTCAAAGTTTCAATTATTATTGATGTAAAGCAGGTTTTCACAAACCAAAAAAACTTTAGCTTCTTGAATTTTATCAGTGTTGTGAACATAAGAAATATTTTTTACATAAAACAAAATTTGGCACAGACTGTTTTCAGGACCTTCATGAGAAATGTATTACAAGTTCTTTTCCAAACTGCAAATTTGAAATAGACCTCATGATTAAGGAGTCAGGGAATACTTGAAGGGCTCAGTGCAAAAAGGGGCCTACTGTATGTGCTAATGTTTGAAAGAAAATCCAACAAAACATTATATTTTGAGGCCCTGGACATGAATTTACAGTTTTAAAAGCACTTGAAATGGCAAAAATGCTTGAACGCTATGTTAGAATCAAGCTCCTTCCTAACATACCGGGATGTAATCTAACCATAAAAATGTCAACAGACATCCCCAGACCATTACCAAAACTCCCTCAGCAAATTACTAAAATACTGAACAAAATCATGCAACATCTCCAGATTATGACTCCTGTAAGAGATTCAGAGAGATCACAACTTAAAAATTTATTATATATTTTTTCCCTAAAAAAAGCTATGCAGGAAAAGAAAGCAGGAACATTCCATGGAAGCTGACTCAGTAATCAAAACAATATATTTGTACATGGGTGAAAAGCCTTCGGGCCGTTTAGAACCTGAAATACCTAGAAGAAAAAATATATGTATTTTAGATAAAAGGAATCAGTAAAAAATAGTATTCTGAGTTACAAAAAGTTTGTTCTTATCCCGATAAAGCATTTTGCCAAGTTTGCGTGCATCAATCACGCCATCACCTCCCGTGAAATCTTACAAGATAATACGTAACAAACGCGAAAAAAGCTACAACTTCAAGTCGATTTTTCACCACTAAAACGGCGGGGCCCCAGTGGGCCCCCCCGACCTTTTCTCAAAGTTTAACTATTAAACTTTAATTCTGTGCAAAAATAAATCCAAATACTGACCGAACGATGCAAAGAAAGGGCAAACTAAATACCCGTGTCACACATTAGTAGTAAACAAAGATTTTGAAGACAACATGGTTTTCATTGAACAAATTTGATACAAAATATGCTCACCTGAAGCTACAAGTTGGGTTATAGCTTGCCACGGTATTTCTCTTTCGGCCCTCCGAAAACGATAAACTAAAACGCTCGATGAAACGAGAAATCAATCCAAGAACAGAGAGGAGACCTCAACCCGAAAGAGTGAGACGGCCGCCATTAGTATCACTAAAGTGACGCTTGATTGGACGAACGAAGTCACGTGGACCGTGTCCAACACCGCCTGACCTACGAGCTAAATTTGCCCTTTGCCGTATTGCCAGCCTTGCATTCAGTTTTGTATTTTTAAATTTTATTATTTTAAGCTAGATACGCATCAGAACGCGTGTTTAGGTTGCAAAATCCTTTTAGATCGATTTTAATGTTGCACTAAAAACTCCAAATACGAAACATCTGTAAGCTTATTGTTGTCTATATTCGTTTACATCAAATTAATTATTGTTATCGTTGGATTCACGTTGAATTCCTGTTACGAAACGTGTTCGTAACAAAGCATTTGCTCACTAAGTTTACAGCTGATGGAAGGAGCGAGTGAGTGAGTGAGTGAGTGAGTGAGTGAGTGAGTGAGAGAATGAATTTTATTTAAACACCCTTGCCGATAACCTGTTCATCATGCTTTCACGTATACACGGGTTTAAAAGTAAGACTACACTGCATTCACTAGATTCAGTAGCTGACACTTAAGCTCGACCCGGAGCTCGATCGCTAAGCAAATGGCAAGTTTAATATGTAAAACACAGAACTTGCCAGAGCAAAAATCCCACAGGAATAAGAGGCGAACACAATATCAAACGGTCCTATCCATCCATGAACGCCTTGAATTGTCTTGAAAGTGTGCATTTGTACGCAGTAGTTCTTTATCTTGCTTCTCGAGTACACAAACGGAGAGATTTTACGGTATGTATTTCATGGCCGAAAGCCATATAGTCGTCTATATAGACTTAAATATGCGTGCATAAATTTGCATGCGCTAATGTGACACGAAAAAAAACAAGAAAAGTCAACGCCGGATTTATAACCGTGTGCTTCGCCACGAGTAATAATGCGGATAATGCAATGTTTCAACGTGTCCTGACTGGCCTCTTTCAAGACAGATACAAGCGAAATGTGAATTTTAATATAACAAGAAGCTGTACACAGCTTGAACTCGTGGCGCCTTTAACTCATTGCAGCATTGATTCCCAAGTGATTTGAGTGCTTTTACAGAGAAACATAAGCTTAAAATTATATCTAATCAAAGGCTCCTAAGAGCCAACCCGAGAAGAAGAAATGCTAACGCGTAACGTGTAACGCAATATTGCCGTAAGCTTTAATACGTTTTCACACTGACACAGTTCGATATATATATTTTTAAATTAAACGTAAGGATTTTTGACGAACGAAAAAAAAGTGAATCACTTTCATAATGTCCAGTTCGAAAAAAGAAAAAAAAAAAAAAAAAGGAAAAAAAAAAAAGAAAAAAAAAGAGAAGACTTGATGGAGATTCGAACTCGGGCCGTCCGGGACTAAGCCTCAAACTCAATCACTGCGCTGTCCAAGAACACATACTGCCTACAAACTAAATTTTATTATTTAAAGCTAGATACGCATCAGAACGCGCGTTTAGGTTGCAAAATCCTTTTAGATCGATTTTAATGTTGCACTAAAAACTCCAAATGCGAAACATCTGTAAGCTTATTGTTGTCTATATTCGTTTACATCAAATTAATTATTGTTATCGTTGGATTCACGTTGAATTCCTGTTACGAAACGTGTTCGTAACAAAGCATTTGCTCACTAAGTTTACAGCTGATGGAAGGAGCGAGTGAGTGAGTGAGTGAGAGAATGAATTTTATTTAAACACCCTTGCCGATAACCTGTTCATCATGCTTTCACGTATACACGGGTTTAAAAGTAAGACTACACTGCATTCACTAGATTCAGTAGCTGACACTTAAGCTCGACCCGGTGCTCGATCGCTAGGCAAATGGCAAGTTTAATATATAAAACACAAAACTTGCCAGAGCAAAAATCCCACAGGAATAAGCGGCGAACACAATATCAAACGGTCCTATCCATCCATGAACGCCTTGAATTGTCTTGAAAGTGTGCAGTTGTACGCAGTAGTTCTTTATCTTGCTTCTGGATTACACAAACGGAGAGATTTTACGGTATGTATTTCATGGCCGAAAGCCATATAGTCGTCTATATAGACTTAAATATGCGTGCATAAATTTGCATGCGCTAATGTGACACGAAAAAAAACAAGAAAAGTCAACGCCGGATTTATACCTCGTGTGCTTCGCCACGAGTAATGAAGGCTGTTTGAGTAGCTAGGATGTTATTCATTTTTGTAGCATTTTTTTTTTGCAAAGACTGACATACATTTTTCTGCTAGATTCAGTAGTGAACGAGATTGAAGATAAATGAAAAATCAATTTCGTTCCTTGCGAAATTTCATTTAAGACGGCAGACCAGTTATTCATTATTCAGATTATTCTGTTATAATGGTTATACATGGAATGTCAAAGCTTTAAAATGCCTTATAAAATTCATTAATAATTCATAACAGTTATGACAAATCAATTCTTGTTTTTTTCTAACATGGTATGTGGATACAAGTATTATTAATCTTTCACAGAAAGTTTCAGGTTTTCACGATGTTTTGCTTCCGATTTACAAAGGTTTTAAATGTGTCACGCAATTCGTCACGCTATTACAGATAAGCTGTGAAAATAAACAAAATTGAATCAGTTGAAAGTTATTGTTGGCATTATAAGTGCTTATAAGCCGAGTTAATGGAGTTTATAACAAATACAATATGTTTTGATTTGATTTTTGGTGTAATTAAGACTTTGAATTTTTGGCCGCCATCTTTGTGCCCCTGAGTGGGGCACAAAGATGGCCGCTCCATACATTTCTTACTAGAAATGTCTAATACTCGTTCGCCTATAACTCTTGAACGAAATGCTTTGGCGCTTCAAAATTTAGCCAAGTAGTTTTAATCTCTCTACAATTCCATAAACATTTTGGATTCGAAATCTATTGTTTAACGCTTTTGAATTTTGATATGACGTAAGTGAAAGCCAAGAATAGGTGGTTTTTGAGTCACATGTACAGCTCTGTAAACCCCAATAGAAATCAACCGAGTTGATGAATTATTAAACAGTAGAATTAACTTTTGATGCAGACACCTACTCAGCTAATTAGTATACATTAACTTTTCATACAGATCTCTACTCATTGTTTCATTTCATAAGTACGATAAAATATTCGCGTCCGATCTGTATGGGCGTTTACAATGGCTCGCCATTGTAAACACCCATACAGATCTCCCGCCCATATTTGAATATTTTATATACTACTTATTATCCAGTTTTTTTATAGAGCGTTTTCACTTGACGTCATAGCCGCCATATTGGTGTTCTTGTACAAAAGAATCTTAATTAATGGACTCTTTTGTTAGGAACACCAACATGGCTGCCATGGCCTTTGTCATTTGAGTCCCACGGGACTGAGTGAAACCGTTCTATTGGGACCCGTTATTCAATATTCATTATTCCACTTACGGCCCCGATACAAGATAATTCCCGAAATCAATGTTTACCTAGTCTGTTGATAGCCATTAACAAAAAAATCCTAAAAGCTTTTCTCTTCGACCATATATCAGTTTTCCTCAACGTGCTGTTACACTCAACAACTCTTCGTGCAACTTGTCTCGCAAAAAGAATTGTTCCAAGACTCCCAAGTTGCACGTACAATGTTACACTTTACCCTTGCCTGCAACTTGTCCCGCGAAAGAAATTGCGTAACTTAAAAAATGACGCATCTGTCCCCCACCAAGTCTTGAGTACTTTACTGCGCCTTTCAATAACATGCGGAATTTGAAATTCAAATCTTCACCAACAGTTGCGTTATTCTCTGCCGTCAATCATGATTAATACGAAAGCCAACGGACCATGTAAAAAAGAAACAAACAAAACGGATCGAAATCTACCAATCATAATGCACGGACGTGACCTTTTGACCTCATTGAAGTGAAGATCTGTTTCTTGAGAGGTAAGCTAAGATGATTGACGGCAGTGTAAAACGCAACTGTTGGTGGAAATTTGAATTTCAAATTCCGCATGTTATTGAAAGGCGCAGTAAAAGCAGTGAAACGAACAACTTGAGTGCTTTAAAAGCAGTGGAATGAACAACTTTAGCCGTTTAGCCGCAGTGTAACAAACAACTTGAGCGGTTTATAATAGAGCAATGAAACTAACAACTTGTGCCTTTTCAAGTGAAACGAACAACTTGAGAGGTTTGAAAGCAGTGAAACAAACAACTTGTGATTTTTCCGTGCTTTTGTTAAATGAAACGAACAATTTGAGCGGTTTGAAAGCAGTGAAACCAACAACTTTCGCATTTTTGCAAATGAAACGAACAACTTGAGCCGTTTAGGAGTGAAACCAGCAACTTGTGCTTTTTTCGAGTGAAACAAACAACTTGAGCGGTTTATAAAAGGAGTGAAACCAACAACTTGTGCTTTTTTCAAATGAAACAAACAACTCAATTGAGCGATTTAAAAGGAGTGAAACCAACAACATGTGCTTTTCTGAAGTGAAAAGAACAACTTAATTGAGCGAGGATTTCAAAGGAGTGAAATGAACAAATAGTGCTTTTTCAAGTGAAACGAACAACTTTCTAGAGAACGAAGCGCAAACCAGCGAAAAACGTACAGGGCAATGTTTACTACACGAAAACAAGTCCGTATGTGTAAAAACGGCAATTTTGGAGCAAAATAAAAAAAAAGTAAAATCGTATAAAAAATGGTTAAGACGCACTGCCGTGTTGTTTTGGCACTACAAAAAAATTGTCCGATCAGATGCATCGGTTACCGCGAGTGAAACTTGATATTATGCGCCTGCTGTTGAAACGTTTAACTCAGGAAAAGTTAAAGATGTATCCCGATATTTCGGCCGGCTTTGTGATAACCTTGATATTGGCCACAGCTAAATTTCTTGCGCGGTAGAGATCAGAGACATGATAAAAAAGTATTACCAAATAGTCTCGCCGTTTTAAAAACAATGGGGACTACACCAAGTCTCAGTACACGCCTGTAAAAGTTTCCGACTTTGTAGAATGAACTAAAAAATATAATTTGTAAAAATTAATTCGAACTATTTGAAAACGCGGCGGCCATGGTACTTCACACACTTCCTCTGTTAAATTGGAAAATATCGACAAAGCCGGCTTATCAGTGAATGATATCGTCGGGCCGCTATATTGCTAGATCGTAGATAAGAAGGTGTAATGGCTCCGCCATCTTGGTCACGCCATTTTTAGCGAAGTATTTGCTGAATGCCGTAGGTAAATTTGTCTTCTTGAAAATTCGCCGTTCACGGCTTCTCAAATTATATGGTTTGATTTATAAAATAAGTACCGTATTTTCTCGATTAAACGCCGGGCCCCGAATAAACGCCGGGTATAATAGAGGAAGTTGTAAGTAAGCTTCTCAAACGTTTGTTTGTGGTATAATAAACTTAAGATTTAAGGGCAAGGTACAAGGCTGCCAAGAAAAACGAATAATAACCCTTTCTTAAAAAATGGCGGGCGAGGAAAAACTGCTGATACAAAGAAACGCCGGGTCCACTAGGCCAAGTTTGAAATAAACGTCGGGGGCGTTTAATAGAGAAAATACGGTAAGTGGATAATATGCAACAGCGAAAGCTGATTTTTGGTAGAAGAAATGTCGAGATAAGAATCTTTCTGCCGGTATTAAAGAGTTTGCCTCTTTGTTTGTATTTCTTGATAAAGCGACGTCTAAAAGTCTTCAGCAATTTTCGCATGGTGTTCCTAAAACCGGCGTATCGAACGCTTCAAAGTAACGTTTCAGCTGGGTTGTATAATAAAGCTCTATATCGTAAAAAGGGTTGTTGTTGTTCATCGTGGTGAACACACTAGTAAAGAAGTATTTGTTTCGTTTGTCTCACGATGTAGTCACTTCCGATGTGGATCGCGACGTTTCGACTGCATACTGCTAGTCTTCTTCAGGCGATGGGGTCGACTGGTTACGCGTCATCTTATGAAGCACGATGTTCTGCTGTGATTGGTTGGTTTTCAACAGCTGTGACTGGCGCATTTTTTGATCCTCGTTGTTTTGGCGAATTGTTCCCTCGGCGGTCCGTAGTCGTACGGCTCTCCTGTTGTTGTGTTTCTTGATCGTGGGCATCCATGCTTCTGGAATTTCTATTCCACTGTCCCTGTTGATGTTGTTAGGGTTAAGTCTTATGTGGATCGCCTCTTTGACCCTGCGTGTGTACCAATGAGGATCACGATCAATAAACTTTACTTCATTCCAAAGCGGGTGGTGTCCGGTGGCGTGCTCTGAAACGAGCAAGTCCACCATTTCGCGAATCACAAGAAAACTAGTGAATTATAACAATTAAAACTTTGAGAAGTATTAGCTGAATGTAAAAACTAAATGTACTAGGAAAAATTTGGGTTCAATAACGTTCTTTTTAGGTAAGATATATTGCATGATAAACGTGAAATCTGCAAAGGACCGCAAACGATAATGCTGCTAACGGTATACGTAGGATCTGCGGAAGACCTAACCAGCCAAAAAATGAACAAACATACAATAAACTGCAGGGCTGATCTGACTACGTAAAAAAAGACTTTGCGAGACACCATCACGACAGAAACCGATAAAGTAGGATTGCAACCGTGGACAGCCGTTTCGTTGTTATTGCAACTCATCAGCACGGTGTAGCGAACTAAAATGTCGCCAGCAAGAAAGCCAGCGCAAATAGATTTCACAATGACCCGTTCACCATACACCGTGCTGATGAGTTGCAATAACAACGAAACAGCTGTCCACGGTTGCGATCCTACTTTATCGGTTTCTTTCGTGATGGTGTCTCGCAAAGTCTTTTTTTACGTAGTCAGATCAGCCCTGCAGTTTATTGTATGTAAGATATAACGGTTTTAGGCACATATGCTGTATACTAAAATTTATTTCATGCAGTAAAAATACCTACCTACGGTATTTATACGAGTCCAAATGGCATACGAAATTGACGTGTTTTTATTTTCAGAACGTGAATGGTCGGCAGTGGTCAACAAGATAAGGAAAGCAGGAACTGAGTGAAGTGACGCACGTTTAAAATGAAAATAAAATAAAGATGTATTTGTCAATTATTTTTAAAGCGTGGTCTTTCCCCAATTAGGAGATTTACCATAATATACATCCGTTGTACTTTCTTTTCCTATTGGTTGAGAGCTTGCAGCTCGATTCTCTAACTCAGCACCCACGATAGCAACTGAGTATAAAAATAATGCTTCAGCTTAACCTTGACCTTTATTCCAACTCAGAAATCAAATCGATAACAAATATAAAACGCCTGTAGGAACAACTAAATTATAACATAGTAAGCACTATTAGACTATCGTTCCATTGTTTTCTTTTGTTTCATTTGGACTATCACACACTTATTGTTAAAGATATAGTGTTTCTTCGACAACTGTTCCACAGACAACCCAAGCAATATATATTATTTTCTTACTGCTTGGCAGCAGACAGCACTGAAGACAACGCGGCGTCAGTATAAGAGACACGAGAGGCGTGAAATATGAGAGAGATGAGAGCGTGAGAAAAGCCTCTGGCGCCTAGGCTGGTATATACCTATTTCAATAAAGGTTGCTTTGGTAATTGGTAATTGGGCATTGGGAAGCTATTGTTTGGCGGTCACTCAAGCAAAGCATTACATTGTTTTCCGTATGCCAAATGCCAATTCCCAATTACCAATGACCAACTGCCAAAGCAACCTTTATTGAATTAGGTATATTCACTGAATAGTTAAAGCACAGGAAACCCAAGCGTAATGTTTGCATGTTAATGATATTTGAAAATATAAGACATTGTATGGAATTTCGAATTCAACGTTTTAAGCAATATATAAAATCAAAATTGCTGAATAAAATCGCTGAAACATTTACTGGTGTCGTATTCTATCTTTATACAGTGTTTATACGCTATTTGAACGATTTTTAGTCCATTTATCTTACCTTGTATAATATAATGGAAAGGAAGGAGAGTTCGGAGCTTTCGGCGTTCGACACGTGTCCACAAATGGCTCATTTTTCGCACAAAAATAGGTGCTGCTCCCATTCTGACTGGTCGTCCTCGCAGTAGAATAACGTTAAATTGCATTTCTTCGAACAACTTGAACATCCTTTGTTGATTATGACGAACAAGCCGCTCCACAAAATCACATAGCACTGCAAAATAGGCGCCAGAGAGCGTGAAGAACAGGAGAGACCACGGTGCGCGGTGAACACTGGGTACCAGAGTAAAATCAAACCCCACAGGGAAGGGAACGTTCAATTTTGTCAACCTGTCATTTTTGTTGCGCCTACCACTCGGTAAGGACCAAGTTGTCATTCTGCTGGTCATGCTTTCGACGTTAAAACGGAGACAAGGATCCGAAGAAGCGACGGAATACGGACCGTGTATCTGTTTCCTTCTTTACGTCTATTAGTAAAACATTTACCAACATTTACATTTACATTGAGCTCGGTTCAGCTCTTAGGCTTTTGCAAGACATTAATGTTTTTTGCTTTATGTAATAAGGGCCTGGTCGCACTACAGCCAAAAACAAAAATTAGCCCGTGCAAAAATCGAGGAAAACAAAAGAAACCGTTCCGGTGGGACACGCTTTTTGTAGAATGTGTTTGTTTGGCCGTGTTTTCACGAGCGATTTTTCAAGTCGCTGAGCGAGTGACAGTCGGAAATCTCGTGAAAACAGTTGCTTGTCCAACTCGCTTAAATTTAAGCGAGTCGGCGAACTACAATAGAATTCTCATTAAATTTAAGCCACCAAACCAGGTCGCTTATAAATAAGCTTGTCGGCAATTAAACAACAAAGAAGGGCATTGCATTGTCGTTCTTTTGTGTTCTAATTTTCTATTGTTTTAACAAAAGAAAATATATCGCGCATGGTATAAGAAAAATGAATAAAGTTCTTCCCGTGAAAACGCATAAATTTTTTAAGCTGCTTAACGCGGTCAGTAAACAAATTATCTACAGGAATGTTAAGCGAGAAAAACCGCCTCGTGAAAACACAGCCAATATGTCATAACACGCAAATATAATCTGCCAAATTAATTTCAGGCACCCACGTGCAAATGTTTTTTGTTTTACTGAAATAGAATTTTAATTACCGATATAAAATAACATTAATTTTTGAAAAGAAAAAGCACGCTTTTACCTCGAATAGCGTATGGCGTGTTTCACAACAGTGACAAAGCACAATTCAGTCGCACGGTTGACGTTTTCACAAAAAAGTAAAAACAATAAAATGTCATCAAATGAAGAATTCCTCGCAGTTGTGAACGCAATTTAAGCAATTGCGAAAAGAAGCCTGAAAAAAATTCAGGACTTCAACGGGGTTCGAACCCGTGACCTTGAGATACCGGTGCGATGCTCTACCAACTGAGCTATGAAGCCACTGACGTTAGGAGCAGGTCAATTGTAGGTTCATATGTTCCCGTGAAAGGAGTGAATGTGAATGATATATATGAAATAAATCATATATGAACTGCGGAAATGAAATCAAATGAAGAATGATCCTCGCAGTTGTGAACGACATTGACATTTTGACAATTGACAATTTGACAATTGACATTTTACCGTTTTTACTTTTTCAATCTTTTCTTCCTTGTCTCCTCCTCTTCAAGAGGCCGTTTTAACGTCGAAAGCATGACCAGCAGAATGACAACTTGGTCCTTACCGAGTGGTAGGCGCAACAAAATGACAGGTTGACAAAATTGAACGTTCCCTTCCCTGTGGGGTTTGATTTTACTCTGGTACCCAGTGTTCACCGCGCACCGTGGTCTCTCCTGTTCTTCACGCTCTCTGGCGCCTATTTTGCAGTGCTATGTGATTTTGTGGAGCGGCTTGTTCGTCATGATCAACAAAGGATGTTCAAGTTGTTCGAAGAAATGCAATTTAACGTTATTCTACTGTGAGGACGACCAGTCAGAATGGGAGCAGCACCTATTTTTGTGCGAAAAATGAGCCATTTGTGGACACGTGTCGAACGCCGAAAGCTCCGAACTCTCCTTCCTTTCCATTATATTATACAACGTAAGATAAATGGACTAAAAATCGTTCAAATAGCGTAAAAACACTGTATAAAGATAGAATACGACACCAGTAAATGCTTCAACGATTTTATTCAGCAATTTTGATTTTATATATTGCTTAAAACGTTGAATTCGAAATTCCATACAATGTCTTATATTTTCAAATATCATTAATATGCAAACATTACGCTTGGGTTTCCTGTGGTTAAAGTGCCAACTATTTGAAAATATCCCAGACGTTTCGGGTTTAGCCCTTCTTCAGTGGCATTTGTCAGTTTTATGCAATTTTTAAAATTAACTTTTTCATTATTCATTGTATCACAAGTGCCACGCAGTTTTTGAACTTTTTTGTTGAAATATTAAATTATTTTGATATGCCTAATATATTCACTGACCGTTTTGCAAATTTGCCGTTGTATTATTCATACGACATCGGCCGGTGTATGTACGCGTAAGTGTTATCACACTTTATGCTGCATGATTTTAAGAAAGAACAATTTAATATTTTTTGAATATATTTTCCCCCAACTTGCCGTCAATATAATGCAGTATTGACGCCTCAAATCGAAATTAGTTTTGTATCACGATTAATCATTGTCTAGATTTTTGAGAAGTCAATACGACTTTATATTGACGTCTCAAAAGCAAGCAAAAGTATCTAAGAATCGTGATACTGTATTTTATGTACATGAACCAGTGCGCAAACTCATTCTGTGACAATGTTCATTAAATTTAACTTGAAGTTTATCTCCATGTATAGCAACTAAAGCTAACTTTTAGCGACAACAACAACAACAACAACAAAAATCTTTATTAGTTAGTTATTATAGAATTTATAATACTGGCCTGCAGGTAGCAAACACACACACCAATTTGTTGAAATAAAAAGAAAGGATCAAACAATAGAAAAAAAAAGAAGAAACAAAAAGGAAAAAAAAGAAACAAGTGATTGAAATAAAAGAAAGAGAATTGTGAAAATATTAATTAATTACTTTTTGATTTAACTTTAGAGATAATCTCGTCAATATTAATATAGGAATCTGCTTCTTTAAGTATAGTCAAAAGTATATTCTTAATTTTGTTTTTAGATGAACTCTTTGGTAATTCTCTTAGAAAGCATGGTATCTCATTCCATAATTTTGCTCCAATTCTAGAAAAGGCTTTTCTTTGTATTTCAAGTCTCGAGTTTTTTATATAAAAGTTATTAGAAGTGGAGGATCGTGTATTTTATGAGTGGACAGTGGAAGTATTTGTAAATAAATTTAGGATGTTTATTGGGACTGAACCATTTCTAACGACATACAGTAAGCTAGATAATGATTCATAATATAAAAAGTCAGTTGACTTGTGTTTTCTTATTTGAAAAACTGCTATTTCCGGCTATGCTAGTCGGTTGGCTTAGATATCTCGCATTTTAGCTGGAGTTCACGAAAAAACCCAAGTTCAACTCCTCAGCCACGCTTGTAAATTATCCAACTGGTCTGCCTCTCGCCAGTTGGGATTTTTCACATGTTATGTTCAATTTGCAATATTTGTTTCCATATTTGAGTGGCGTGCCTGTGAATTAGCTTTATAGCTAAGTGCTCGTCCACTCATTATAGACAACATTTACATTTTTACATTTACTTCTTTTTCTTACATGAAGTTGTAGCCCGGCGCCATTTTCGTTATTTTGGTTTGTCGGGGTCGGCATTTCTTAAAACGCGCCCAGAGTTTGCTTAATTTCCTGCATAGTGCATTAACTATTTTAAAACCCACCCCTAAGGTGTGTTTTGTATCGTCTGTCAAAAAAATGCTTTTTGAAAGAACTGTTTATAGGTTCAAAAGCAGCTGCCGAATTCATTTTGAAGTTTGCAATACAATAATACTATAAACTAATTTCGATTTTGAGGCGTCAATACTGCATTATATTGACGGCTAGTTGGAAGAAAATATATTCCGTATTGGGGTTTTCCGATTTAGTGGAAATGTCTTTTGTTCGGAAGAAGGTTTTCCATCATTGCCTAAAAGTTTCTGGTTTAACGCCGAAATTAAACGTCACTGTTTGTTACTTACAAAAGGCCCATTGTGCGTTTGAATTAACTTAGGCTCAACAAGGAAAAATAGCTTGTGAACGTCTGGGACAATCAGGGTTTACCTCGGTGGAAGAACCTGTGACTTTTTATTTGTTTTTTACCTTTGTATTATTGCATTCCCAGTTGACTCTATTGTTTTATGCCTTTTGTTTTCTCTGTTTTACGTCACCCGTGAGTTTGCCAGGTTCTTACACCGAGGATGAGCCCCTAAATCACGGACCACCGGCAAAGCAAAAAAGACCAGGAAACTTCAGTATAAACATTTAATTTTTAACCGATATCCAACATGATATTCTCAACAGTTTAATCAACAGTTCAATCACTACTGCTGCTTTCCCCCAGCTTGTTTTTTTTTCTTCCATTTTGAGAGTACCGCGATATGAGCAGTTGAAGCTCGGTTCGCCGTCTCCATGAAAGCAGGTAATTGACCTAGGATGTCGTTGAGCATTTCCTGCCGACCGCCAGCTTTGGTCTTTCTCGCCCTCTATGCTGTTCTTTTGCTGATTACTCATGCGCAAAGCGCATGAGTATTCACGATTTTGTGTCACGATTTTGCATGCAAATTTATGCACGCATATTTTAAATCGGCACTTCCGGTTCATAGCTTTGCCATTTACACTTCCCGTTTAGTGACTTCCGGCTACTCCCACTTCCGGTAAAACAGCGTTACTGAAGTGTCACGACAGCGTCTCCTACAACCCAACTTACATTACTAATGCTCACGTAAGGTGTATATGACTCAGAAGAATCACTGGCTTCATTGTGGTACAGCCTTCATTTACAAAATATTCGATAGTAAACAACGTGGTTTGCAGGAACGATGACTGAATGAAAAGAGTAACTCTTCTCCATGTCGGACATCTTCCTATCACGTTTAAAGTATATCATAAAACTCTCTTACGCATGCGCATGAGTATAGGCTGTTTGGAGCCTCCAGTTTGTTGAGTATCATATGAAAAGTCAGAAAAAGGACGAGGAAAAGAGATAGGAAAAATTGCTAGTTTAAATGAACATGACAGAACGTGATTTACAAAAATATTCCATTGAGGCTTTCCACCAAGGGTAGTGGAAAATTTAATTACTCTCAAAGCAACAAACGAAGCTGATGGTTTTATAGGAAAACTTGCATAATGGCAAGGAAAATAACAAGAAAGCCGCTGTCAATGTCTTTAGTTTTTATAAACCAGGGATTGTTCTCATCTCATATTGCTCCCCAAGACCAGGGCAAATTAGTCCCAGGGGCAGTGGAAAAGCTACTGAACCTATTGTGTTATAATAGTCCCGGCGTAGTCAATTGAACGTTCGGTAATCGAACTTAATCGAACTCACCGAAAAATTTTGCCAATCGAACGCAATCGAACGTTTGTTTACTTTATAGATTATGAGGTTGAGAAAAAAATTTTGTTGTTGGCGTTAGTGTTATTTTTGTTACATTTAATGAACTGTTCTAACATTGAAAGAAGTCTATAGCTTACATTGCTTGCGTTTTGCAGCAGCTTCTGCAAACAACACTTGCACTTTTAATAGAAATCTACTTTGATGTAATGACAACACTTTTAGCGTTAGTGGTAACTATTTTGTACACACTGTACACTGTTGTGTGCGTCCAGATCCAGCTGCAGTGGTCGTTTTATAGTTATCTATCCGAAACTTTAGCGACGACGGTATGAATATTTTAATAATATCCCTGTTCGGTGTTATTCCGAGCGATATAATGTACTGAGCTGTTCATGTAACAATAAAAATTTTAGTTAATTGAAATGTGTTAATATCTCTCACAATTGCTCCTCTAGTAAAAAATCAATTAAACAGTGAAATCCTTCCAATTCTACTGAGACTGAATGCTTATCAATTTTTGATTACCGTTTTGTTTTTCCACCGAACAATATCGAACCAATCGCGTCGATTGAGTTCGATTGGGTTCGGTAATCGAACTTAATCGAACTCACTGAAAAGTTCCAGTTCGATTATGTTCGATTACCGAACCAATCGAACTCCAATCGAACGATTGGGTTCAATTGGGTTCGATTGGTTTTTGGTTCGGATTCGTTCGATTGACTACGCCGGGAATAGTGAAGCGAATTAATTTTAATTAACGATCAAACGGTCTGTTTTCCACAGCATTTTGAATGCAACTCCCTTGTCTCCTTTGACCTTACAAGCGGGTTGTGTTTTCCTGACATGAATGGGCTTCCACGACCGCCACCAACTTTTCTTATCACGTCTTGGTCGAGCGTCGTATTTTTGACACGGTTGTTGCAGCTATTACCAAACAGGGAGGAACTTATTTCACCACCAGCTTTCATAAGTTTAGTTATATGTAACCTCATAATTATCTTAGACATCTTACTGGCGTTTTCCGATCTAAGGGAACAAACCCTCATAGTCAGATCTCTTCCACATTTTCGGGACTTGCAAAATCAGGGAAGGGATGTATGGAGTATGCTTAAACAAAACCAACATGTCTTCTGGTACGCCACTGGTGAGATTCCGGTAACCTTGTCAGTAATGGTGGACAGAATACAGTTCGATGTTGGGACGCCATAACATTTACCACGCGCACCAGTATCTAACAGGAGGCGCCGATGTCTACTTGATGAGAGGAATCGAGTACTCCTTGTTATGATGTGGCTTTGCGAGTATCTGAAACTGCACATTCTGGCAGACATTTTTAATATAAGCAAGAGTACAGTTGCCGAGGAAATATATCATATTATTCCAATTATTTTCGTGAACTACCGTCACTATATTTCATGGCACACCCCCAGAAAGTGGCGGGAATTTCTGTACCGGTACTCCCAGTATCCCAATGTGGTAGGCATGATTGATGCCACAGTGCACAGGATCAGACGTCCTTCAGGCCTGAGACAGGCGGATTTCTTCCGGGGCGATAAGAAATGTCACTTCATGGCATCACAACTATTTGTAAATTCCGATGGAATGATAGTTATGCTTGTCACAGGGTAACTGACAATGCCTGTGGTAAAGCATTTTATGAAACGTCTAGCGAATTAAACAAGTAAGGTTAATATTTAGTGTAAAGTCACTGAAACGTTACTTCTAAAATATCAAGAGGAAAGAAGAGAGAGAGAGAGAGAGAGAGAGAGAGAGAGAGAGAGAGAGAGAGAGAGAGAGAGAGAGAGAGAGAGAGAGAGAGAGAGAGAGAGAGAGAGAGAGAGAGAGAGAGAGAGAGAGAGAGAGAGAGAGAGAGAGAGAGAGAGAGAGAGAGAGAGAGAGAGAGAAAAAAATACATTGTAACGTGAGTATGTTTTGGCTTTATACCTCTCCGTTTATCCTTTTAGTTTCATATATCTTTTAACTCTTAATGTACGGAGTAAATGTTAATAAAAATCATGTTACGATAGAACCTATTAGGCCACAACGCCCTAAATTGTCGATCGTGCTAAATAGAAAACATATAACAATAATAATAATAATAATAATAATAATAATAATAATAATAATAATAATAATAAAAATAACAATAATTCTTTATATATATATATATATATATAAAGTGTAAAACTGGATATTCGTAAAACAGTGCTCAATACATTAATGTAGAGCGAAGTATATGTTTATGGAGGAAAGAAACAAACTACGCTTTCATCCCGACAAGCCTGTTTCGTGGTTGCCCACTCATCAGGGGATTCAATAAGAATATTCTTTACCATCGCTTCTTATATACAAAATAATTTACATAATAACAATAACAAATCTATGCGGCGCGAAGTTTAACAGTTCAGCTGTTGCGTAGAAGGGCTTCTATGTTATTGTTATTATGTAAATTAAAGAATATTCTTATTGAATCCCCTGATGAGTGGGCAACCACGAAACAGGCTTGTCGGGATGAAAGCGTAGTTTATTTGTTTCTTTCCTCCATAAACATATATATATATATATATATATATATATATATATATATATATATATATATATATCCAAGTTCAGGAGTTGCCATAAAGCCATTATGGTAACAACCGGGAGGGCACATTGTATACATAATTGTATGTCACGCTCACTGTTCATACAGTTTGAGCACTCTCTGGATTGGGTGGAGAGCCTCGTAAGAGGTGTTCACTATTGGCATATTGCTTCGCTCACTGCTCACAGTTTGAGCACTCTCGTGACTCCACAATGCAATCCAACAATGTGTAACCGTACATCCTGTGCCCAAGTTCAGGAGTTGCCATAAAGCCATTATGGTAACAACCGGGCGGGCACATTGTATACATAATTGTATATATATATATATATATATATATATATATATATATATATATATATATATATATATATATATATATATATATATATATATAGCGCCATTTCCATAACTGTGCAATGGCGGTTTACTTATAAGAATTGGTTCATGCTTAGCGTGCGTCTATCGAGTTATGGATGCACGCGGAAAGTTTGGAGAGCACGAGAGAAGCGTATGCTCTCCAAACTTCCCAAGTGCATCCATAACTCGATAGATGCATAACTAAAAGCATGAACTAATTCTTTTATAACATAGCGAAAGGAAAAGAAAACAAATATTGATTGCATGAGTTGAAAAGGAGTGAGCAAATGTGGAGCGAGCTCCTCTTGCCACCAAGAGGAGCCATTTTGTGTTTGATGGTCAGTACTATGATCAGGTTGACGGAGTCGCCATGGGCTCTCCCTTGGGCCCGGTTTTAGCAAATATTTTTTTGCACTGTTGTTATATCTTTTAAATTAGGTTCCAGTCTTTCTCCATAGCATTTAATTTTATTGTATTATATCCAACCGTCACTTCTGAAGATGTATTTTGAAGCATACGAAACATCAAGTCATTAATCAAAGTTTTTTACAACATGCGTGGTTTTGTCATGTTTTTTTTTTATAACCGCAGTGTGTATCTTATTTCTATCAGTGTTTTCCGAGCTGAAGTGACATTAGGCCGTGTAACCGCGCGAAAAACAAAGCCTCGCTTTGGTTTCAAAATTGCCAAGATCCCGGATGTTGTGTGGCGTCATACGCGCATGTTTTGCGACGTCATACTCGCCCGCGAGCTAGCCCTGCCCAACGGCGGGCGGCGGCGGCGGCGGCGGCGGCGGGCACACGACGCGCCCGCGAAACATTCCGATAGCCATGACCATGAAAAATGACGGGCATAGGTTCTATGAGTATGGGGCTCCGCAGAGTTCCGCTATAATACTTCGGAAAGGTTTGTTATCGCCGGCCGGCACATTAATAAGTGAATTCCATCACAGCGACAAGTAAACTCCACGCTAAACGAGGAAAAACCTTTGGACAACAAAGAAAGCAAATTTGTGAGTACTGATGGATTAGTTATTAGACATTCACTAAAAAAAATATGCGTACATTTATCTAGGTCGATGACTTGACGACGAAGGATCCTGATACCCATCTCCGCTCGAGCAGAAATATTTTTATTCTCATTTTATCTTCGCGACTCATTTCTAAGAATATCAGCCAGTAAATATAATATTATTACTTAATCATAATTGCCTTTTGTACCTCTTATACTTTTTACACCGGATTTCTTTGATACTGTTCAAGACAAGAGTTGGGATACAAGAAAAACTATACATACTATAATAATATAAAGAGAGTACACAAGCATGGTCCTACGAAGATGCCATGCAATATCACTTCTCCGGAAAACAATTCCACGCTAAAATATACCCTCGCTTCGATAACCAATAAGAATGCGAGTCTTCTTTGCCTTCTGCGATTCTGCCCAATATTTCCGCCGGCGCTTTGCGAATTAAGCAAAGCTTATTCCAGGGCTAAAACTAAATGATTACATTGACTTTAAAGACGTTATAGCTTAAAACTAATCAAAATATCTATTCCAATCTGATCTCCGCTTGTAACACGTTCATCTGATGAACGTCATTTGGGTGCACCGAGTTTTCCCGTCTAGAATACAAAAAGTTTAATAAATGTTTCAATCCCTGGCGATATCTTTCATTCAAAATGATATAGACACACGGATTTAGCGAGGAGTTTAAATACAAAATGAATTTAGCGGCGAAAAATAATTTATCCATTCCGCATGGTAGACGCCAGTCCCACTTAAAATAGAACAGAAATGCCGCAACAGTTATTGGAGTTATGCAGAAAATGAAAATAAAAACTAGGATAATAATTCTTTTCACTACAGCTGCGTCTTCTCTCTGTCTTTGGCGCCTCAGTTCCGATGCTCCGTTTTGAGTAAGCTTTGTTCTTTTCAGCTCTATAACGATGAGGGTGTATAAAGTAAGAATGACACACAGCGGTAAGAAACACAAAGGTATCGAAATGAAGAGAAAGTATCTCTCTTGCGTCGGCCGTTCTTCAAACTTCGGTTCCCAGCTAAATGTACAATACCACTTGTTGTCTTGCATCACCAGCCGCACGGTATAGAAATACGTGCCGTGCAAACCCATCGCCACGATCCAAATAATGGGAATTATTACCTTACAAATCTTGGATGTTATAATTGGAGGACGGAATGGGAAAACCACTCCTCGATACCTGTCGAAGGCTATAACCACTAGGCTTTGAATCGACACCGCAGTTGAAATATCTTGAAAGAAATAGACAAACTTACACAGAATCAATCCCACATGTCCGCCGAGCAGCCATCTTTTATATCCGAAAACAATTTCCACGAGTTCTCGGGGTACAGCGAATACAGAAATCAGTAAGTCAGAGGCGGCCATGTTAGCGATCAGATAATTCGTTGTTGTCCACATTTGTTTGTTTCTCGACACGATGGCGATTACAGCTAAGTTTCCAAACAGCGAAATAAGCATAAGCAGGGAATAAGCAAATGCTTTGACACATTTGACAGGTACAGAACTTTCCGCGAAGTAAATGCAACTCAAGTTTGAAGCTGAGTCGAGGTCAGTTTGGTTTTCCGTGCTGTTTAAAAAATGCATGTCAGGAACACTAAGTTTCACCCAAGCGCTGCAAATAAGACGAGAAAAATACTACAGTAAGTA